>OY720673.1:2771340-3371340 GCA_963170745.1 Phymatocera aterrima | reverse complement strand
GATAATGTTTCCTCTTTTCATTTCTCACTGTCTTCAATAATAATCGGTGAACATTCATATAAATCCAAAGAATCTCATAATAGTAGTGGTATGGTTATGGAAAATAAAAAGAGAAAAAATGAAAGAGTATTACCCGTGGAATCAGAAATTGTCTTTTTTTTTTAAATCATTTCTCTTCTTTTGTATGTTTAATCACAAGTTTATTGTCAGATTGCGTACAATAATCGTAGATCTACATCTTTTGGAATACGTGAATAGTTTCAGATATATCGTGTCCGTGAAACGCATGCTTAAGTAATTTGAGGATCAGAATGATTCATATCTCTATTCCATGCCCATCTTATATGTTGGTATATACCTACTGCACCGGAAGGACAGATGTGCCACGGTTTAAAGCCGCTCCATTTTACTCTCTTTTCTACTTCGGAGCAGGAACGAGCTTGTTCAATCAATGTTATACGGAGATCAGAGGCGGATTTGTCACTAGGCTGAGTAGGCTAGAGCCTAGGGCGGCAGATGGGGGGGAGGGGGCTGAATTTGAGATTCAAAATTTTGTTTGGCGGCAAGTTTCATCCGCACTAAAGTGAAACGATGAAAAAAAGGTTGAAAAAATGTCGAAAAAGGGCGCTAAATTTTCCGGAACCTAGGGCGGCCGATCTCATAGTTCCGTCCCTGACAGTGACGGTCACCGTATTACACTATATGTATACATATATACATTCATGTTGCATGCATCAGGGAGTGATGCGCAAAAACTTCACCCTCCGTTCCACTCCACCCATATATGTCATACGTAGAGTATACGTGAGGAAATTTGGTCCGAGGTTGAAATATTGGAGGAAGGATCTATTCGGGATGGAGCGAAGACTCGGTGTGTGTCACTTCGAAGCACAAGAGACAAGGGCCGGCTATTGACTTGAATTTTAGGTGTACAAATGACTCCCGACTTCCGAGGACTTCTAAAGACATGCAAAGACTTCCACAAACTTCCAGAGAATTCCGAAGACTTCCCGAGAATTCCAGAGAATTCCATAGAATTTCATAGACTTCTATGAGGTATTTTTTGATTTCCAACTGTATTCCAGAGATGCTCAGTGGCTTTCAAGACTTTCAAAGACTTCGAAGGAGTTCTGGAGAAGTCCAAAGACTTCCAAAGTCTTTCACGAACTTCGGAAGAATTTCAGGCAATTCCAAATACTTCCGGAGAATCCAATCGAATTTCATAGACTTTTATGAGGCATTCTTCGACTTCCAACTATATTCCAGAGATGCTTAGTGACTTCCAAGACCTCCGAGACTTCCTAAACTTACAGAAACTTCCAAGGTCTTCTGAAGACGTCCAAAGACTTCCAAAGTCGTCCACAAACTTCAAGACAATTCCAGGGAATTCCGAAGACCTCCAGAGATTCCTAGTGGCTTCCAAGACTTTTGAAGACTTCCACAAACTCTCACAGGATTTCGAAAAATTCCAGACTTCCAAAGAATTCCAGATAATTTCGATGACTTATAAGGAATCCCATAGAATTTCATAAACTTCTACGAGCCATTCTTCGTCTTTTAACGGACTTTCAGAAATCCGTAGTGACTTCCAGGACTTTCAAAAATTTCCAAAGAATTCAAGAGAATTCCAAAAACTCCTGAGAACGGCGTACGTAAGACTCCTCGAGCGAATAAGCTCTCGAAAAATGGATATTCGAAATGGAGAGAAAACTCGACGTGTGTCACTTGGAACAAAAAACCACGTCAGAAACTAGTTAATCGAAATGAGGAATATTACTATCAGGTATAAGTGATAGTTTAGGAAAGAATCCAAAAGGCTAAATCCGAACGTGGAAATTAATGAGATGGTTTGAAAAACTGAATTTCGAAACTACAATTTCGAATAAAAAATGCATCTTTCATGCAGAAGGGAGATATCTCCTTGTTCATAAAACGGATCGTTAATACGAAATAATGATTTTGGGATACGATAATACGGGCTCTATATACTGATTGAGATCAATCTTCTATGATTATACTACATTATAAACAGATAATATAAAATCAGTATACGAACTACCTGCACATATAATAATGATGTAGAAATTATGATTAAAATTTTCCGGACGATCGAAGGAGGGAATTATGGAGAGGGTCTTTTGATCCCGTGGGTCTTATCGCAGCGTGTGGTCTGATGGGTATCTGAGTACCGGAAGTACTTTTCCTTCTATATCTACTTGCCATCACCTCTTCTTCCCCCTGTACCTTTTCAACATTAGGACATTTAATCGTTTGATCTAGACTTTTCTTTTTTTTTTCTTTTTCTTCTGTTGTCTCTTCCTTCTGTCCAATCGGAATTGAGATTTATTTTTGACGTGACAGGCAGTGGAATGCGATCCTATGTATGAAAAAATATGAATAAAAACTACGAGTATAGGTCTGTAACATTATAAATGTCGTTTCCGCAAAGCAATTGTTGTTTGCAGTGAAGGAAATAGGAGATGCTGAGCTCGTAATGTTATTGTACTGCATTATTACCGTTGAGCAATAATTCTAGTGACTATTTTATAGCTGAATGTGAAAACCTGAGAATATTCTTTGTTCTTCACATTATTGCAGCGTTACAAGTTACTATTTCTTTGCAGTAATATTGAAATCTCGAGAAAAGCCTATAGCACAGCCTGAAACTCCTTTTATATCCACGATTTTCATCTCATTCTTAGTTCTGCGTTAGGATTCTGATCGTTCGATACCCTTGTCATTTCTACTATTACTCAATGGAAGCAGAGAAGGCAAATCCATGAAGATTACGGAATAATAAACGATTATGTATTCGCGAAAGAAATCTCTAGATTTTGAGTCCAATCGATATTGTCATTTGGCAATACAAAACTCGATACTTCGAAACTTTGACCAGAGTGAACAAAAAAACTTCAAAATTAGATGAAAATTTCTCAACGATTGAAACGTTGGAGCAGATGTTTGTGTATATTGGTTTTTTTTTTTTTTTTCGTCATTCCTGATGACTGCAGTGATGATTCCAAGTTTTTGAAAACCTGCACGTTTCGGGTTTTCATATTTTCTATGGACCAACATAAACCTCCCACGAAGAATTAACGATTATGCTGATGAGGTACACGGAATTTGAGATTTAGTATTACGATACATCATCGCTAGAGGTAATAGCACACGGATTTCTCAAGGGTTCCTCTAAACGCGGCGCTATAAGAGGATGTTCTCAATTCTAGTCTACGATACAAAAGCTATAAGGACCGTTAGATCCTTGCTGAGGATAAATTACAAACTGATACTCGAGATTGAAGAGCGAAGCTTGTTGCGTGGCCGCGAAGGCCCTTCGATTTTCAGGCTCGAAATGTGAAGCTGTATCCATGTACTGTACTGCCTTAGATTCATGAAAAACAGTATTCTTTCATACTGCTGAACTCTATTGTCGATGATTCCACTACCGGTTCTTTGCACTTTGGGTATGGGTACTACCGTTGCAATGATTCGGGAAAACCCCCGTTGCCAACGATTGATTATTCATACAGCCTCACCACAGCCACCGAGGCTATCAACTTCAGCACCTCAGTCGTTATCCCCTCTTCCGAAAGAGAGAGAGAGAGAGAGGAAGTGATATTCATTGAGCGCTTTGGGACCGAGTCCCAAAACAGTGAACGACATTATAAATCAATGAATTGATCAACAATAATCTGAGATTCCGTAAAAATAGAATATTGCCGAGAATGCTTGATCGTTAGCCCCTGTCGCCACAGAACAAGCTACTCGATCCGCCTGCCGCGGTCGAGTGGTGCACAGGCAAACCAATGCACGTGTCACATTGATATAAGAATGGTACAAACGCTTTTTCAAGGTACATGAGGTGGTTGGTAGTTCCAAAAGCGCTGAGTCCTGCAACTCAGTGGTTGCAGCTAGTCTGTGGACTGCGAAAACTTGTCTGGCTATTGCCGTTCTGGAGTGAAAGCCTGCCAGATAAAAACTTCGGGGTATGGGAGGCGAGTACTTGGCACGTTAGACAGCCCAGAGAATACCGCCTTTGGTCCGCGGTTTTGAGCCATTTGAGCGATCGATAAAATTCCGTGATGTGTGCATCCCTTCGTATGTACAATACGTCCAACGATGCATGGATTGAAGGCGCAGCTGAGAACGAGATCTTGTTCTTCCGTAACATCAAGGTAGACCAGGCAAAATGAAATAAACGTAATCTCAATTTTACATATTAAATGTAGCTGGATCACAGATTGCCATGAACACATGTTATACGTCATTATTAATGATGCCAAGGTTTCACGGGATGAACTTTGACCGAGCATTGCTTTCAAAATAATAGGCGTTTGGGGGTTGATTACCGATAAGCGACTCTCCCTATTTCTCAATGAAAGATAAAAGTCCACGTGGGATGACTGCGAGATTAGACCAGGAACAAGGGAAATGAATTCAGAAAGATCGATTACGTACAATGGATCTATATACGTTTTTTTTCCGCCGTCAATTCCATCTTCTATAGCAGTAGAAAGTCATTCCGTCGAATGCAATTAGAGGGGCGAATACTTCAATGCAACAGGAAGGGGCGACAAGGCGAGAGAGGCGAGGAATAGGGCAGAAGGCGAGGAAATGATCCGTGGATCAGTGTGCGGAAAACGAGCCCATTCATCTCTGGTTAAACTATGCTGGCCCTATGCTATTGCTACTGCCGTACTACCTCTGCAGGCGGAACTCCATCCCCCATATAAATAAGTGGGGCTACCAGACTCGAGCGTCAGCCTTCACCCGGCCAAATCTCTTCACTGTCCGTTCACCCCCCGTAGCTTTATGAGTCGGTGCATTAAACTTTCACGCTGCCAAAACAGAGACACAAACTTACACCCGTATCGAACCCCTAGGCTTGGGCCTCGATAGCTCATTACCCGTAAACTGAACAACCCCACCATAAACGGCGCAATCGATAGAAACATGGGAAAACGCCCGCGCACTTTACGTATCGCGTTGAGCACGGTGCCTGGCACGTGTTGAATTGAATTACAGAATTGTATGCCGAAGCTGTGACATAGATTTGAGCTAGATTTTTCATGCTAGATACATGGATGCTGGATCTTGACTGCGACATATTCGATGCTAGATGTTAGTTTCGAAATTTGGAACTTCGGATGCGAATCTTTATATTTTGCATGACAATCGTTAGATGAGATTGCATCGCCATTAGATGCTAGAGACTCGATCTTAGGTGCTAGATGCTTGATTATAGTTCCTAGAAGCTCAATATCAGCGTGCGCTATTTAAAGTGCAAGATATTCATAAATGGTGTCGCATTTTTAACAGTATGGCTTACTATGACCTCAGCGCTTCCACCTGCGACGAAGCCAGTATCACCAGCTTATGTCGTCCTTGAAACCCGACAACTTGTCCCCGAAACGTTTTCTCGTACAAGCTCTAATTTCCGAGGCATTTGGGCCGTACTGTTTAAAATAGAACATCCTGTATACAGGATCTTGTATGGCAAATACTAAAGACTCGTCTCAGAGTGCTGTATGCTAGATTTCATATATTATGAATGGTAGTTCACGGGTTTAAAGGTAAAGTGTTAGAGTTTACTTGTTGGTTGTTGGGTGAAAGATGCTGAATCCTAGCCCCGCGATACTATTTATGAGATGCTGAAAAAACCTGAGTCAAATGCTACATTCCATATGCTCGGTTGTCGATGCTAGATACTTGATTTCCAATGCTAGATGCTTGACTATTCATTGTAGGTACTGGACCCGCAATGCTAAATCACCCACGCTGGATACTAGATTGTGGATACTCGATGCTAAATGCTAAACCAGACCATTTTAGATGTGAGATACTAGGGGCTGAGTCTTTGCCGCTTCTATATGTTCGCTCATCGATGCTAGAAACCTATTTTTCAATGCTAGATGCTGGACTATTCATTGGAGATACTGGACCCGCAATGCTAAATCACCCACGCTGGATACTAGATTGTGGATACTCGATGCTAAATGCTAAACCAGACCATTTTAGATGTGAGATACTAGGGGCTGAGTCTTTGCCGCTCCTATATGTTCGCTCATCGATGCTAGAAACCTATTTTTCAATGCTAGATGCTGGACTATTCATTGGAGATACTGGACCCGCAATGCTAAATCACCCACGCTGGATACTAGATTGTGGATACTCGATGCTAAATGCTAAACCAGACCATTTTAGATGTGAGATACTAGGGGCTGAGTCTTTGCCGCTTCTATATGTTCGCTCATCGATGCTAGAAACCTATTTTTCAATGCTAGATGCTGGACTATTCATTGTAGGTACTGGACCTGCAATGCTAAATCGCACGCACTACTTGCTAGATCTTGGATACTCTGAGCTGTATGAATGCTAAGCCAGACCATTGTGAACGTCAGATACCAGAGGCTGAGTCGTTATTCATAGCATAAATGATTTAAATTAGCGTGGCTTCCCAAATCCCTGTTGGCCAATCGTAATACCATTGGTATTTCTTATTATGACTGTCTTGAAACCAGGCACGGATTATAGATATCACCAGCAGATGCTCAATACTAGACTAAAAGCCTTCCTATTGATGAATATATATGAGTACAGTGATGTCCTCAATAGTTATTAGAAGTGGAAGTAGCTGATGACTCGTGACGTGGCTTCTGTCAAAATTATTACATAAAAATAGTGAATGGGTTTGGCTATAAGCGGTATACTTGCGTACGCACATCAACGCACAGCTGTTGGATTTCGAATCTGAATTGAGCAAAGAAGTTTGGAACTCGTGAGTCGAGAGACCAGGTGCAGCCAGTCCTTCCGAAATTTACGTGCGTGTTCTTTCAGTTTAGTTATACACAATTCTTTGAAGAAATATTTGAATCGGAAGTGGGTTGTACGGCTCCCACAAAACAGATGGTTCCTTCAGCCACACAATATGCATACCTACAAAGACGTCATAGTAATACATGTCGATGCAATTGTACACACGCAGATACATTCTATGCATATATACGCAAGTGAGAGTTCTCAATTAAACTCTTGCATAATGATATCTAAACTCATAAAAATCTTCTTATCGTCGGCTATAGCCATAAATAACGTATTCAACTTATCACAGTCAAATATAACCAGACTTACGTGCTTGCACAATCGTCTCAATTAATTACCCCTTGAAATAAATCATCTGTAACTTTGAAGTGGGGATGGAAGTTACGTAGAAAAATTTTCTGTTTCTATTTTTCCATTTCGTCACTGCTATTTTCGTTCGCTCGAAAGTCTGGTATAGTTCTTCCATATTTTTACTGTAAAATTTCTAATACTTTGCTACTCTTGTACAATTTGCAGATAATGATATTAATTTTTAGCAGTCCGTGGTTTCTTGGATCGATTTACCGAGCCCTTTTTTTGTGTTTGCTCGGCTTCTGAATCTGCGAAGTATAATATATCTTCCAATACCCACGCGTGATGCGTCGCGGGAAATGATTATCTTGGAAAGAATTTTAAAATGGGTCGTTACCGTGACCGAATAGCTAGCCCGGGCAATCGGTCTCGGCCTCTTGAGGGCCGGAACCGCCCCAGGGGGCCAAATCTTATGCACCGGATTCATTCTTGAAGAATTTCAACAGCTCAGACTCATAGGACCTCGCTTGATTAACTTCTTCAGAAAAAAAACCATCCGCTATAAAAATTATTCAAAAACCGTTCAAACCGCGTTTTATATGTTTACTGACTCTTAACGTTCAGGTTTACGCTCAGTGTTAGTAATTATTGTTACCACTTCACAAGCGCGATTCGTCGTCTCTCCTACACCACATATCCGATGTTGTTGAAATTTTTTCGATTGGATACAATATGTTGGCAGAAAGTAGCTAAATATTCCATTTCCTCGGTTTGTTGGAGAGTTCTACGAGATCCTCATGATCGTCCAATCTAACCTATGAACACACCTAACCTAACATCCAGAAACTCGAAAAAAACTCAAAATCTTCTCGAAATAGTTAAACACTTGCCGGAAAAATACTGCCTCCAGTCGAAAAAGTTGCATTAAAAAAAAAAAGAAAAAAAAAAAACAGCATGCATCTTCGTATATTAAGTTCCAACATGTTTCTTACCTCGTACACAGGTACTCGAGAAATAGGATCTTTGGAAAGAAATTGAAGACAGCAGACGGCACGCTGGTCTACACTCTGCGCATTCTCCATACGTTCTACAATAGCTTTCTATAATGTACTACCTAGCCTATACCGGACTTGTTTTCTTCAATTTTTCTAATTTTTTTTTTTTCTTTTTCTTCTACCCCGCGCGGCTGCATTCATAGTTGACGAACAGAAAATAGAAAGCAAATCAAATATGAATCTGTCGTTGTCCAATTTTCCCGCCGCGATAAGCGAGCATGACTTCTTTCTGGCGATTGACATGGAATACACATCCACAGGAATTGTTACGTGCGAGATTTGGCGAAAAGATTTCAAAATTCTGCAGTTTTCTTGTACGTTCTATTTTCATTATTTGTTAGTCGTGGCTAGAGTTCTAGGCGGTTCTACACATAGATAGCATGATTTGGATTCAATATTAGTTTTTCAACCCGGGTACAGAGCGAAAGAGCGGGTCTTCCAAATTCACATTCTAGATTTTGGGATCCAGAGATATTTATGGGTATACAAAAACTGGGACAGGTGGTGTGTGAATAGCATGAAATAGTAGAAATAGTAACGGTATCATTAGAAGAATTGTAGGATAATATATTATTAGAAGCAGTGTTACACGGTACGCAGTTCCGATGCTTGCTTCTTACTTGTTCGTATCAGTCTTCCAAGTTTGTGAGCAAGAAACAACAACTGGTGGTTACGTTGAGTCGGTAAACTCTGTATAATATACTAAACCTTATTATCTGCAGAAAGTTGTGTTAGTTTTGTTAGCCTCCTTTTCAATTTTCCTAAGTGGGTATATCTAAATCACTTTCCCCCTCACGTGACCGATTTTAGAGTTTTTCAGGATCTCGGTCTAATTTTTTGGTAAAACTTCGAATCTTCGAATCGACTTGGGGTTTTTTGTGAAATAATTATGGAAGTGTCAGGAATTGCGTTCCTGGTCAGCTAGATCAAAATAAATATCGTCCGAATTTTGAATATGCTCATTTCGCGACGAGACTGGACGAGCGCAAAAATGTACTTTACGCCCGCGTCACGTATCCGAGGGGAAAAAGTCACTTCAAGCGCACTTTACTCGCACGAAAAGACATACTTTCGGTATAGGTTGTACGAAAAGAAAATTGTATGACTTTTTGTCGTTAGAAATCGTACTTCTCGCGCTTATGGCATTACGTCCTTATGGCATTGGTGACGTGATATGTCAGCGCTAGTCAATACATAGACATACGATACATGCTAATTCGGTGGGCATAATGAACATCGTACGTAAGTCTGAGCGCACTTGAGCCCACTTTACTGGCACACATTTCAACCTATTTTGGAACTTCTATAATTTTCGTTCACGTCTAGCAACAGGAAACAAAAACAAGAAATTTGAAATAAAAGGTGAAACGAAAATCAACGGATGGTTTTCTCCCCGTTTTCTTTAAAGTCTTACAACAGCTGCGTACAGCGACATTATATGTATAGGCACACTTGAAATTGATGTACTTACTCTGTTCGTGTGCGAAAGGGGGCACACCTTACCTTAATATTGATATCTATGTGACTTTCGGTAAAATAAACGTATGGTAGGAACAACCACATGCCAAGGCACGGAAACCTTTCACAGGCGGCATCTGCAATTCAGGGTAGGAGTGTAACATGTTGCTGAACTTGCTGAGCGCGCAGTGTCTGAACTATTCTCAGTAGGTTTTTAGATTGAAAATCGTTGTATCAAAATGACGTAAATTCTCATGATAATACCAAAAATCAACTACTATTGTTATTAGTATTGTTCGTTTCTCAAATTTTCCCGATCCACACTATAAATTGGTTCTGGCATTCGATGAAAAATCAGTCAACAGTTCACTCTGTGCGACAAACTATCTGTACGAGAAGTTGTAAGGACAAACTATACTCAATATAAAGAGTTCAGTTCCAGGGATGCTATTCTATGTTCATTTAAATCTGGGTATGGTTTATATTCGAACATTTTTTCAGATATTTAGATCTGGGCTATCTGCTGCGTGCTCTAGCGTATCCTAGCACCCTCCTCTGTATTATTTATTCACTCTGCGGTATAGTTTATCTCAAGTATCTAAACTCGATAGAAATACCGATCGATGTGTCAAAGACGATTGCAACAATTATTTTTACATTGAAATTGGATACAGTAAGGTTGAAACGCGGTTGTAGAGATGAATGAAATTCTAGATACTAGATACCGATCTGATGTAGCTCTTTGAGTCAAGCATTAAAAATATATACCACTGATTCTAATCAAGATAAAATGATACAAAAAGTAAAGAAAGATTCGTTGAGACACGCGAGGCCAGCTTACCAATTATCTAACCAACCGATACCCCGCATACTAATTTTAGTCAGCGCTTCTTACTTTTCGAGTGCTGCTAAGAAATCGGTCGGTCGGTTTCCATCATTCTTGGAGGTTGTCTAAAAAACAGTTTTTTGTTTTAATTGATATACATATAAGGCCGAGTATGTGGATTCGGTCTAAATTTGAAAAACGAATAATAATAGTTGATCTCTAAAGTATAATTACGGATATTTCCATAATTCTAAGAACGATTTTTGTTATTTGAATGTATGAATAACGATTTTGAACAAGAATTTGACAAAAAAGACACGTAATTAGATTGATAATTAATGGCGGGTCGCTTATTGCGAGAGGATGTGCTGTTTATTATACATAAATAGATACCGATTTTTTTTTATGACGAACATCCAGTCCTCTTCGGGATAATTAACTCAACTGCTTAGACAAGTTCTAATGATTTTTTTATTACGAGATGGTGTTTTCTAAATTAAAAAAATGAGGGATCAATCGATAAGACTCGGTTTCAGCACTTGACGAGAATTGGATCCCAAATTATTTTACAATTGAGCCTATAATTTCATGACGGCACATTCCGGGAGCTGACGGTGCTCGACTTCTTCTGTTTTATCACCGCCGGATATGGGGCGATGATTATATTTAGAAAAAGCCATACTCTAACGGAGGACACATAAATTTAACAAGAGAGACTACATTCAACTTTCAGAGGTTCTATTTTCGTTTACCGATTCCGTTTAGGTGATCAAATTTCATGCACGCATACAGTTGCACAGGTCGAATATTTTTGGACATAAATGATATACAATTCACGGGATGATTATTGTTATTCGAAATTCTTGGAAATTCTGATAGTTTAGTAGAAAATCGTATTACCGGTTGAAGATCGTCTGCGAATTCGAACCCACCCTGATCCTTGAACTCGTCTACCGATCGCTTGTTAAATTCTGCTGCGAGCTAACGAATTATCAAGTTTATGGGCGGTAGGCTGGCCCCAACGGAACGCCTCACCCGGTTTCCTTTGTGTTTTTTATTCCCATCATCGTCTTATGTTACTTCTGCTCTTCGATATTTCGCAGTCTAATCGGGTATCCCTCTCAGTAAAATTTTATTACACCCGTAATACTAATACGTATCTTTTTGAATTATGAAATTCGCAATTGGCGGTATAGAAATCGGTAATGGAAACAAGTTTTACGTAGAATATTATTAGAAAGATCAAGTCATCCTGTTTAAACTGAGACCTCGACGATCACCGTGGGATTTCACGATCAAACGTTGTATTCTTTTGGACGAAAAATAAATCGGTTTTTCTCTATCGATGTTTGTGTCTCAAACTTTACTAGATTCATCTTCTTCATTATATCCAATAACGCCTAATCACTTCTACGACTATAATTTTTTCGAGGCTCATTCTGGTGTTCTGATTCAATTTTTTTTCCCACCGTATCTTTCGTGAAAATAAACATATTTTTGTGATGGTCTGAACGGAACGTTTGTGAGCGTACGAAGCGTGCGGAACCGGTAAAGAAAGATAGGAGAATATCTTATCTCTGGCGTTTAAAACATGCTCTTCCGGTTTTTTCTTTTCTCACCGCTTACGAACTATTCTGGAGGTGTCGAAAAGAATTTCTTAGCGGGGTGAGTCGCTCGTTAGCTATAGAAAATTATTAAAACGAACGATATTTGTTCTAATAACGAAATAAAATTGGCCTTTGCATAGCATAGGTATGTACACAGAATGAATGAAAGACGTTGAATCACTCGGACATTCCTTTCATCAGATAATCAGTGTCTCGTTGAAAGTTGACACAAAGCCACGCGTCCGTAGCACATCGTTTCACAATTCATGAATAAAAGATTTATTTCACAGCGTGAATAAACACCGTGTAAAACGCTTTTATAGTCTTACGATTCTACTACCTGCTACCTAGGAATTTTTTCTTCTCTTCCCATTGTTTTTCATGCTTTTCTATTTTTTTTGTTTTGTTTTTTGTTTTCTTGTTTTATCCCTCGTTTTCTTTCCAAAAGAGATTATCCCGGCTTTCGACGGCAGGAAGTAATTAAATACACTTTACTTAATGATCGATCCTTGACCACATTATAACCAGGCTTACCAAGACTCTCTTCATCTCGCTTGTGGTCGAGTCAAGTTCGCAAAGAGACCGTCCCTCGCGTTCGCATTACAGACACTCAGGAATTCTCTCTCTCTCTCTCTCTCATTTCGTACGCATCCAAAAAACCGCATCGTCGTTCATGAAGATCCCCAATATTGAATACTTGAACCCTGGAAATACATCTCATTTTTGAAAACCGCATGCGCGATGTTTTGATCATACGAAGGCACGGTCTCCGGTGATGATCAATTTTTTTCAGGGCAAAAGAAAAATCTTCTTAACGATTTTTTCAGAATTTAAAAAGTATTAACAGCGAGCGAGATATTGAAGCTCGGATTGAGCCCCTCAATGGCAAAAGCATGCTATGAATCACTGCAGGCTGCCTTTATCGGTGTTTTTTGATTCCCGCGGAGCCCGGACGTCTCGGCCGTTTGTGTATGTAGAACCAGGGTCTCAGGTTCCTGAGAACTTACGTCTGGACCTTGCTTTACTGAATCCCAGCTATGTCATGCCACACCTTTCACATAGTCACGTGATGCCTATAGGTAGATTGTACGGCTCTAGACTAACAAGAATAACTCGCATCGTTCATTCTCTCTGTGGTTCTAATAAGCGCATCCAAACTGCAGTTGAGAATTTCATTCATAAATCGTAATTTCAGGATTTGACAAAATCGGTTCATCTACTTCGTACAGCTCTATTCTATATTTTCTAATCGATCCAAACTGCAGGAATATTCATTTTATACGCTTCCGTAAAAATTGTTACCAAATTTCACCCTTTCACTCCCATCTCTATATACCGATCTAACCGTTTCTGTCCGTCATTATTTTTATTCAGATACTCCGGCAGCCGGTACGACAGAAGTACTTCAGGGTTACGATGACTCCACAATGTTGACTGGGTGTTACTTCCCAGCTGAATATCAGGGGAAATTTGTCATGCAGGTCAGTGGAACTGGTGCCAAAGGTTCTACGAACATGGGAGAACCGGTGCAATACTCTGCAGTCAATATTACCTTCAATTCCATACCGGTGTGGGGCTACTGCCGAAGAAGAGTCGGCGAAAATGTGCTTCTGGTCGATAGGTGAGTACCAAGATATCGAAAAAATCGGTAAATTGATTGTCTTTTCCGTGGTTTATTTTCTTTCTCTGCGTACAATGCAGGAGGATGAAAGTAACCGATTTCACGAAGATTTCTCATCAGAGGTCGATCTTTCGGCACTTACTCGTGTTACTCACACGCTGAGATCGTTTCTAATTGTTCAAGAATTTGTTTACCTTCGAAGTGAGCCATTGCACAATATTCTGCAATGCCGAAGTTCAAAGTTATGACGTTTCTGACGAAAACCGGTATTAGCACGGATTCCTATCTTTAGTCTTTTCTCTACGATGATCGGCCCACGGTGACTCGGAACTTGTGACATCATATCTTCACCGTATCTGACAGCCTCCGACCTGTTGGTATGAAATCATGAACGGTGTTTGAGAATTGAGAATATAGATCTACGGTCCGCAAGCATCCGGATGGTTTGTCGAGACGGTCGGCTTGTGAGGCGCAAAAAACAGGGGAAAAACGGACGAATCAGATTGTGGAAACGAAAGCAGAATGCATATCACATATGCGTGGCTACTCGGTGAGAGTTAAATAGCCGACCGAAGCTATTTATACTCATTGCTGGATGGATGCAGCACTCAATTCCATTTTTACCATTTCTTGCACTTGCTGCCTGCAGCCCGCATTATATTCATCTTCGTTTTCATTTTATTCTTTTGTTTTCACGTCCAAAGAGTAAAAAAGAAAGCAGCATCGCGTCTGCGAATAATGATTCGTGACGAGCTACAAGATTCATGCGAGGACCCGGTTGAATTAACGTTAACTATGAGTGCAATCTTCTCTGTCGGGATTGGAAAATTGAAAAATTGAATAAAAAAGAATCAAGACGAATTCCAAATTATACCAAGGAACAAATTAGTGTCTTTTTCTTTACTTTTGTTCGTTTGTGTCCCATTAGAAATTGGGTGGGCAGTTCGTTTTTTCCAACTCGCGTGGTTTGAGGTGTTTTCTTTTCTTTTTTTTTTTGTTTTATGGATAGAACGTAAAAACTGATTCGGCTATTGCCGGCGCGTGAATGTTGATTTTTTCGTGTTGAATACCGGAGATTTGATCTTAACCACGAGTTTCTTCGCGTTGTTGAACTGCAGGCTCATGTTTTGTCAGCCGTGACTACTTTTCGAGTCGGTACGGTGCGTGATCATCGGACTAGAAAAGAAGAAGAAGAAGAAG
Source organism: Phymatocera aterrima (assembly GCA_963170745.1). NCBI lineage: Eukaryota > Metazoa > Arthropoda > Insecta > Hymenoptera > Tenthredinidae > Phymatocera > Phymatocera aterrima. The sequence goes on along the minus strand of OY720673.1, from coordinate 3,356,460 downwards.
AAGAAGAAGAAGAATTCTTCTCCGCGCCGAGATGCGGTTCAGTGGTGAAGTCTGATTGGTTCTTAAAACTGAAAAAGCTAAGCGATAATCGTAAACTTTGAAAATAACTACTGACATCCTTCTTCCACTTATTCTGCTCATCAACGTTATGCTATACGAATACCGCCATAAGTCTAGCAATCATAATAGCAGCTCAACAAGACTGAGAAGTTTTTCAAATTTATAATAGAAATTGTTTTGGTTTTTCTTCATTGCGACCGGAAACTCGAGTTGTGACTTTGAACGTAACCGCAACGAAATGACATAGATCTCAAATTGGTATACGCTTCGTTCGTTAACCATAGGAATATTTTCAGTACAGAAATCCAAAATAATTATCATTAAACAAATTTCCTTTACACGCTTTAGGTATGCGGACGGCGAATGTATTCGATGTTTTCGACTGATGAGGAGGTCGCGAAATGTCATTGAAGTTTTCTCCGAGAATTTGAACAGGTGTTACACTTATGAGGCTGGTGCAATTGCTTCATGCGAGACTCTCTATTCCACTGCCGTGTTATACCGTAAGTTTTTACTTCACTTTTTTAACCGTCTATTACCGGTTATTATTATATACCTATACTCGTGGCTCGAAGTCGTGAGTCTTCACATCTGTCGCTTAAAAGCTCAATAAGAAGGAAATAGGAATTCGGTTGTGGAAACAGGGATTTTGAATTCCCAGTTACAAGAAAATGGGGAAGTTGCAACGTATTCTGAATGAACATGTAATAAATTTACGATCGCAGGTGTATTTTCTGTTCGGGACACAACAAAACACATACCTACATCGAGCACAAAACCGAGATAATCGAGTATCGGAAATATATTCTGAATCCAGAAATCACAATTCCAACACCAATGAGTCAAATCAAATGCCTACGAAATTCGGTAACAGGGAATGAAAACAAGTATTTGGGGAATTGAAATTGGAAACTATTGACATACACAATATAGAAGGCTGATGAAAATCAAATTTTCGGAAATCGCAAGGTGAAGTGATACGATCGATATAGGTAACAAAAACTATATCATCTCTGCTTATGAGGGCTGGGAGGGGCTGCCGCTTCGCGGGTAATTAATCATTGACGGAAAACCGCGTTACAGACTAACGGATTCGTTGTAGGGGAATTTTGAACGGCGTAACTGCCGCGCCAGCATCCCAAGAATTTAATCACTGATTCATTATTTCTTGACCGCAATGACTCACTGGATTCCGATACCGGCATTAAATCGGTATGCATACGCGTATACTCGTATCACCAGCACACATGCAGGGTGCCACCTGCCGCCCGGAATTTAGCCTCCGAATATAAATCGCCGCCACAATAGTCAAGATCGGCGTTGATTTTCTAATTACAAATCCTCATTAGAATTAACGATGCGTCTGACCAAGGGATCCGCTCGCACCGCTGCACAGGTACGGATGTATAAGTATATTATACCTTTACGAACTTATAGCATCCGAATTCTTGTTATCTCTAATATCGTTAATAATTGATCACTTGTGTTATAGCGGAAGCGTTATCGGTTTTCTCTCGGGTAACTAACGCCACGAGGACGTAAGCGCCAAAAGTATGATTTCAATGCCAGAAGATCGTTCAATCTTTTTTTTCGTATTTATGAAGAAACGTGGAAATTCGTTCAGAAAATCGGAATTTCAAATTTGGTCGACTGAAGCTGAGAATTGCGAAAAGAAAGCGTTTGGAATTGAGAAAACACAAATTTCGTTTTCCCACTAATGTCAAAACGTATCCACGATAAATTGTTTCTCTCCAAATACTTCGAATACTTTGAAAACGTAAAGATTCATCGATATAGTTTGGAAAAGTTGAAAATTTTTGGTAGTTTTCAGAAAAATAGTTCGGACGTAAAGACATAAGGTCGTATAAGCCGAAATTTGTTTTTTCTTGCAAATACTCTGGAAAATTCGGAGTCGCAGAGATTTATCGACATTCGGAAAAAAACAATTTCGCTTTCTGGCTTTAGTCGACCAATCCCCAAATTTCGTTATTCTGGACGTCTTTTTATGTTTCTAGATAAATGTAAGAAACAAAAGCTATATGAACTTTCGGCCTAAGGAACGCCAAACGGCCATATAATGTCGCTTACGTCCTTATGGCAGTAGTAACACAATATTCTTTTTTCTTAAGCCTGTGTAGAATGTGCATACATACATTCGAATCAGCGATTGCTTATACTCAGGTATACGCACATGAAGGTATATACTGCATATAATATATCTATTATAATAATTACGTACATCGTGTATGACTGGGTATTGTTACACGAAGCAGTAATTAATTGGTTTCTCTGCGGCTTTATCATGCTGCCGACTATAGAGGATGGAAAGGAAATCGTAAGGAGAAAATTGTGTAACAATTATGAAAGAATGCAGCGTACGTTAGACACCGGCGGATGCGACCAGTTTCTTTCAGCTCGTATACCTACACGCGCCTGTTGCTTTGCTTGCTGCAGGTGCGATCCGCACACTTGATATAACAATATGTAACTTATTATTACTTACACTACTGGGATGGATGTTGCTACATAACACTTGAATTATTATCATCCTCCCGCTGTATCTTCAGGCGCCATCGCATTTCTCACGTATACCTAATTACGGCATCGATAATTAAAACCTACTGTATATGTATAATACGTTACAATACGCACCTCGCGCAAGTTCATCAAATCTTCCTCCATTTTTTCATTCTTTTTCACTCATTTTCGATATGAAATTTTCAATTTCCCGCCACATACAAGCGCGATGAACTATAGTTGGGTGTATTCTTCCAATTTCTGATGCTCGAATTATTTTCCATCGAAGGATAATTTGTGACCTCGATCAGGACGGATTTCGAATCATTACACTGTAGAAGGCATTTGTTCAAGAAACGTACCGGTCGCTTCTGCCTCTGAGTTCGGTTGCGCGGATGCTAGCGCTCGATCGGTAAAGAGACAGCGGAACAACCTTAAAAGCGCGCAATACCGTTTTCGAAACTATGATTTTTCAAACGGTTTACTGCACGATCTCTCAAGAACGGAGCAACCGATTGATCTGAAATATGGTCATGATATTTATCGAAAGTCCCCGTATCATTTAATAACATAGTTCACAACGAAAAGCTGCTTTGCTTATCGAATCACGGTACCTGAATTTCGAAGCCATATAATGTGTTGAATGACAATTTTTTATTATACAGTTACGCCAAACGATAGCCACCAAGCAAATATTTTCAGATACTTTCAGACATTTTTCTATTCAGATATATACGTCATTAGGATATTTATCTCGTCGAACCCGGCTCAGCAGTTTTCAAAGAGCGGCGATATGTCATATTGACATATTTTCGCCAAAAGTTACAAAAGTTGGAAATGAATAAAATAAGACAAATGCCAAAAGTTTTGAAAATGTTGCCGCCAAATCGTCGTCCGAATAAATTCTTCGAAAGTTTGTGGAAGTCTCCTTGGACGTCTGTATAGAAGTCCTTGGAAGTTTTGAGAATCAGGAAGTCAGTTGTACACCTAAAATTGGAGTGAATGGCCTTTCGTATGAGCTGATTTTATTTGCAGATTACACTGCAGTTACATCATGTAGATGTTATAAGCCAATATTTTTCATTTTTCTTTACGAGCGATAGTGAGAAATAGAGATAAAATGATGAAAAGAAAGATTATTTAGATGAAAAAAATAAACGGATCGAGAAAAAAATGAGTAAAGACTTGTTACAGAATGGGAGATGAGAGGACGCAGGCAGGATACATAGTTTTGTGGGCATACAAGAAACCTGGAACGAAGTATTTCTCCCGTATAATGAGGCTCGGAGGCTTGGAAAAAATTGCCGCAAGTTGACCTAGCATTCGTTGTGTTTACGGAAGCGTAACCGCGGCCATCTTTTTTTTCAGTTTCGCCTCAGAATATAGTGTTCTACGTCCTACGTGCCGATCCGGAGGAGTCCAAGTGATCCACACAATCCGTTTGATCGCTGGGTAGTGACGGTCGAGCGTGGGACTACCGTCTTTGCCTCAAGAGTTTCTCATTTATCTTCTTCTTCCTATTTTTCCTCATTTTATTTCCTATTGCCTTCGTGAAAGAAGACTCATGGACCTTGATATACAGAGCGAAAATAGATGCGAACAAAGAACAATTTAAAAACGAGACCGATAGAGATCTGAGCGTAATTTCGAACCTGATTCTTTCGGCGGTGACGCGAAGTACGTCATAAGATCAAATGCACCGAGTATTGAGAACGCTGCGCTTTTTCAGAATCAGTTTTATGATGATTTTTTCCAATGCTCATACGGCCGAAAAATAACATTGCGGTTATTAAGTTCGCGTGGTAACCCTCTGGACTAAATCGTATCCCTCGGAATCTGCTCGTAGATAGCCTGGGATCATGTCGTTATGTGAACCTGTCGCTGCTGCAGGTGCCCCCCGTGACGGAACAAGATTAATTTTCGTCATGCTCTTCAAGCCTCGTCTTGAGTTCTACGTTCTGTTTCGCCAACTCAGGAGGCTGAGCAGATCTTACATTAAATCTCATAAGCTACATTGCATTGGTCGTGCTTGCGGCCATTAAATTTAAAAACAATACGCCATACTTTTTGCTTCTGGTAATGATCGATCCTAAATCGTTATCAACACGCGGGATCGGTGTGAAGTGAAACTTTTTCGGAAAACTACCGAATCTCCTAAAAGAAAGCCTTCGATATATGGCAGACAAACGATCTTATTCCTTGTACGAGGCAAAGCATTGACCATGGTGATTACCAAGGTAATCTGCTCAGGATTAGTCAACGTGATAGTTGTATTAACACTACTGTTATATAGATCCTTGGATCTCAAATGTCTTGTCATCTTTGTTATCAACCCTTCAAAAAAGGTATCAGGGTTATAGTTGTTATGTCGTAGCAGATTTTCTGCAAGGTTTAGATTGTCAGTGTGAAATCAATAGATAGAGTGCGATAGAGTTACAGATTTTTCTTCTCGGGAAATAATTGTTTTTTTTTTCAAAAAATATTTTTCTCTGTTAAAAGGAGATATACCTGTATGTGAATTTTCATATCGAAATTTATCAACAATAAATATTGTTAATTGGCATCAGCATAAGCTCCGTTTAGAATCGTCCTTTGCGGTGTTTATCATTTTGGGTTGACAATTGTCATCTGAAACGCTAGTAAGCATTCCATTTCTCAATGAGTCATATACAACGGAGTCAGCTACGAGCCAAAAAGATTTCTCTCAAATTGGCAAAATAGCGGCTGTTGGAAATTTGAGGTCTATTTTTTACCAATTTTCTAAAGTTTACAATTAATTTTTTAAACATACGTATACAATCTTTTCGAAAAGTCTGGTCCTAGATAACAGAAGAAAGCATCCGAGAATTACGTGTTCAAATTTGAAGAAGATCTATCGATCAGTTCGCGACATATCATGAAAACCATGTTTCAAGAAAAACGCATTTAGTTTGAGAAAAGATTTGGAGGATTGTTTATGTGATATAACTCAAAAACATCTCATCTTACGACAAGAAATGCAGGAGATAAAAGAGTGTTATCCTGATGAAAAATTATGAATAATGATGAAGAAATTTATTTATTTTTGTTAATCAACAATGAAATAATTAACAGTACAAACAATTTCGTAATTTAAAAAAATTCCTGTAACTTTTATACCTCTTCGAATTTCCTAATACAATTTTAACACAATATTCTCGAAGCTATACACTTTCAGAAGAGCGGGGAAGTCAAGTTTTACAAAATTCTACTCAGGTGTAAGCCCTTAAACACTATCCCTCGTTTTTGTGTTGAAGGATGTGTTGAGTAAAAATTCCAAAATCTATCAGAAAAAGATGGTTTCACTGACTCGACTGGATTGATCGTGACCTTTCCTCAGATTTATCATTTCGTTTTTGCATCTATACTTTCCGTTCTGAAATTGGCTGGCGAAAACAACAAACAAATTGGTTATTCACGCAACATTTCGAGTCATTTTCATTATCATTCCTCTATCTGTACACGTTTTTGGAAAGGGAAATGTAGACGGTTTTTGAATGGTGTGAAAATGAGTGTACAGACAAAGGGTTATACATTATTTCGATTTCATGTTATCAAGGTTTGAGTAGGATAAAATTCTCGCAGATTAGGAAAGCACATACACGTCTGCGTACTTCATAGATTTTTGGGTATCTGTTTCATTGAATTAAAGCAAGGGCAACAACAAACTATCTCAAGTTTCTCATGTGGGGAGAAACCGAGTCTCGAAGAATCCTACAAAAATATTTACGCGTGGCTAATATGTATAAGTATAGGTATATGTATGAGGAGAGCGCGTTTACAAAATGAGAAAAATGAACCCCGAGGGAAAGTAGTATGGAATTACCAGACTTCCGGTGGGGAGGATAACGCCTCTCTATTGCATTGTACGTACCTAGATATTCCTTTGTTTTGTTGTTTCCATGACGTGCACTCATAGATACCTATTAGCGGTGACGTCCGAACCTTGATGTATTTACTCTGACTACGAGCCCTTACGTGACGAGTATTCGTAAATATGAATCTGTTCAACAATTTTTCTTTCAATTTTATACACTGATACCTGATTGTAATGAATAACGGCCCTAGTTAATTCGTAGTTTCTACATCCAGTGTCCGCTAACAACTTTAACGAACGATATAAGACTCATGCCAGAAAATAGTCGACTGTTCATCCATCCATTCACAGAGCACACTTTACTGTGTCTTGACTCAAATGGAAGTAACGTCACTTATTTCGATTGATTTCAACAGCCCGGAGTAATTTAATGCAGATGTAATGTAATTTAATGTAATTTAACCCGGAACGTGTTTGTTCCATCCTACAGTGAATATTGTCTTGTGACAAAAACAAAAAACAAAACAAAAACCTCGTCAACTGTTACCAAATTTATTTGATTCGAGCTCCGACGTACGTCACGTTACTTAAATTTAGGAAATTCTTTGAATACTGACAGAGGAAGCAGGTAATTTGAAATCCAATAATTTGGGATGTCCGTAGTTGTGAAAATAGGAGGAACTGGTGGAAGATGTTTGATTTGATAATTTGGGAGTGTACTACGTGTCATAAAGATGAACCAAGCTAAGTAAAAAGTTTGATTTTTGTTTCAGGCACTGAAGAAATAGGTGGGCTTCCGATAAGGAACGAATATTGTCCGATCGAGGGACGGTATCATTTTAAATACAACATAAACGATGGATCGGAAGAAAAAACCGAATGCAATACGTTTTCCTCTGACTTTGACAACTGCCCGGATGGATCGGTGTTTCATTTGAAATTCAAACGATGTTCCTTCGAGAATCATGGTAGGACTCATTTCGAGAAACAATCAAGCAAGGCGTCTCAAACAAGGAGTGAGCATAAGTGTTCCATGTTCGTCACTGTTTTACGTGTTGTTCGCGGTATTTCTGCTTCCATTTCGCATCTCGCACCTTTTCTCCAAACTGGTACTACATATCTGTGTAACATATCGATATTTGTTGTTGTCTCGATTATTACCAGTTACGCCTTTTACTTTTTTTTAGGCTTTGCCGATTCTTTATAGTCAACTAGATTGAAACTTCTGCGCTTGATAGCGAATAACGTTAATCGTCATCTTATCAATTAATGCGACATCATTAAAATAAATTAACGAATACATCAAATAAGCAAAGGAATTGTTATAATCCGTGAGATCACTTATGCTACCATACATGCTACTATATTCATTCCGTAACTGTTGTGATCAATTTCATCATCTAACGAACGAAAATTTTCAAAACACGAAATGAAATGGAAAAGGTTACAGCGCGTTATCGGTAACCTTATTTTTTCGTCCAAGATGGATCTCTTTTGAATAGCAACCGGTATTATTTTTTATATCGTTTGAATCATACAAAATTATGGGCTGCTATTTTCTTGTTTTGCACAAGCGACTATTTTTTTAGGTTAAAGTGCCGATGAAAACCTATTGGCGCCCAGTGTTAATTGTTTTTGAAAGCAGTGTCGTCACCTCGGAGACGTGATTAGTCGCCACTCCCACACCACGTGTCCGATTTGGATGGAACTTTTCCGATTGGATGCAGTATTTTGGCAGAAAGTGGCTAAGTATTCCATCTCCACGAATTGTTGGGGAGTTCTATCAGAAATTCCAATTTGTCTGACCTAACCTATGAATAAACCTAACCTAAGTATCAGAAGCTCTCTGAAAGCTCTGAATTCTCTCGAAATTTCAGCGAGATGGAATACTTAGTTACTTTCTGGTGAAACAGGTCCATCCAAATCGGCCGGATGGTGTAGGACTGACGTCGAATCGCATTTCCGAATGACAACAATGCTTTTAACAATTAATAATGGGTGCAAATGGGTCTTCATCGGTGCTTTAGGATGCCTCCGAATATAGTTTGTTACTTCTTTGCAAAGGTGCCTTTCAACACAATGGGTAATCCTGTATGTTTAATAGCGCCTTAACCCGAAGGGGAAAATAACTCGTTGAATTGACGCGTCAATAGCTCATGAATCAATGAGAATTACCTGAGAAATAACTGAATCAATGAGAATTAACTGAATTAATAACTAAATTGATGAGAGTTAACTGAATGAATGAGAAATAACTGAATTGATGAGAATTAACTGTGAAATAACTGAAATAATAATAATTGAGTGGAAAATAATCATCTGAATTAGAGCGCGGTATTCCGGTGAAACGTAATTTGAATTATTAAAATTGAATTGAATTGTAAAAATTAATTCAAATTGATAAACTCAAGTTGGATTAAAAAAATTAATTTGGATTAAACGTATTATTTCAAATGAATTGAACCCAAAAAATTACTGTGTCACTCAAATCTCGAGTTATTTACCCCGCGCCTTAACCTTAACTACAATCATGCATCAAATTATTTATTCTTGACACAATCGGACAATTGAACGACCAGTGAATATCTGAAATTTTTTTTTCTCCATTTTTGGTGATTACTCAGACATTACGTTTAATTGTCTTGGGAGCTGGGACGGGCCAAATGGATCAAGATATTTGGCTCTTCTCGACACCCGAGAAGCCGGAGAACGACGTCCCCAGTATCGATGTGGCGTAAGTTTAAAGATATGAATAATAATTCAACAATATTTATTATCGAAAAGGGAGAAATATCGTCTGACGTAATAGATGGACTGCCCCCATACGTTTAATTCTGGTTATTAATTTTTTTCGTGAATTAGCTAGGCGTCATTAAGTATGCATATGAAGTGGAACCCAACGTTAAAAAATTAACTGAAACACGATTTCTCAATTTTTCGTTCTCTTACAGCTTTATCACGTTGACAATAAAAAAGGAAAGACTTATTTGGCGTTCAGTAGCGATTCGAGTTGCACTCAAAATCTCGATAATTCAACGAGCGGCTACGAGACACTAGTTTTGAGTAAATCAACGAATCAAAAGAAAGTGCCAAATTACGTGAAAGTTCATTTAGCCGTGTAAGCAATCTAACTTTTTTCATATCTTTCACCTTATTCGTATTCTTTATTAGAACAATATCAAATTCCGCGATGTGCTTAACGCAATTCAACACAAATTTTTTGTACAAAGCTAAACGAGAATATTTTTGATTGTATTTCAGTTTTCCAAAATGGTCGCACGGCGAATGGGAACAATCGTTAATCGTTAACGGAACCATGACGTTCACGGATTTTAATGGATATAAAAGTTACACGTTCGTAACGGTCGACTCCAGCGACGAAACCGGACGTTACGTTGTGTACTCTAAAGATCAATGGTAGATGAAAACAAATGTGCTGTGTCATACATAAAAATTTTTTTTTTTTCGGAAATCAATCTTTGATAACATAACAATTGATCATAGGATTACAGAATTTATATGACCAAACGTTGATGTTACACTATTTGAGAAAAAATCGAATATCTATTTTCCAGCGAGCAAGAGGCCTACGTTTGTTTGGTGATGAGACAGCGTAGTGAAAACGTTTTCGAATTCACCACCGGTAGGTTTCTACGCTACTGAGAAATTGCAAATTATACTCACTCAGATCAGAGAAAATCCTAGCCTTGTCTGAAGTTTATGATTTTCTTCCATGAATTTGTTGTTCTCAGGCATGGTTTCGAGTCCTGTCTACAGGGATTTCCTTTGTGAAGATCCTAATCTGGACAAGCCCGTGTGGATGACGCAGTCCAGTGAGTAGGAAGAATAAGAAAAACAGGAGGAAAACTGTGAATCATAGTCATATATTGGGACGATTAATATGAACGGTATTTTTTTCACGATTCAGGAATAGAACGAATCGTCGAGTCTCCTTGCCCAATAACCGGGCAGTATACCGGAACGATAACAGATCTTCCTGGGATGTGTGCGGAACTCAGCAGTAATTGTAACACACGGGAAATCATGTATTACAAAGTGAGCGATTGTGCTTCCGGTGAATTGTTCGAAGGTAAGTTATTGATACCCCAAATAATAATGAAATAAATCAGTGAAGGTAGGTGCGAACTGAAATACAAGTGCCCGATGCGTGGAACATACATGCATTAATTAATGCCTATTTACTCTAGGAACTTTGCATTTATGAATTTTCTGCCAGAGTGTATCATGATCTGTAGAACTAATATCCGATCATAAAAATACTCGGACTGAATTCTCATACAGGTTTTTTTCAATTTTGCGATCCAATAATGGATTCGTTGATTGTGAGGGGCTAATAAAGTGATTTCCAAAAGTGATTTCCAACCTTCCGAAGAATTCCAGAGAATTCTAAAGACTTCCAAGACTTCCGGAAAATTTCAGAGGATTCTCAAGACTTCCATGAGGCATTCTTTGACTTCCAACTGATTTCCGGAGGTTTCTAATGGCTTCCGGGACTTTCACGACTTCCAAAAAGTTTCAAAAAATTTCAAAGATTTCCAGATAATTCCAAAGACTTTCAAAGATTTCCATGAGGCATTCTTTGCCTCCCAACTGACTTCCGGAGATTTTTAGTGACTTCCAAGGCTTGAAAGACTTCCTAGACCAGCGTGTTGATCCCTTGCCGAATGGATATAGCCCCGTGCACGAAACCCACATTCTTAACCATTGTTGAATGTAGCGGGTCTTTAATGTATAGCACTTCAAGCGACAAATGTAACTTTGTTCTTCTCATTACCATTGGTTGATGAAACTGGCTGACGAGAGACTTCTTCTTTGTTACAGAGCGCACCTATCTCTGCCTGGGACAGTGGGAAGAGAACGGGGTCATGTATACGTATACGAAGAGAAATGATATGAATACGAATGAATGCTTCGTAGGATTGATAGTGAACGACGAAGAAATCTACATCAAAGAGGCAGGAGATCATTGCATAAGAGATATTGACCCCAAAGAGCAGGGAATGCGATTGTACAAAAAAGGTATCAATCAAAAGTTCCTCTATATTGTATATTATCGTGTCTCATTCTAAATTGAATCACAATCATATTAACGAAGATTACGATTATTTTTCACTTCGTCGGAATTATTCTGCTTTCTTATTTTATATTCTTCAATCCCGGATCCATCTCACTTGCAGTTCTCCTTTCGTTCTTGTTCTAGGGCAGTGTTACGAAAATTCACCGAGCCCGGCCCCTACGCCGTTCAGACCAATTCCGCGTGATCCAATAATGCGCATCACATCTACTCCTCGGCCCAAGTCAGGAGGTAAAATATCATGTATAATGATTGTTGATACCCCTTATAAATTGGATCAGGAGAAATACATGCGAATTATTTCTTTTTACAACTTTTTTACATCTGGCTTGTGAGTTGCGAATTTTTTTCAATTGAAGTATTCGAGGATTAAAGCCGGGACTACGACCAACCGTAATATTAACTTAACTTGAAGGAACGTCAACAGAAATTAATTGTTGTTCATATCTTTTCGTTGTTTTCATTGTCACGTTACGTTCCGTTCCTCCAAGTAAAGTTGAGTTAAGTTGATCGTGATCCCGACTTAAGTGCAGTTCAAATAACGGAAACCGGATATCGGTATAGGTATGTCGTACTGAAAAATACACTTTTTGATGAAAACATTCATCGAGTTTGAATAAAGTTACTTGAAGCGATGAAAATCTTGAGTCGAATAAGCCCGACCACATGAAAAATCATATTATTTGATACATTTTTCCATTAAAAAGTTACATGAAAGTATGTTTCAAGGTGCTATTGAAGACCCATTTGTATCACTGATCTCCAGAATTACCTGGATCGGTCATATATGCGCCGCTGTAGTAAATATTTGGAACAAATTGAACGGCATCGCGGCCATCTTGTTTGTGGCTCCGGGACCATTTTTAGCGGGAACTTCAAACAGTATTTATAGTTAGCACTTGCGCGATCTGTTATATTCTACTATAGTGCTCCTCAATCAGGTAAAATACGTTTTCACGTTTTCAAATGACAATAATGCTTTCAACCATTAGTAAGAATGGGCGGAAACGGGTCTTTAACAGTACCAGTGCTATTAAAGACGCATGAAATTCCTCATTATTACACATTGTTGAATGCATTATTACCCATCGTTCAATGCCGTGAGTCTTTAATAGCACCTTAAGATGGAAATTAAGTTGAACATTCTTCAATATAAATTTTTTTCATCCTCCCAGCGACTTTTTCAAACCCTGTTATTCAAGAGCGTGTATTTTAAAAAGGAATACAGATTTTTCGGATTCCCAATCGCGAAACTGAGGTTTATTCTTCTCATTCCAAACGAAAAGGCGTTTCTGGAAATCGGTTGACGCCTTCCGATTTCATGCACGTTTTAAATAGGTCCGGTTTTTTTTTTTTGCCCACCGTGTATATATATTTTCTATTTACTATCGACGGAGTATATTTTTGCACTATTCATGATTTGTAGAAAACAAATTAACTCAAACCACATTTCACAGACGCTTGTATGCATTCACTCATTATTCTAGTAAATATCCTTTGATCTACGAATTCCAATCAGATGAGTTTAATAACGTTTCGAAATTTGGTTATAGGTAATAAAATCCAGGATACTCCAACGGAAACTGCTCCATCCGGTTGTGCGAGGATAAGTGCGACCAGTAGCCGCATGATATTCATCACTCTTTTAGGGTTAATTGTTATGGAACTTTATTGCCTGCAGGTAGTTGCACATTGAAAAATCAAGATTCTATATCACGGAGATATTAAGATCGGCGATATTGTTTGAGCGAAGAATTATTATTCATCGTAGCCCATTATTAAAATAAATGACGAATGTCTTGTAGGCAAATACTCCGACAAGGGAGAGAGAATGAGCGGAGGTGAGGGGTAGAGAGAGAGAGAGAGAGAGATTTGAACCAATTTACGTGAAACTCAAGTTTGACGGTTTTGTAGAAAGTGTAGGAAAATGCTAAAATATATGCTAATTTTACTATATTATTTGACTATTCCCATTATTGATATTTTGTGCGATAGTTGAGTACCGACTGTAGAAGGAATTCGTAACTTGACTATTTCTACAAAAATGATTAGAATATAATGACTGAATTTGCATATGTGAACGTAATACGTCAATGTATTATACAGGGTGAGTCCTATCAAACCTCGAGTTTTATTTTATGACTACAAAAATCTTATTTTTGAGAAGGTAAAAGGTATATCTAGTAAAATCTGGATGCACCCAACACATGCATGATACTTGATTTTTCAAATCCCCACTGATTTGATTTGTTTGTGAACTCTATTTTGCTATTGCTGACTACGAGCACCGCCCATTTTCGTGGTTTGTTGAGAGTCAGCCTGTAACTATATGCCAATGTTTGATATATTGAAGAAAATATGACGAAAATTTCGGTACAATTTTGATGATACATTTTCACAGACGTTTTCTATCCACATTAGTTATAACTTTTAGAGACATAAATTTTCTATATGCCTAGCATATCAAACGACGTTTCCAGTCTAAACATACATAAATCTACTCCATCAATACGTGCCTTACATATATTCACGCTCAATCACTGAAATACTCCAAGTGAAGATGCATGTGGATTGCTGCTTTCGCGTAATTCCAAATTTATTCTTTCATTGCAGTTTTCGAATCGTATACTATGGCATTATTCACGATTATATTCACCTGTACTATCGGTATTTTGGGAATGGTGAAGAAGTTTATTCACTGACATTATTTATTTACCGTCGTTGGCGTATATTTTCCATTGCAGTACCAGCCGAGTACAAAATTATCTTGGTTACTGCTTGATCAATGATTGCAGTTACGCAATCTCCAATTGTTAGTGTATAAACAACGGACCGTATTTTTGTACAAAAAATATTTAGTTAGTTTAAGTAATCGAATGACTACGATTTTCTACGTACTTATACCTAGTATTGACTATGTTTTATATTGATATAAATCATATACATATCTTGTAATGAAACACATCTTCCCGTAACCTTACTAATCCATTATGTCTGCCAAATAAATTCTTTTAAGACGATGTTATCTGACATTTGCCGAATAATGGCGACCCAACCTAACCTGACCTTCGCGCCAATCATTTTGATTAGTATCAGAGCCGAAGCATCACTGATGCGAAATAGCATCAGCAACAGAGATTTCGTAAGGTATTAAGGTAACATTTCATGAGCAGTGAGCAGCAGCAGCAGTTCCCTGAGTTCACTGAAAGTTACTAGCAACTTCCGGCGCAAGTTTCAGTCAAGTCAGGATCTTCAAGTCAGTTTGAGAGTGTCAACTCGGCTACACACAGCACTTTGATCACAATATTTGTTTAGAGTTGGCAAACCTGAAGCTGAAATTCAGCACCCCACTTTTATTTTCCATTTTCTCGGAATTGAGACAACGCGCAAACGTTTGATGCCGTTTTTCTTCTTAATTAAGCTACGCACAAACGTTTTAACTAAGTATCGACTCATTATTTTGACATGGGGTGCTAACTTCCCGAACCTAGCGTCAGCACCGGGATTCTGTATATGAAATTCGTTAGTTAACAATATCGTTTATCGGCATGCAGCCGATTGCAGGGACGATCTACCGGAAGGGCGCAGTGCCCATAGGATATCGCTCGCCAACGACATCGTTAGCTAACGAATTTCGTGTACAGAATCCCGGTGCAGGGCTGTATGACTGAATTTTACTCCTTCCAATAAAATAATTGAATTCCATTCTACGTACAATCGTTTGTTGGCTGTTGTTTATTATTCGATAGTGCGTTTCCGACGTTTAATAGCCAATGAATCATCCGTTGAAATTAAGTATGGGATAGACAGTGCAAGGAATAGCAGCTCCCAACAGGGTAGAATGCGAGATAGTAGAAAATAAAAAATTTCCCTGTACGAAGCGACTGCGCCTTTATTGCTTTTGATTGCTCCACCATTTTTTTCAACTGCTCGTCGTAGTTTGGCGGAACGAAATTTCTGACGTAAGATTAATGAAGATAATAAGAAGATCGTGTGATGATCTAGCTGGCTAAACGCTACTGACGGCCAACCTCTAGTTCCACCATAAGAGATTATGGAAATGGATATTGAAGGTTGGAAAAAAAAAAAACAAAAACAAACCGGAAAATAATTACTTCTTTATTACTCAATCGCTTGATCCATTTTTGATTGCTCCTGCATATAGATTCTATGTAATAAAATGATTCACATGAGATACATGACGCTCGCCAAGCTGCGTAAGCTGATCTGACAGCTAGCCTCAAATCCCAAGATAGCATGACAGAAATGAGCATTGAGGGCTGAAGAATCGGAAAATAATTGCTCTTAAACTGATTCATCTTTATTTTCAATCATTCTGGCATCGTTTTTCTCGAAATAAGCTTAACAGTCAAAAAAATCCTGTTTCGGGATTTGAGGTTAACTGTCAAACGAGCTTGTCTAGCTTGACGATCACCGTCCAACGTTGACCAGCTCATCTTATGCAATTCTTATCTCAAAAATTGCGCCGAATCAATTGAGAATGAAACGAGAGCAACCGATAATAATAAAAAAGATGTGCTTAACCCTATAATATCGATTTTCATCGGCCAGCGGTGGAATTTGAGGTTAGCTGTCAGCCGAGCGCGGGTATCATCGACTAACTTAATAATCTTGAATAATTTCATTTCATATGCATTACAACGAAACAATTGAAAATAAAGATGATACAATTAAGGCGCAATTGTTACGTACGTAATGTTCATGAATGGGTTACCTAACATCTAACTTCTATTTCTCGATTTTTTCCAAAATGAGTTTCCTCTCTAAGCGTATCTCATGTTCCTATGGCCGGCGGAGCAGGAGACAGAAGAAGCCAGAGAAACCACAGCCTCCCACAGCTGTCATCCACTCACCTGTGATTTCGCGGGACATGACTGTTCATCAAATTAATAACCTCAAAATTGACGACGCGTCATTGATTATTTTATTGGTTAGCTGCTTCATTATAATAAATAGATAATATAGATGAACGAAGACCTAAAATTTATCAACAGGAGTGATTGAATGATAGTAATAAATAAATATTACTAATAATAGTAATGATGATTTAATGATTGAACAATTTCGTTCTTATACATTTCTTTACCCTGTAATAAAATGATCGTGAATTACGTGTATGATTAACCTGTGTCTCAACTTCTGTATATACATTTTTGTTATTTATTTACCTGTATTATTCATTGATTCGAATGCATGTTTTATCTGTATCGTTATAATTTTGGCCGTTTGAAGCCTTCGTCACGGTGAATTCATTGTATCGAATGAGAGATCCATCATACACGCAATTTACGATCATTTTAAAAAGGGCAAGCGAACGTATAAAAACTATCATCGTCGTGAGAGAAAATCATTCTCAAGAAAATGCTTTATTTATCAATTCATTATTACTATTATTATTAATATTTATTTATTACTATCATTCAATCACTCCTGTTGATAAATTTTAGGTCATCATTCATCTATATTATCTATTCATTATAATAAATCAGCTAACCAATAAAGTAATCAATGACGCTATCGTCAATTCTGGTATTATCAATGTGATGAAGAGTCATGTGCCGCGAAATTACAGGTGAGTGGATGACAGCTGAGGGGGACAATAGTCGTGATATCTAGCTTCTTCTGTGGCCTGCTCCGCCGGCCATAGGAACATGAGATACGTTTAGAGAGGAAACTCATTTTGGACAAAATCGAGAAATAGAAGCTAGATGTTAGGTAACCCATTCATGAACATTACTGTACAACAAAATTCTTTATATTTCGGGGTTTCCTCTCAACCTACACCAGTTGACACCTTCAAACGACCAGCAAACGATTACAAGTATAAAAAATCAAATTCGATAATAATGAGGGGCGATGAGGGGTTAAAGAAATTGAAATTCCCTAGCAGTTTTGTTTTGATTATAATTAATTAACGGATTACTATCAAACGTCCGGAATGGACTATCAATCAGCTACAAACGACCTACAAACAATTAAAACAAGAATCAATTCAATCCGGGCAGATGAGGGGCTAAATATAGGTATGGAGGTCATAAGGCGTTAGTTGTGATATCTAGAGTTCCTACGATACAGAGTTGTGCCAATGCGTAGCCATTTGTCGACCTAAGCATGCGCGCGGCATTTGAATTGCTTATTTAAATTCCCGCTACCATGTCTCTAATTCCCGCACATCTACAACTATTCTGATTGGTTCAGACATTCGGCTCTGCCATAGTTCTGCATAAGCATGACTACCACTGGAAATTGTCGACGCATTGGCACAACTCTGTATTATAGGAACTCTGTACAGTTATATACTCGGTTCACTCTAACCCAAGAGTTGAGAAGAGTAAGAAAAAGATGCCATGTGTGTGAAAAAGTAGTGTGACAAAGTTGATGCCATATTCCACAGAAAAGACTCATTTTGTTCACCATTTACACACAGAGAAAGTGGAGGTTTCCATGCAAGTGCTATGAAAAATATTTTGACGCTTCAAACAAATTTCTCTGAAAATGAAAGATACGTATAACGAAACATTTTTCGAATCGAACGATTTTTTTGTTGAGTTGAGGGATCATTTCTGAATTGGACAACATTTTCAGTTGTTCTAACAGAAAATTATTTCGCCTGTGAGACGGTGAACGTTTTTTTTAGTTATAACAAAATATTTTCCTGCGTGTACCCTTTATAATATGTTACGTCGAATTCAACTGCGGTGTCTGCAATGCAAAGTGGTCGTAAATCTGATGAATCGTGGAACTGTTGCATCGCTTTAACGTAATGAGAACAATTGTACCTATGCAGTATGCACCATTTCTAGTCGAGGGCAGCTGAAACTAGGTGATGATAGTTTTCAGAACCAGTTCTCGCGCAATTCATATCAGGCTCAAAATCAAGCTGGCAGGTATGATGTTAGTGGCCTTAGGAGTTGGACTTGAGCCACCACGCAATAGTAAATTTCAAACTCCCAAGTGGTAATTGCCCAAAAGAACATTAAGTTATGCCACAGATCTTATATAGTCAGTGCTGTAGAACTTGCTATATGTGTGTTTGAAGTCATCATAATTTGGCAGAATAAAGACTGCGGAGAAAAAAAACGCGATAAAAACGCGAGGTCGTCAATGTCTCACGACAACTACGTCAATTTGAAGAACAGATTTTGTTGAAACTTCAGTAATATCAGCGTTGGCGTTACGAAAAGAATTAGGATCAAACAAATATGGCTGTATTACGGGTGACAGTAGTAGTTTCGGTAACAGTGCTGCGCTTATAGCTAATAGCCTTTGAATCCTAATCTTTGATCGGTGAGACACTATTGTAAATGAGGTTATCAAGGAAAGGCATGCAGAGTAAGTTGCATAGGGTTGTCCACAAAATAACCAGTTTACATACCTAAGTAAAACATAGAATGACGCGAACCGTGGACTGTTTAAAGCGCAGGTCTTTTCTGGGGAACTACTGGAGAAGGACTCAGTCACGCGATCCGCTTAGGTGCCGTGCACAAGAAATCAGTAGTTGGTCGTAGGATCAGTTGGTGGTTGGACATGATGAAGATCAGCGCTAAAGTTACCTTCAAATTATTTTTATTGACACTCTTGTGCGATGGGATTACGATCATCAAAGCACAAAGGACACATGCTCGACAAGGCATCAGCAGGGAGCCACCGATAGTAAAGTTACCCCAGCAGGGAACTTTAACTGGAAAGGAGGTGGGTAAATGACAGAAAAAACACACGCAAATTTTGATGAAATAAGTCACAGTGCCGTATCTCGGTTTCATCCGGGACAAACCACTTTTTGTTAGTCTTATTGTTATTTACCAAGAGCATCTTGGGAATGGCCGATCCTACTGATCACAATATGTCCCCTAACACTGTGGATTATTTTCAACCTTAATAAGAAATCAGATAATTCGGGTGTCTGACTCGTCGACTGAGTGACAACTAGTATAAAGTATTTCACAAGTAAGGTACTCCGTTAATGTTTGTACTTTTCTTTGTTGACTCCAAGTGACAATCATCGTGGTGGTTGATCATAATTTCTGCTTATCGCGTGTATCGAAATCTTTACTCTGGAAGATTTCAGTGTAATGGCTTGTAGACACGTGATCCATTCCATGAACCCTTCAATTAGCAAACTTCCAAAATTAATCTGTAATTTCAATTACAACTTTTTACTTACTTACCATTTTCGCCATGAGAGGCTCTCTAAAGTAGAATATTCGAAGTTATTAGTCACGGGACCTTCTTCGTTTTGTAATCAAAAATCATCAAATAGTTGCGAATACGTGCAGTGGCTGCGCATATTTGAACTTACCACCCAATGTTTACAATATTTAGTATCTCGTCGTTGACTTTTGATCCCATACACTAGACGTCGTTAAGTCGGACGCAGAAGGTGATCGCGTACCTGGGAATACCTTACGCACAGCCACCACTTGGCCAGTTACGATTTGCATCACCAGTTACTGACCCATTGCCATCATGGAATGGAATCAAAGAAGCAACTACTTACGCACCATCATGTCAGCAAGTCGCTGGTGGCCAAAAGCTCCATGAAAAAGTTTACCTACGTCTTCTTCCTACTGCTGATGAACCTGATCCAGGAGTTAGCGAAAATTGTCTGTACCTCAATGTCTTTGTGCCAGATGGTAAGTTTCGGTTGTACGACCAACTTCTCAAGTAGTAGAAGAACGCTCTTTGACTTATTGGCGGCCGTAAGGCAGCTTGAAGACGACTGCAAGTCGCCGGCCGTCTACTTTGTCTGTCTTCACTGTATCTTTGAACACCTAGCAATTAAAACTTACTATCGCGTTTCAATTTGACGATGGTTAATCAAATTATCTATAAATCGGAAGTAAATGTCTCTTATAACGGTGCATTGTGTTTTCTGTGTGAACGGCACCGGCGGAAACAAATTAGCATCTAGTCGTTACCTGGGGATTCCTTGGCATTTGAATTACGGAGGTGACAAATTAGTTCCTGGTTTAGCATAGCGAATTAGCACAACGTACCGGTATAGCTATAAATAGACGCAAACAGCACGTAGGTATACATATACTACAATTATAACATTGAATCTGTGAACAGAGCGGCATTGGAATTGAAAAATTTCAGAAAGAGTATTGTATACATAAGTAATGATATCCGCAGTTGAATACGCAATTAGAGCCCGAAGATGCAAAGAAATTACCTTCCAATGTAGATTCAAATATGTATAGGATCAGAGCTAGATTCTCTTGAAACTTGGGAAATAATCGACCGTCTCATTCCTTGCACACTATCCAAGAAACAAAATGATAGTGAGAATCAGAGGGACTGGGGAACACAATGGAATAAATTAGGTTCCAAGCTGCATAGCACGGGTGCCAAGTAAAATCAGTTTCCTTAAAAAATTTTCTCATTCAGAATTTCATCGCCAAACGACACGCGATGTGACTGCGCAAATTTTATCCTTCTGTGATACCAGGCTTATATATCGGAAACCCCAACTTTGGAAGTCAATTTAAACTGAAAGCTGTGCAACAATATTACGTAACGGTGGAAGTTGAAAGATCACTGCAAATCACGTTCAGTACAGACTGCATCTCAGCAATTCCACTGTCACATTTCAGAAACAATGATATTTGAAAGTTCAGAGCTGAGAGTTAGATCAGATCCTGTGTTATACAATTCAGGATGGGAGCATTGAGCAATGAGGCAGGTGAGCATCACAATTTGTGAACAGTATCTCCTGTTCGTCTTAGTTATTGGCTCTCAGAAGCGCATCACAGCGTCGGCATCACAATTGGTCAGATCATTTTCTGTAAACTATTTTGATTATCAGTAGAAATATTAGTTGGAAGAAGAATTATTAGTTATTAGTTCTCAGAAACGCATTATAGCGTCGGAATCGCAATTGGTCAGGTAATTTTCTGCAGATTATTTTGATAATCAGTAGAAATATTTTCGGTGGGATAGTCATCCTGTTATTTTGCCTCTGTCCCACATGCAACCTCGAAACCGAATCAATGCTTTCCTACTTTACGACTCGCGGATCACGAGCGAATTCTCCAAGGGCATGCCACGTACTAGTAAGGGGCTTTTTGGTCCCACGAAGATGGCGATAATGATCGGTACAATAAACCTCGAGAACCTCTACAGCTATGATACAGATACTGGATAAAAACAAACAGGCTACATAATTTACTCCATTGAGCAATATTGGTGAAAACGAAATAAACAAATTATGGGCCTCATTTCACAATTGACGTCTATCATTCTATTTGGCAATGTCGAACAGCAACGCCCTGAATCTGGTAATTGCTTACCACAACTCCAGAGTGTAGCTTCTTGGGAATTACAATTTATGAACCAGAACGAGGTGGACGGTAAAAATGGGATGGAAAGAGTTCCCGTTCGAAGAAAAACCGAACAGTCTAAGATCGATAAGAGAAGAAACGAGAGTAGTATGCGTTAGTAAAACATGCTTGTGTTGCAGCGTAACGATGCCTTGGACACGCAATCCGTCGGCCCTCCCCAGATGCCGCGATACGATGGTAATAGTCACGAAACCATTTTCCTCAAGCACTACGTCCATTCCTGACTAGATCTTTCGTTCCTTTTATCAGACAGACCTTGGCTCGGCTTCTAAACTCTGGAAATTACGTGACTGAGCCAATAGACCCTGCAGACCGCCTTTCCGAAACTTGTGATCACGGCAAACATATGGCACTTTTAGATTTCAGAATTGGCAGTGCTTTTGACTAACAAATTTGTTGATTGGCATTCGTTCTATTGAGGATCGCAGTAGCTTATGCATTAATTAGTGTATGTCGAATCAACAATATACACTTCCTGTCGTGACATTCAAATGTAAGAATGAACCAATGAACGTATGATTCATACCCGTGCTCTAGCTACATGCCTGCTTTTATGGCATGCTAATGGCGTAACTTTGAAGAGCTTCAAAACAGACTTTAGTATGCTTCTTGGAAAGTTACCCGATAATCTATGCTTATTTCAATTGGAGTTAAGATAACGTTGGACAGATCCGAATATACTCAACGATCAACTGTCACGTTAATTGTGAAATGTTTCTCTGTGGTACTGAAGTATTAAATGTGTTGCAGGTACTCCTCCGGTGGACGGTTGGCCAGTGATGGTGTGGTTCCATGGCGGGGACTTCAACACTGGAACTCCCGCCATCTGGGATGCTTCTGTCTTCGTGATAAAACAAAAGGTATGCCATATCTCTCAAAAAGTATAAAACGAATTTATGCCGACCTTGGAATTTGTCCGCAGACTTCATCGTGAATGAATCCGCGTGTTATTGATGGCCGTTACCACTGTCGCAGATAACAGATTCATGTTTTAGAGTCACGATTAGGTTAGAGCGGTGTATAAATGTGAATGCGGGTAATCCGTTCGAAAATTTCAGAATTTTAGAAAATTTCCGCTGATATCAAGAGGAAATGAATGTGCGTGTGAAAACGCTGGCCATGCAGTCAAGGTGAACTTTCATTCTGAAATAAAATAAGTTTAGTTCGATTCGTAACCCGAGAAATGACACTATCATCGCGGGAATTAGCTCGGTCTTGATTTCTTTATCACTATCTGAAGCCAGTACTCGGCGGAACTTCCGTCACCAGGGAATATTGCTCGTGTAAAGTTCAAGCAAACGCACGGAATTTGACCTACCTCGGAATCAACTGGCTGAAAAAAAAACTACCGGTTGAAACTATACGCACGATAAGTGTGATTAGGTCACGGGTTTACATTCACTTTGCTCTTACATATCGTCGAAGCAATCTCAAAATAGAACCGTGACCATCAAAACTTAATGAGAGTTTCAGGAGCTGAGATCAAAAGATTGTACCACTGATATTGTCTATTGTATGCCTTTGGTGAATAAAGATTGGCAGAAGTTATGACGACAGCTTGCTCAATTTTCAGAGTGCCGTCCCATGTTGAACCAGAACGGGAAAACAGAATCAACTTAAATTTTGGTAAAATCGAATACAATCCAGGTCGATTCTCTTAGGATTTCGTTTCTCTCTTCAGTTTCATTGCCACATGGGACGCTAGTCTCTTGTCAGTCAAGATACTCTGTCACATTCGTATGACCTCGAATGAATATTTAATTCTATTTACATATAGGTGCGTTGCGGCGGAGATATTTTTAGGATTATGTTGAATCGATGAGTCGAGAACAGAAGCGACTGGCTTAATATACGCAATGATGCCCGGGAATTATTGCAAATTCCGCATAAGTTTGCAGTCTATAAATGATCAGGTGGTTCTCTGAATTCGACAGATATTCTTAGTGGCATTATCCGGAGAAGGTGAATTGAAACTCCAGATATCAAGTCTTTTCAGATGCTCCTCATCCTTTGCGAGATACCTCCACATTTTTCTACCAAACAAAGGTTCAATATAGATCATTCGATACTGCGACCATAAAAATCACACATTGTTAGTGTTATTATTCAGCGCCCTGCCTTGCTGCACAGTCTGCAAAACTAATGGCCAGCTTTGTCAAAATGCGATTATGTCATATTCACTGTCTTACACAGAATGTCGTCGCCGTCGTCGAGTGTTAGATGTATGTATATTTGTGACCCCTCGAGATAATATTCCATGGAACGTTTTCTCACATGTAAAGTGGATTGAGAATTCCACATTTCTAGTTTGGATTCCATTACCTCCCGTGGAGGTAATATTATCAATTTTTCAATCCACTTTACTTTACATGCCCCCCCCCCCCCCCCCCCCCCCCTCCCCGTTGTGCAATGTACTATTACTATTGGTATTCAACCCCAGCAATTATTTATCAATCGATACAATAAAATTCAATTCTGGTCAGGGGAATTCTGGGTGTGGAATTTCCACATTTGAAATTTGTTTAAACTGTGGAAATCACGACACCTTCTGCGCCATGGTTGCTGGCGTTGAATCCTCGTCCAAGCAATAACATCGTTGATCCTCTGTGGTGATGGTTTCAGGTGATGATTGTGACGGTCGCTTATCGCCTGAATATTCTTGGATTCTTCACATCAATGGACGCGGAGGCACCTGGGAACTACGGGATGATGGATCAAATAGCTGCACTCAATTGGGTCCAGAAAAGTATCCAATACTTTGATGGGCAAGCAAACAACGTCGTGATCTACGGTCATAGTTCCGGTGCAATCAGCGTTGGTCTTCATATGCTAAGTCCACTAAGTCGTGGAAAATTTTCCAAGGCAATTGCGATGAGCGGAGACGCTATCGGCTCCGTAGGCTCGCCACAAGCTGAGGCACCAGTTGTCGATATCATCGCAGATAGGTTCGGCTGTAATCGTAATCCGACAACAGATCTGATGTTATGTTTACGAAGGGTTCCTGTCGACGACTTAGTCCGGGAATCCTCGTCGATTGAGACATGGGGACCGATCGTTGACTTTGAGACGAACACGTCAAGTCCCTTCCTACCTCAACATCCGAGGGACATCCTCATGAGCGATGATTACAATGCCGTACCTCTTTTGGTAGGATATACTAACAACGAGCAAGCTTTGGCATATATCGAATCAATCGGTAGCGGGGATGGTGCCGTAAGCCAAAGCAAGTTTGAAGCCATGATCACAAGTGACACTGCCACTGCTATCAAAATTTTCGAGGATAACAGCACTTGCGAAACAAAACCAGAGATGCTCGCAGACGCTGTTCTCTTTTTTTATAAACCGCACCCTCCGACGAAGGACAAAGCACTGTTGAGAGACAGATATTTGGATCTCCAAACTGAAAAGAATTATGCAGCTGGGCTGACCTTCCTGGCGGGAAAAGTTGCCAAGCAGAAACCGGCTTTTGTTTATCGCTTTGATTATCGTCCGAGGACTACTATGGTTACGGAAGATGTACCGGAATGGGCGGGGGTTCCCCATATGTTCGAACTGCAGTTCGTTTGGGGTCTTCCTTATACGGTTTCAAGTCCTATTCAGTGGAATGCTGCGGACAAGAAAATGGCAGATGTCATGATGACACTATTCTCGAACTTTGTCAGAGTCGGAAATCCCTCTCAAGCTAGTCTCAGCGTTAAATGGGAACCATACACCGAAGAGAGTCCAGGTATCCTGCTGGTCGACAGAACGATCAACATGAGTGACCCTAACGCGGTGGACTACAAGGCTTTAGCTTTTTGGAACGATTATTATCCACGTGTTTTGGAAGAAGCAATAAACAACTGCTGTAACAACACTTCGGGCGCTTACTCTATTACCTCAACAACATCAACTGTCCGAGTTGTACTTGCCGCAGTACTAGTACTGTTCCGAGTATAACCACGCATCCGCTGCATTGAGAGACAACGTCGATTAATCGGCTCCGAAATGGTTTGAGTGATTGAAAAATGCTCTCACTAGGGAAAATTCTTTACCGTAGCTATATATATGTACAGTGCTCGATGTAGTGACGAAGTGTTTTTGCAACATCTTTGCTTATCAAATTTTATTCGCGTTGTATTATAATTGCATTGAACTTGCAATCTGGTCAGAACTGTCATGCATCGTAATGATCATAATCAACCACATTGGAGTAAATGAAATGGACTGGCAATCGTAGATAGCATTGTGGTACTTTATGATGCACACAACATTACGGCCCTACGATAGCAGTCGGCCAACTCAGAATCGGGGACATACGCTTGTATTATATTCAGCCCAGATTCTCGACTAACACGTCTGCCCCCTAGCTCGGAAATCCGGTACTTGTCAGTTGTACGGGACGACAATCCGCGGCTGTGGAATGTAACTAACACAACTGAATTAACTGTTTCACCGACGGACTGACTGATCTAACATATCTGCTTCGCATGGATCTTGAACGTAGCTATAATTTTGCGAAAATAATATTACATCCGTGAAAATATACGGATTCAAAACTTAGACGAAATCACGCGTTACAATAGTATGATTAGGTAAATATGTCGATACATGTATGTACACATAAGTACCGCATGTAGTACTCGTAACAAATACTATTTGTGATCTTTCCAAAACGAAAGCTTGGTAAACAAAGTGGCATTGGTCGTTTTTGAAATACTGACCGATCGGTTGTTATTTTCGTCTTTTCCAATTTCAGCAGGTGGCTAATAAAATGCACTCTCTTTCATACACACAGCTAATTCGACAAATATCGTTCAAAGTTTAAACTTGGTTGAAAGTTTGGTTTAACCAGTCACAGCCTATTTTCATCAGAATATACCAGGCTTAAATCTTGAATGTTTGTGAAATTTGCCCCTAATGATCCTGTTCTTGAGATTGTTATTTCAGATTTCACATCGTCACATAACCTCTATAGTTTTTTCAACATCGATGGTTTTCGATAGTCTAATACTACTATCGATACTTATCGATACAACTATCGAGGTTTACCCAACAATGAATAACTTTTAATCACTGATAAATATCTTTCATTCATTCAAGGGAATTTTTTCGATCAAAACTTTATCCATTGCTGATGAAACCGGGCAGTCGTATTTTTTCTTCTTTCAGTCATCATGTCATCTACACTGCAGTTGTTACGCTCGCTACTAACAAACGTCGACGCTCATTTTGCTACTTAGAATAAAATATGGAATACAGTCACTTCTTACATGGGATATAGTAAGTACTTCCATTGTATCCAAAAATTCAGTATGATCTAAAATAAATGAGCTGATAACTTCGAAGCACAATGCGATGGCCAACAATACCGTGTAACAAGCTGACTACATTAATTTTTGTTTGTAATACATACCATATTTCAATGAAAGTGTTGATCCAGAAACATAATAACTAGGTGGGGGGAAATGTGTTAGGTTCAATTTCATACGTATTGCTGATAAGCACCCGAAACATATATATCGGTGCCTGAAACATTCTTCAACTTGACGCAGCTGGTTTCGTCCATTTTGCTAAAAAACTGTGACAAATCTGTGAACTAACCGGCTCGCTGAGAGCGTGAGTGTAGAAGAACGCTGAGAGTAGCCAAGAGCGTTATGGCGGCGTATCGAATAAAGTTATTTTGAAAATGTTATGTTTCGGAAGATAATTATTCACAAGCCTGTGGTGCCTGGGCAAGTAGCTCTGCCGAAAATCGGACGGACAAGTGAACGAATTAATGTATTAATAAAGAATCGGATGTCAGTCACTTTGGCAGACATCTTGACCTGTCACACTGCATCAAGTTTGAAATTTTATAAAATTCATCGAAATAGCTTATAAAGCGGAAAACGCTCATTTTCCGACTGAGCTACCAGCCCAGTGATGGATGAAAGGATTTGCACCTCTCCATTTTTTTTTAGATAACCGACCCTGTCCTTTCAAAGCTAGGATATTTATATAATGTTAATTAATGTACTGCAACGTGTATGCTTCAACGAATGACATTAAAGGTCCAACTTTCTAGTTCATAAGCGAAACTTCAGGCGTTGAGTGTAGAAGGGTATTCGCTGTAAGCAAGACTGGTATTGCCCTCTAGTGACTCGATAGCTGAAGTTTTCTTGGTTTATTTCCAATACGTACATACTATGGAACAATTTCAATTTTTTAACAATTTCTTAATAATCTACCACGATCTAACAATTTTGTGCTCACTACCAGTTCCAGATGGATTGAAGTTTTTTTCTGCCGAAAAAAAAGTAAGGAAATGATAAAAAATATGTGTATTTGTACGAAAGTTCACCGCATTTGGAGGTTATGCGTTTCAAGTAGGGTGACAATTTTTTGGGGTCTATTTTTTAATTTCGAGTCTCCACCCTAACAAAATTTTCTTTTTTATGAGAAAAAAATTCTCGCGAAGAGTCTAGCCTTAGGCTGCCGTCCCATGGTCCGGAATTCGGTCCGAATTTACGGATCCGGAATCCGGTAACTTCTCAAGCACGGAATACTGCAAAATGGAAACGCTGCTGAAAAAACGTTACAACAAAACATTATTTCCGCAAAAAATCGACCCAGGGGTGATGGATCATCGGCACCCGCGCCGTCATATCCTACGTATCTTCAACAGAATTTCGAACGCACCAAATACCATCGTGCCGATCGTTTGCGCGTCTCTGAAATATAAAGAAAATCGCAATAATTTGTTTGTGCATTGCCGCGGTTCTAGAAAATAGGTTCATAGATTCAATAATTGAAATTATGTTAATCGTACAGGCATTATTTGTCCAACCAGCCGCAGTATTATTATCAGCGTTTTCATTTTGCAATATTCCGTGCCATTCATGCGATAATGTGCAAAGTGCGGTACTCATCGTCAGTACTACGTGTTCTTGGAATTTCGAATGCCGGACTTGCATGAAATCCAGAACACACCGCGTCAGCGGCGCATGCGCAGTAACGAAATCCGATGCCAACTGCTGTGGATTTATAAAAACTATTATTTATATCCTATTTTTTTGTTAATATCAATTAATTTTGGCGGGTGCTGGTCGCGCAAACGACGCGCAAACGACCGACGTCGCGATATTTGATAAATATTCAAAGTTTTTCGCGTAATATCATATTTTAAAGTGGGGTGCTGAAATTCAGCACCCCACTTTTATTTTCCATTCTCTCGGAATTGAGACAACGCGCAAACGTTTTAACGAAGTATCGACTCATTATCTTGACTTGGGGTGCTAACTTCCCGAACCTGCGTTCCTATTCTTGGTTTTGTAGGGACTCTAGCTAACGATATCGTTAGCGAGCGATATCCTATGGGCACTGCGCCTTTCCGGTAGATCGTTCCTGCAATTGGCTGCATGTCGTTAAATGATATCATTAGCTAATACGAATTTCATGTACAGAATCCCGGTGCTGGTCTAGTTTTTTAGAATTTCCAATTCCGTTTTGAACATAAGAATATTATGCTTTCGCGCCCAGGGATCGAAGAACTTGCAGTCAAAGTCATGATCTATACGGACTACGGGACGAAAACGAGGTATATAAACAATTAATTTACAAGTCACATTTCTCCGTGTTAGCTGCAAGAAACAAATTAAAACTGCCGGTGTCGTGAAAAACAGCGAGCGAGCCGATTAACGCCGTAATTCGAAAAACGCACTTGACCTGCACGCTCGAACACACGGGGTTGTTGCAAATCTGCAGCCAGCGACAATGTATGTTGCGCGCCAGCGTTCGGTTAATTGAGTGTTCGCACGAACCAAGTTATGGTTTATTATAATCCTTAGAATTAGCCACGCGCGCGTTTTACATTTAAATCCCCCGTTGTTTAATTTGTTGAAAACAAAAAAATATATATTTCTGGCGAGAACAGAAAAATACGATTCGAAGTTTGCCAACCATATTATAAACTTCAATTCCAGTGGAGCGGATCGCATACTTTTTCCCACGATCACATGTTTTCAAAATACTTACTACTGTTTTCGATCCATGTTTCTCGACGAGGATCTTTCACGGTAGGGAATCTATACAGATTGTGGTTAGTGTTTTCACCATTTTGACACCCCCATATGCGCAGCGATCGCATACTCTTTCGCACGGCTTGTAATTATCCATACTAGTAAACGACCGTGGCTTGCAAAACCGTCAAATTAATCGTAGCAACGTTTCTTTCGTCACAAGCAGAAGTGGAGCTCTATTACGACTCTATTCCAATAGAACCAGGAAACAATTTCGCAACACGCTTCCGCGCGACGGAGGCAATCACCTTCTAGTTTCATACAAAACAACTTGGACCTACGGGTCAGAAAACTTCTGCTGATTTTCCTGAATACACAATTATCACCGGCCTCGATACTTGCTACTTATATCGCGTTTTACAAGTTCGAGAAGAGGTCTGAAACGAGACTGACTCGATGACTGGGCTGCAGGTGCTTAAAGTGTTAACAATGTTGCACGTTGAACAGTTATTGCAGCGTGCTTGAGCCAGAAAAGCTATTGGGGGTTGGCACGTGGATCTAAAGGAAAAAAGATCTGAAAGCCAATAAAGAGGTTCGTACGGCTTCATTATACAAGTATTTTGAAAAATATACACCGATTTCGCAGGAAATATCTGAAACAATTCGCATAACCCTTTGCATACCAGGGATCTCTACCTCCTGCTTGATGAAAAAAATCGCAGTAATCGGAAACAGAACGCTATTTCAGTAAATGTATATACTTGAAATTTCAGACTGCTAACGCATTTTGATCAACCGAGTATCAGAAACTCCAATTTTCTCATGCTAGTACCGTTCCACCCCTGTACGTCGCGCTCGATACGATTTCAATTGGCTTACACCCAGCCAGAGAGCGCTCGCATCATGGAAAATTGTGACTGCGTATGTCCCCTATACCGGTAAGCAATTTCCTTCCTTATCTCTGATCAGAGCTCTTCTATCTTCTTTTAATCCATGGTGAAAAGAAAGATAGAAAAGCTCCGATTGCCAGATATGTATATACTGAACTCCGCAAATGTAACCGTGACGGACACCAGTTTCTGTCTTTATTCATTAGCTCATTGTAAATGGTAGAAGCTGAACATTCCTATTTCTTTATTGTTGATGTGGTAACACATAATACCATGTGAATTATTATTCTTCGAATGCTTCAGCATGGTATGATCATAGACAAATAAGAATAGCCCATATGCAGCTTTCTCTTTTTATTCTGATATCGGCTATTCGACTCGCACGCATGGTTTATTCTATAGATGCGTTCGGTATATGGATCTCTGAGTAATCCAGGCTCCTTTATCTTTGTTTTCAACGTCGGTTGAAAAAAGATAGAAAAGCTCTGATTGTATGCAACCGAACCCAGCATATGTGATACCAGAAATTCAAATATTTCGAAATTCATTCGAGTATTCGAATCAATCAAATAGTTTAAATATGAGAATATTTCGAATAATCCCATCATTTGAAGAGCTCACGTAGAAAGAAAATTACCGGATATTCGAATTATTCAAATATTAAAATGTTTTGAATCATTCGTATTGTTGAACGCATTCGAACTTTTCGAATATTCGAACTATTCAGTATTCGAATCTCAGATCGAATTATTATTCAATTAGAATTATTCAATTCGTATCGAATTATTCGGCATAAGTCCTTCGCACACTTGAACCGTATAAAGTCACGCGTTAACGCATTTATCACTTGACAACTTTGTATACAGTGGGTATGGTATAATGTATTAGTGTGTACTCCATACGTGAATACATCATGGATCCGTAAGAAACGGTCATCATACTATAAACGGAAGAACGTGTTACGTACGCGATTAGTGAAACATGATGTTAGGTCTGGATCGAAGGGGTGTTTACAATCGATCGTATAGATTCATAATAAGATAACAAGAATCATCACAATAATAATAATAATAATAGTAACACAGTTACAATAGTAAGAATTAACAAAAAAAAGTACATAACAATAATACTAATACTAGAATAATAAGAATAATAATAATGATAATAATAACGATAATAATACAACGTGTTTAGTGTAAAGGAAGGAGAAAAAAAATTGGCGGTTCGCTTCTCGAGTCCCGTTTTTGCTAGGTAAATCCCCCACACTAGATATAGCCGAACCCATGGATCAGTTGAGTTAGGGGCGCCGCTAAACCGAACCCCGAAAAATCCCGGAGCTTAAAATCTTCCGAGTATCTAGGTGTAATAAAATTGTATAAAACGGAAGCTATACCAATCGTATTATAATGACTGAAATCAAGCCCCAAGATTTGCAAGAGCTACTCTCACATTTCGCCAAAAATACTTATCGCGCCAAGGATGCTGACAGCACGGTAATATTCCTACACTATAAACATTTCACATATTTCATAGGTTATGAGCACGCCGTGTCTGTCCACCGTGCTGCATACTACAAATCTTACTTCCGAGAGCACCGGGAATCGCGAGCAAAAGATAAACAAAATTCGAAAATGAACCGCATAGAATGATTTTGACCCGTAAAACAAAACTTTATACCCCCCTTGATCGAAAAATCAATTCAAAAGTGGAGAAAAAAAAAAAAAAAAAAAAAAAAAAAAACACTAAATGGAAATTGCCAGTTGTTTCACGCTTAATATGAGTAACCATTAAAAGATATGTACCGGCATCGAATTCATTGTTATGGTTTCATTTTATTTTCTTTGTTATTCCTCTTTTTCCTACCACAATTTCCACTTTCTCCTTCGCTTCCTTTCGCTCCCTAGAGCCAGGGAATAATGCAGCGTTGTCTGCTGCTTTCGGACATGGATTACAGTCATTCGGTGATAAGTAACAACGGGGGAGAATTGAGCGCACATTATCCAAGTCACCTGATTGTATTCGAATATGAAAAGATGCGGGGTCCGTCATCGGAGACACCGCCTCCACCTAGGACAACGGATACTATATACGAGAGCATGTACGACGTTAACAAGCTTAGAGATCTTATGAAGAATGCTAGATTCGCAAGATGCAGAGCGAGGTTTCCACTGCCGGTTATACTCTACAAGGGGAAACACATTTGTCGATCCGCTACCTTGTCTGGGGGACCTGAAATCTACGGAAGATCTGGATTAGACTATTTCTTTTCTGGAAATGACGGCGCCATGGCTTTACCACCCGACGACGAAGTCGATGAAGCTACAGGTGGAAGTGGGGAATTTGCTTCTGGCGATTGGCAACTCTTCGATAGAGTTAGAAACCAAGACATTAGATTGTTGAAGACTCTTAATGTCGGAACTATCGTCGACTTTATGGTTGAGAAGAAGAAAGTCAAATTTGGAATGAAGTAAGTAAGCCGCTTGGCTCGAAGAACATAATGAAAACTCTTTGATCGTCACTGATCTCAGTTTTCACGGACACGGAGCCAACAGGTGCCTGAAACTTTCAAGGACCCCTGAAATTTGAAGATCATGAATCTATGAAACCTAATTTCAATCAATTTTTTCATTTTTCTGAGACCATAGGCTCCGCCGGAGGCAAAAAACCTGTTGAAAACTACCCACTCAAGATATTTTGTGCATATTAAATAAATGTATTGAGTTGAATGGAATTTTGTTATCTGTAATGCAGCGTCACGTCTTCGGAGAAGGTGGACAAAGAAAAAAGGTACTCAGACTTCACTATAATCTCACTGCCATATCCTGGATGTGAATTCTTCAAGGAGTACAGAGACAATGACTACATCGCCAAAGGTTTAGTGTTTGACTGGAGTCAGGCGCATGTTGATGCAACAATCGGAGTTCCAGAGGATCCAGTTTCTACGCAGCTCAGGGTGAACTGGGATCAATATAAAATCTGGGACCTAGTCAAGCTCACACAAAACTACATGAAACTGGTTCTACGCTACCTCAACGACAGTGGGAACGGATTGTTAATTCACTGCATTTCTGGTGATGATCGAATTGCCAATCAACCAATCATTCATCTTCCAATGTCTAGGATATAAGACAAATAAACGTTGTGTTTCTCTTTCAACATTCCAGGATGGGACCGAACCCCACTATTCATCTCTTTATTGAGGCTCAGTTTATGGGCGGACGGAGTGATCCATCAGACATTGGATGCGCACCAAATTCTGTACTTTACGATAGCATACGACTGGATGTTATTTGGCCACAATCTAGAAGACCGACTCAGCAAAGGAGAGGAGATATTCTTCTTCTGCTTTTATTTCCTGAAGCACATAGGAGACGACGAATACAGCATATTGAGTCCGCGTTGTCCAAGGACAAAACATCCGGTGCTTAGAAATGACAGTGATTCACAATTGGACAATGTCATGTTCGACACCGAATCTGTCGTCACACTGAGCTCAGTTAGTTCAAATTTAAGCCTTAACAGCTGGTGCAGTTCCGTTAGCCAAAATAGCCGGGACAGTCAAGACAATAATCCTCCCGCCGTATTTCCTGGCGCTTCCAACGAAAGTCATGAGGAGTCTCATAACAATGGGTACGATGAATAGTTGCATAATTTATTAAATTTTATTCAAAGACTATCTCTATCTCTGTTTCAGCAATTCTTCATCCTCCGTTTCAGATCCGATTCCCAGAACGTTTACCTCAACTAAAACACGAAGTCCAGATCCATTACCACCGTCGAGTAGTCCCTCCTCCATGAAACTAATTAGAACCCAAACAGAATGCAGTCCGATACTCCGAAATTGATAATTCTATCTATCCGAAAATTTCTTCCAGCCTTTTTCCACGGCGATTTATATCTGTAGCCCGAAACTTCCTTTCTGTATTAATAGGAATATGGTACCCTGGACATGTTATCCGAATCAAAATTGGGAAGGAGGTGGATTGGGGCCCCGTTCGCCTTTACCAGCAAACCGCACATCCCCAGTGGCAGTTCCGGTGCCAGGAAGGTTTCGCCAAAGGAACGAATCTTCGTCTTCAGTCAGCGGAGGTTCTTGGCAGATGATATCTGGCACTGGCAGTCTACGTGGGTCAACTACAGCAAATACTTGTACTCTCGAAGCAACAAGCGCCACGTGTTCAACTGTCTGTAGACAAATGTTCGAAGCATGTCCAGGACAAACTTCTCAAGAATCTAGCACCACAATTATAGAAGATGAATGTCTCTCTCAGGCTGCTTCGGAACATCTTACTCAGTGCGTGGAGAGAATTCGATAACTAATACCGAAATAAAAATTCCATCCGAACGTAAGTAATATTTCGATTTTATTTTCATTTTCAGAAGGCGGAAAGAAAGGCTCGAAAGCATTAGGACGTTATTTTATAACGCCTACTGTTCAACGATTGGTTTCAAGTTCAAAGATGGTTCTGATTCGGCGTTGGGTAATCTGCTAGGTAACTTCGCTGAGAAAGTTGGTATATTATCAGTACAGCGTACATCATTGTGACGTAAAAAGTTGACGATGACAATAACGAAACTGCGTCTCATCCCTTTATCGTAAAATGCACTGCGTAGGTGAAAAGAATTATGAATTTGATTAATTGTGATCGTTATTGATTCTTTGATTCAACTGAAAACTTTTATAATTAAAATTAGAAAAAAAAAAAAATTACAAAAAATACAAAGTGAACAGATTCTAATTGAAATATTATAAATATGCGTACGTTCACGAACGACTCACTTGCATGCAGGTACACGAAAAGTTGGTCGTTGTTAACGTATGCACCGTTGGATGTAATATGAGAGAAAAAAAATCATCACGAATTTATTGAATACGCGTTTGTGTGTTCTCACCACATAATTGTATCGTCATTAGTGAACTTGTTATTTTTTGTATATATTATATATCATCATATATGTTGTTCTTTCATATTATACAAGCCAAATCCAACTTTTTTTAAATCATTCACGCGCCTAACTCGTACTATATTATATCATATTACCTTATATTTGCATTATATTATTATACTATACATTTATTATTATATTTATTATAGAATTTAAAGGAAAAAACCGTTAAGCATAAAACGTTCGGCGAAAGAGCTTCTTGATATTATCCGTCTCTATACGTTGTTTGCTCGATGAACTTTTCACCGGCGATGACCTATATTTCGTTCAACAAGAGAATGCCCCACCAAAAGTCGCAAGCTCGTCCGCTTCTGTCGAGTATCTCGCTTGGATTACCCGAATCTCTTTGTCCATGCACGGAGCTGGGTCATTCTCTCGTTGAACGCAGTAAAGTAGAAAAGTTTAACGAGAATTTTGAGCTTTGAATCAAGGAATGAAACAAATGTAGCATAAATATAGAATTTTTTAGTTTTTGAGGTCAGATTGTCACTCTAAAATTTTAGTTATTAGTTATATGAAGGCGACAGATATATCAGGTATTGTGTGAAAAAGTTTGTTCCCTTTGTTTTAATGAAAACACGTTACGATTGAGGAAAAATACCAGCCAGTAATTTTTTCTTCTCAGCAATAGCTCTTCCATGCAAAATAAATAAGTCGGGCGATCATCTTTCGAAGAACGTTTTTAAAATTAAACAATAGTTCTCTAATTGAGGCAAATAATAACATAGCTGTGTATGAACACAATAAAAATACGTGCTCATATTATTTTTAAAGATTTTGTTGTGCTGAGGTTATCAACTTTAGTCCCGTGACATGAATAATGAGGTGATTCGAACAGGATTGATATTTTTTCCCGCTCCCATCATATGAAAAGTTAGTCAGTGGCCTCAGAGAAATTGTTGTACAAGGCGAACTCCGTTAGTTCAAGTTTGAAAGGTCACTCGTGCAACGGCTCCCTTTGACTATGTAAATGACATAAGAACATGATTTTCTTGCCACTAATATCCATCCTATTTGCTCAGAATAACTTCTACAGAATTATACCGAATATGATTTCACAGAGAGTTGAATTGTGTATGAATTGGGTCCACAGAATCAAAAACGTAAGTTCAATAGTTTGAAAGTTATACATATTCGAAGTTCGCTTCATACAAAACTTAATGTTCGAATATCTGTGTAATGTAAATATTGATCCAGAGATTTAATTGTCATATGAACAACGTATGAATTAAGGTTATGAAACACGTTTGTCAAAAGATTTTTCTACGTCGAACGGATTTATACACACCGATTTTTATACGACATAGACTTATTGAACGCTCATAACGTCTGAACAACTGACCTTACGTTGTTGGTCTCCTGAACCATTTTCATAGACAATACAATTATTTCATTTTTGGATATCTCAATGACCCCTGCAGCAGCCACCTTTGCAATTCGAGCTGCAAGGTTCTTCTTGTGCGAGCATCTCTTTGTGGTAATTATTCGACCTTTTATATAATGGGAGCAAGAGAGGAATAGAAATCTTCATTCAAATCGGCCGAATAATTAAAACGTGTCATGATGATGGATAAGCCGAGTTGAAAGAACCACGGCTATGATTAATAATGTACAAATAATATAAATTGATGTAGGGTAATGGCACTAATTGGCGACCACTTCAAAATGGCTTTAGCAATCGACCATCTGTGTTGGATTAAATGAAAAATTAAATGAGTGGCCAATGACTGGGGGTTCGGCGGGAACTGGTGCCTTTACTCCATAGTATATTGTGAGAAAATTATTATCACGATATAGTAAAGTTGAACTATAACGATGAATAATTATATAACTAAAATTAAGAATTATAAACATATATTGTGAAGATGAAGATAAACATAATTTGATTAATAAGCTCCAATCACTCAAAACTATGATCATGAATATTGAAAAGATTTTAATTTATTTCCTATTATGATGTACAGTGATATTAAAATTTTTTTGTATATCTAACATCTAATATCAGTCCAATAATCAGACTGGATGCGTCTTCTTTTTCTATCTAACAGCACCTGGCCCCCTGTTCCACAGTACGATCACCGTTTGAAATTCTGAGGTAATTCGACTTGATTATTGTTGTTAGGAAAAAATCATGAATCAGTTTCACGAAATATAAAACAAGTTTTCTTCCTGCTTTTCCAACAGAAACAACAATTATGACATTTTTACACCATATTATACATATAATACAATAAGACAGGCTTCCTTTCGGTTTTTATCCACGTATGTATACACTTTTGAACCCTTATCCAACGGTTCTTCGTTTTTTGTGGTTTCATTAAAATATAATTTGTAAGTTCTAGGTTCATATATTGTCCCATTGCACCGTTCATAAATTCAACAAGTAAATAATTCTCGAAGGATGTACATATTCTCTGCAGAATGGACATTGTGGCTTAGCAGCAAGCCAATCGGACAGACATTGCCAACAGAAGAGATGACCACAAGGTGTTGTGGTTGTTGGTATTACTTCGAGGCATAATCGGCAGCTACCTCTACTCTCAAGGTTAATTGCACTTTCTTGCTCATCCGACAATGACTGCTGCTGTTGTTTAATTCGCCAAAGTTTCAATACACATTGAGCGAGAGTAGCTCCCCCCAATAATTTTAATGCCCAATTTATTTCCTCTGCTGGGCGCCGGCCGTAAACCTAGAAAATATTTTAAAAATACTCACGTTTGTACTCATATAGCACAAAACCGAAGGTTGTCCAAAAGCTGGACGTGAGACGTACTATGCATAACTAAAGTAATCTAGAGGGGCAATTCACTTCCATTTTCAATGTACAAGTGACTCCCGACCTCCAAAGACCTCTAAAGACTTCCACAAACTTCTGAATAATTTCAGAGAATTCCAAATGATTCGAGAGCATTTCAAAGAGTTCCATGAGGCATTCTTAGACATCCTAAGATTTCCCCAGAATTCCGAAGAATTCCAGAGAATTGTAAAGTCTTCCGAGACTAGGGTATACATAAGACTTCCCTAGTGAATAGCCCCTCGGTAAATTTCGATCAGTGTAACACAATGTACATTTAACAAAAAGCGTGATCTATTGCCTATAAGACATCTTATGACCAACTTTTGGACAAACTTCGTCGATGTCGTATCTGGGATGGTTACGATCTCATTCATAACCTGCATAACATGAAAATTGGGAGCGACTTCATATAAGACATCTTTTGGATGTCTGATGTGACAGTTTTCGTCGTTTTGAAACGACGAAAACCTTTCGACAGGAAGACGGAATTTGGAGGGAAGCCGACTTTTGACTGACGAAAAATGTCACAATAGACATTCGGAAGTCGCTTATGATTCATAAGCCACGTGCAGTTTCGGCGTTGTGTGGAAATCCGGAGTTTCCCAAGCGTCACGAAACTGTACAGGCACAGAAAGGGTTATTCTTGAGACGTATCATAGTTGTCTCAGGTCCGTCTGTCACACGTAACGGGTTTGAAATATCGTTAACTCAGATATTAGACACCTGTCAGACAGTTCCACGTTTGCATATTGAAAACAACGATACATGTTGACATGTTATATAACTAAAAGATGTTTTAGTTCGATAGAAAACTTTCGGTTCCAATCAGTTTCATCATGCTTAGGTTAAGGGTTCTGAAAAACAGACTAAACCGGTTGATGATGAACTGCTGCGTTTTACGTGGGAGATTAGGCATCGAAATGAAATTCATTTAAAGTGAGCCGAATTAAATGAATCTTCGATCGTTTTCGGGCCGAAATTCATTCCATTTGGTAAATTTTAAATGGACAATTTAATCAACAATGACTCTCAGGCGTAATTACTACTCCATACAGAAGTTCAATTTCTGGAATCTGCGAACTATAATTATCGCAAGCTTCGGAAAATACATGAATTAATTTTGCATTCTTTTGCTCTTTTTTCATTCTCTGTCATTCCATCCGAATATAAACTTGAGGGAAAAATATTGCCAAATGATTTTCGTTACGTGGGGTTTAATCACACCTTCGTATAATTGATTCCAGTCAGTCTCTTTCCCAGGCTATAATAATGGCCGAAAATATAGAAAAGACCCCTGTGAGCTTGAATTATGACTGGAATTATAGTTTTCAGTCTTATCAAGACAGATTTCAATGAAGTAACAGCTTCTGGGGTCAAATCGCTGCGTGGATGGTTAATCGCCACCTGTAGCCTCTCTAATATTTTAATCAATGCTTCCTCGCAAAAGCATTCCAATAAAACAGCAAATATTCTCATCTGAAAAATATAATTTTGTTTGTTTCTTCTAAGGTTTTCTGTTGCGACGTTACCAATTTTTCATATTCCCGTCATCAACGATATTGTCTCCCAAAATGTTGTTATTTAATTTTTGTTTCGTTTAAAATTTGCAAACAAAAACCCACGACCAATGAAGGGACTCTTCTAGCTTCGATATCGGTCTGAATAATGCCGGTATACTCTTCGCCGATAGTTTGATTGTTCATTCCAGTAGTCACGATAAAATAAGCGAGTTTTGCTGGTACTTCAGACTGTAAAATATGCAGGAATAGCTTATTCCCACCCAATTTTATCAATATCTCGGATAAATTGTCTCGTAAATTTTTAACAAAGACGTCATCCCTCTGACGGGATCTTAATATCTCCGCCTGATTCGCCCTTCTTGATCTTGCCACCTGACGAGCTGCGCTCTCCATCTTTCAGATTCTTTGCTTGCAGCTAAAAAAAAGAAAGAATAATGTTAAAACAGTTGAATAGTATCTTTGAGTCGTATGGTTTTAACACAGAAATCGTAACAGCCGCTTGAGAAACTACCGCAAGTTTCCGTGTGGATGATTCAAATATCCCGCCAATCAGTGTTACCAACTGTGGAAAATTGAACGCAATTGTTTTTGCTTGTCATCAATCGCGAGTATAGAATATGGTTCACGAGTGCGGTTACGAAACTAGAATCTTCTAATTGATAGTGTGAAAAATTTGCTCTCACAGATGGTGGATGAAATTCAACCGATCTATACAAAGTAGTACACAATATTTGACAATAAACTGGCGTTCCGGATGTCGGCTACGTGTGACTAAGCGGATGCGTTTACGTTGGTCCAGTGTCAAACGTCATAAGCATTATAAAACCGGAGCGCTGATTGGCCGGGGCAAAAGTAAGAGAGCTTTCGATTGGCGGATAGAGCGGTACGAGAAAAGGTATCACCCGGAGTGCCGACTACGTACCAATGGAAGACGGGACGAGCGGCGGACAGAGTAGGCATCGCCCTAGATAACGGTAGGATTGTGATTCGCCGAGCGTCCTGCTGAAAGCGAACGAAGTTAATTGGAACCCGTCTAGAAGAAATTTGTGGATATCAGATATAGACGATTGAAGAGCATGAAATAGTTAATTAATTACATGCGGTGTGTGGGCGGAGTGAGTGCCGAACAGAAATAAAACAAACTGACAATAGTTATGATAATAATAAAATAAAGTAGAATTAAATCCTAACGAAAACCGAGATTAAAAAAAAACCAAACTTCCAGTCGTCCGACTCACCGCCGCAGTGTCACACTCGATAACTCGGGTGTACGTACCGCGCGCTAGCTACGATACTACATGAAGTAGGCAGTGTATTTTATCCCAATTTCTCTACATGAAGTCATGGCGGTGTGGTAGTAACAGCGACGACGACAGAAGACTGCGAACTAGTGAAGCACACCACCGGGAAACAAGCGAGCTAAAGGAATCGTAGTGAAATTAAATACATAGTTGTTGTTACTTTTTTGTTCCAATAACTGAAAACAAACTCGAGACTAGAAGGACAAAGAATATAAATAATAATATTCGCAAGAGTGAAAGAAGGGGATTGGAGGAGATAAGTGCCAAGCGCGAGATAGGCGTCAGGTAAGTCGTGAAAATTACACACGCCTCTGTATTTAACACACGATGCATATTCATCCCCCCCTGAAAACGCCCAGAGTAATATTTCACTCCTCTTTAGTTCACGTCGCGTTCTCAGAACCCTCGGTTTGTCCTCTCAATGAAGAAACGAAAAAGGAATGAAAACACAAAACAGCTAAAAAAAAAACCGAGGCACACGCAAAAATGAAAGAAATTCGGAAAAATTTGATGAAAAATTATTACCAACTCTCGCTCCCTCTGGTGGCTGGCTGCATGCTGATTATAGTACGATGGCATTGCGCCCGGATTGATCTTACGCGTTTCGCCATCTATAGATTATATGTGTTTCCCACCCGGAGCGCATTCCAAACTATAATAATACTCTTTCCTTTCGTAATTCCGTAAATTTCATTTCGTGTTTTGTTTTGCTTCGATTTCCACGCATCTCATCGTTAACTGTTTTACTCTGTTATTCGGTTTTATCAATTTGTTTTCTCTCTCTTTCGATTCCCTCATCTTATCCAAGAGTTAATTATCATCACAGACGATCGTTGATTCGTCGAGTAGTTCGAGCCAGTAATATTACCTAATTTAGATTAATTGAGTACCGGCTGTGTGTAAGTAGCTGATTTGAGTGAGACTCTTCGCTGCAATAAATTGGTGACAATTTGATTCGCCTTCTCGATAGTATCCTGTAGATGATCTTGACAATTCATGTAACGCGTTTTATAACGTGTACTCGTATATATTTATGTATATTCGTTGTATGTACTCTTATGCTTGAACGTAAGACCTTTGTGCAAGATCATGTTTTCTTTGCAAATAATATCGATTCGCAGTTGTTAACATTGGTGAGAATTTGTTTTCCGATCGATTTTCCGAGGTGTCTCGAAATCACGAACAAACAAAAAAACATTGCGAATTTTCAGTTTCATTCAGCCAGCTTCACAGACACCGTCAAGTTGATATTATTTTTCGTCATTGGGACTTTGTTGTATTAATGTTACATAAACTTCAGCCCGTTATGGAATCGGTTTGGATAATAGAAAATCCAAATGATGGTAGTAACTATTTTGATTGTTCGAATCTCTCTCGTTTTTCATGCAAAAGATTTTGTTTCTACCTGCTATTTAATGATAATCCCCCGCCATGTCAATTTTTGTTGACCAATCCTAGCAACGTTTACTACCTACTTGTTCCATATGCTGATAACGTTCTCAATCGATTTGGATTTCGATAGTATCAAAAGATTTCAGAATAACATATGCCAACTATTTGTTCACAATGATAATATGGAACTGCTGTACATGGTGAAGTTATTATCGAGTTGACGCCACTTGAGAGAAGATTATTATTATTATTATTATTATTATGTTAGTTATGCTATAATTGTTCTCAGTATACGATCGAACGCGGTAGGATAATGTTCCAACATTTTCCTTATTCAGAAGAAAGAACAAAAAACAGATCGGGTTTTTCATGATTCTTGAAACTAATTCAAATCCTCGAGACTACTTCAGCGGCTTCTCGACGAATGAAAAAACGGAAAAACGGCGCGAAATTTTAATGCTCATTGTTAGTACAATCACTGAACGGTTTGGCTACCTATATAATAATAACGGGATACATTATAACAGTGGCCCGCAAGCGTTTTTGTCGATTTATGAACAATATATCTTCGTCTCGATTCTTCATCTACATAATTTTTCACACTGACTCAATTTTAGAATGCTGAACCCGAAACCTGAAACGACCCCGAAAGAATTCGTAAAGCCAAATTATACGCCCAAACATACTCCGGAATGTTTTCTCGTCACTGATTACAAAA
This sequence comes from Phymatocera aterrima, assembly GCA_963170745.1. Lineage (NCBI taxonomy): Eukaryota > Metazoa > Arthropoda > Insecta > Hymenoptera > Tenthredinidae > Phymatocera > Phymatocera aterrima. Next base: position 3,313,045 of record OY720673.1, on the reverse strand, counting down.
TTGCTAAAATGTTTTCAGTGCTCAACGGAAATGATGCCTCGCCGAAAATACTACATATCTAATCATTTAGCTGACGTACATTTTCATCCTGTTTCACATTGTGAATATGTTTACAACTAGCCAGGATGATATTATAAATCCAGCGGATAGTACCCAGTTAATAAGCCGAACCGGAAATGGCTAAAACCGGTATAATTTTCTGCCCAATAATTTTTATGTACGTAACTACAATTTGAAAATTATTTCACCCGGAGAAAGTGACTCATAAAGAAAGACCAGCAAAGGAAATACCATCCGGTTTGAGAACGCCTTTTCCTCTAAACAGTATGAAATTACTACTACTATACTTTCCCGAGCACGTATCTATCTGTAAACCGCTTTTCAAGTTCCCAAAGAGTGACGAAAATACTCGAATGAATGTAAATGGGTCCCACGCTGGGCCCAAGAGCCGCGTCCCACCGTGTCAGCACGAGCGAGTCGTCCGACGAACGTGTGCGAGCCGAAGAAGAAAGACAAACTCGCAGCCACATAACTACCGAGAAAAAAGACTGTCTTCTTGCTACCAAGAGCCAAGCCCGACAAGTCCGCGGCCGTAACTATAAACATATGAGAGAGTCAACTCCGACGGGGAATTATACTAAGCTCGTTCGAATGTTCACCGCCGCTTCATGATAGAGGAGTGGACGAGCGATGTTACCAAGTAGTCAATCACATAGATCGGTAATATCTTTCACGCAACTCCCAAAAGCCGGGTTAGCGTAATGAATTCGCTCGGAAGATGTCGGCAGAGTTCATTTTTAGAGTTCATTTACTCGTTACCTTCTATTGAGAAGGCCGCCTTCATATTCACGTCTTTCGAAGCCTTTTTACTACCGCCACCACTTAATGCTTTCTGCACTGGGGGCCGCGGTAGCCGGATTCTGACTCCCGTCGTTCGTTAGGACGATGCGTGACGAGACGAGACGAGAGGAGACGAGACTCGCTGCCGAAGAGAGTACGCTACGCGCTAGAGGCAGCACTTTCTCTTTGATACGCGCATGTAGTGAGATTGAAAATTATCAAATGTCGTCGAAATGTTATCGGAGCCCAGAAAATATGACAACGTCGAACGAAGGGTCTTTCTCCATCGGTCAATCGGTGGAACCACTATTGCGGTTCCAATGATTATTCCCCATTCCTGCAGTACAGAAGACGACAACGATGTAATACAGAATATTCTGTGTCAGATCACAGAATATTGTGACATATGGTGACGGTTCACTTAGTGTATTTCAAATGGTTTAAGTTATGAGTATCGTGTGATAATATTGTTCAGAAATTTCATACCTCAGTCGTATTTGTTACGGAGTAAAGAATGCAATTCACAATGATAGCTTTCTCCCGAAAATTAGTGCACGGTAATGAAATTTGTCACCCCACGGTTTCACATTTTTCACTAATAACCGGCTTGAATAAATAACGAAGTATAATTATAAAACTGATATCATCCAGTTTCTTTTCTTGAAGCAATCCAATTACCTGAATATTCTGTACATTTTATTTCCCATACAACTTTTTCGTAGGTCTAATAAACGAGTCTTTAATGACTCATGTGTAAGGAAGGTATTGCTTTTCGATATCAGAACTACGCGATGGTGTACTGTCAGCGACGATAGTTGCGGATACAGTTTTTATCATTTCAAAACCGCATTTCCGTTGACGCCGTAACGCTGTGAACACTTGACATTAGACTGTTGTTATGTACGCATGTATCTAGAAAGACAGATCTTCAGCGAAGTTCATTGAACAGTTTTGCATTCATGTGACTGCAGCAGAGTTCCTTTGCCCTTGCCTTTGACTCAGTAACAAAAATAGGTCCACCAATCCCTTGCCAATTCTCATCTGTACTAAAATACGACACGAACCGGTAAGCCTACACAGTGAACAAAGAAGACAACACTGCTAAGACTTTCCTCTTGAACTTCCAGTAGGAGCCTCCGCTTTGCACGTGGTTCTATATTTAGAACAGCTTCGTAGGGGTCCAGGTTCCTTACTTTCGCGTTTCCCGCGTTCATCTATTCCGGAATGAAGATAATTTGTATTTTTCAAATACGATTTCAAACTAATCATCATTCGTTCAAGCTTTGCTTTCGTATACCTCGAATACTTATTATTTTGAATGAACACGGGCATGTATAATTGGTCCGGTGACAGCATCATTTTAAACATTTAACTGAACGAAATACTTTCGTGTAGTCACGCTCAGAATCAGTATGATATCTGTACTGTCCATACATAGTCTATACATAACGCAAATTCAATTAAAGTACCTACATGAGCGTGCTACTACTTGTTATTGAAGAGGAAATTAATTATCTTCATACCATTCCAGGACTACACCGTCCTGGTTTTCGAAAACATAACATTGCATCGAACGACTAAGCACCACGGATTGTTAAATACACAATATATCGCATTAGCAATAGATTCTCAACCAAAATCGTATGCTTCTTTAGCCCCCTACTATTTCGTTCCTCGATGGACCAGAAAACAAAATGTTGAAACTAGAAAAACAAAAGGATTGAATCCATTTACCGTGTACGTGCAAACTAAAATACTTTGTTCGATTACAGCACGAATTGATCAGCATACGTTTGTTAACGGGAGTTGAGTCAGAGTTTTGTTGTGACCTCAAGTCACGTTGCACCACTCTACCCACTCACTACTCTTTAGTCTTTGTTTTCTCTTTCTCAAAGTCTACCTGCTTAGCTACCCACTTCTTTCCTCGGTTGAGTACAGGAAATATGAAACTTGTATCACGCAGGACGCGTGCTGCTAACCTGGAATGGCTCAATCTATTTCATTTATTTTTCCTTTCTTCATTATCCCCTGGCACCACAATTGCCATTATCGGTAGCATGATTACAAAAAAAAAAAAAAAAAAACTGCCAAGTCTAGTTTGAAGAAACTATAATGCAATCATAAAGCGGTGCTTGCACTAATTTTACGGAATAATCAAGAAATGCTAACAACGACTTACGAAATCGATCGCCTATCATTTTCAAATAGTACAGTCTCGAATGGGTTTCGTTTTTAATCATGGTAACACGAAGTTGAATTTTAGGAAAGGTAAGACCAGCGATTTCTCTCTCCTCCATACCTTTTCATCGACGCGAGGGGGGAGATGAGAATAAATGAGTCATTCGTTCGTTTTTCAACCGCTGAAATCATTCTTCGCGTATGAATCTGATTCCAAAGTACCCTGTACAAAGGATTAAACGAAGTGATGCATCACATACCTATATAAGACAGACCGTACCTATCCACTTTCATCTTCCGGTGGTATGTTTCTTCCCGGATCTGCAAAACTGTTATCAATTTTTGAAGTTCATTCAACGATTTAGAAATGGCTCTGAAACGATGATATTTTTTGTATGTTTCCCCTCTAAACGATAATTAGGGGACCAAATGGCTTCCGCTCGTTTCCTCAGCTCGAAATGCTTTCTCTAAGCGATAATGGGAGGCTTAATTACATATAAATATCTTCGTTCTTTAGTAGGGTGAAGAATATGCCGTACACACAAGTCGAATTCATTTGTAATGAATTGGTTTAAAACTATAGTGGAAAGGTTTAGTGCGAACTAGTATAGGTTTCAATGGTTTCAGGGATAGTTGTGCGACCTTTTTTTTTCTAAGTTATTTAGTTTCTGGAATGAGTCATTGATTCGTTTGATTTTTCATGCTCTTTGCACGCGCGATTCTTATACACATGGTACATGATTCCCGTTGAACAATTGACTCATTTTTCAACCTTCAAATTGTGAAGCATATAGTTCATCTTCGGCGCGTCTTCGAACGAACTTTAGTTCCGATTAGTTGATAAACCTCAGTGATGTTGTACGTTCATCAGATTTTATTATAAAGGGAGTACCTGCAGTTCTCCTGTAAGCCCCCCTTTCGGCTGTTCATTGTTCCGGACTCGTTATGACTCTACATCGACGTTACGTCATGCATCCGCAGCTTCCCACGAGCTCATTCTTCACTGGCTTATATGTGGAGGAAGGTGGATATATATATATATATAAATATAAATGTACACCTACCTCCGCCGCGTCGCGCGAACTGCCTGCTATGCTGCTGCCAGGATGAAACTTTACGTCGGGGAAATTACCAACGGGAACAAGATAAGGTTCGATGGTATCAAACGTCCAGACCGCAGAAACTAGATTACACGTTATTAAACAGCGAACTTGATTGCAGAATCAACAAGCTCCATTCGCATGCCTGATGGATGAAAAACTGCAGCTGATTCTTTTGGCAATATTTCTTCTGCATCAGCTGTGTCTTGGATTGACAAATGTCCGTGACAAATCTCACTGCACTTTATATTGCCATTTTTTTTTTTTTTTACTCTTTGCATGCGCCAATCCGGGCTTTAAAATGTGAACAGTTTCTGAATTCCTAATTAAAAATGTCTTCTTCAAGTTCTTGATTTGCAATAAGTGGAACACGTCTTTGGAAGATAATTGTTTTACGTTTATTTGAAACCAGCAGACTCTATCAATATTTCGGACAAAGATTTCAGATCAACTGCGGAGTTCCGACATTTCATGGCATATACATTTTTTTTTGTATCAGCGCTCCTAGTTTGTATGTTTTGTAGCTGTTGCAATGTATGAATTGTTCATTTTGGACCGGACCGCGCGCTCTTCTACAAGTATAGACTAACATTTCTAGCATGGGTTTTTTTTATTTTCATGTCCAAAAGAGATCGCTATTCCTGACGCATCGTATTCCTCGTAACTTTTTCCGTTTTCGATTAGCCGCAGGACCTCTTGACACGCAAGGAATTTCAGTGTTAGGGCGAGCAGGGTGATTCAAAGGTCAAATGAGGTTGACTCATCGCTCCAAATTCGTGACAGACAACGGGCAAACAAGCAGCAGCTCCCCCTCTCAGCTGATTAATCAACTGTGAACGACTTTTGGTGCGCTAGAAAAAAGCCAAATTAAAATTAAATCATCGATTAATAAATGAGTCACTTGTATAATATCACTTCAGTTCTCCAGGACTTGTCGGACCACTGATCAACCGTCTTCCTTCCCTTTCCTCACTCGCTTTTCATTATCCCCGGCTAAAAATGTCTGGGCTTTTTTTCCACCGATCGACAGCTATGCGGTCTCTACCGTGGAAAGATCAAATAATAGGTACGCTATTTTTTGGTCGCTCGCACAATTTCTTTTTCACGAATTGGTCAAGACCTACTGTCATTGCCACAATCTGTTCCTGGCATTGCTCGGATCTTTTCTCGCAGTATTAATTGTTATTTTATTAAATTTACCCTAATTTCTTCCACGACGTTCGCGTGTCGTTAGGATTTATCGCTCAATACGAAATCCCTAATTATTTTAGGGATTTCCTATTTGATATTAGAGCTAGACATTTCACTGGAAGGATTCTTCTTATCGGGAATTATTTTTGAATTGCCATTTTGATGATGAAATTCCGTCTCGATAATACGACGCAGTATGTTCCATGTCCTCATTTTTGGAGTGTGCATAAAACCGAAGTATGAATCGTGTGTTGATTCCGTTTCGTATACAGGTCGACGTTCGGGCAGAGTAAACTAATTTTGACGCAAACAAAAACTGTTGGGTATCGCACGGTTTGATTAAATTCCCAAACTTTTCTTTTGCACACTATATGTTCACCGTTGACTTCACAAGCTCCTGTGGATTAAACATTGTCTACTTGTTTGGTTCGAACACACTCGTTCATACCTGCAAATACCGACCGTCGAAAAATTCTGAACTTTACATGTCAATTATGTAGGTACGTAGAAATGAAGATTGATGAATACTAAAGTGTTACCATCATTTCAATGAACAGAAAAATATGTATAGATCATTAATTTCCGTAGAATTGGCAAAGTGATCATCGACAAAACACTTTTCGAAATGCCGTGTGAGAGAAGTAAATTTTTGGCTGTTGATATTACCCGGCACTATGCGGCTGTTTTTGTATATTTTTGATGTTTTTGCCGTTTATTTCATTGTTTTTTTGTACGTGTGAGCAATTGATTAGTACCATACCGGTTCAAACAACTATAATATGTCGGCATCTAATGTACTAATTCTTCGGTCTCCTTCGCTGTCGCCCGATGATTATTGATATATATATTTTTCCTTGAACCTTAACCTTTTTTTTCGTATTCAGAATACTCAATTTTTCCCGCCCTAAAATTTTTTTTCTATTATGACAACTACAAAGTTGTTTTCTTTACTTTATATCACTTCAGATAGTTCGTTAGGTCCTTAGTGTCCCCATTTAACCCCACCCCCGCCCCTCTATAATCTCTCTTTCGAATAATACTTCGGATTATGCGAAACCAGAGGAGCATCTAGGTGACCTTTGAGTTATATTGTCATTAAATCGTGTTGAATCCGAATGAAAACAATTCTCCCGCAATTTAAATATTTTCTATTTGAATAAATAAACGAACAATGACACATATTATTTCGGATTTATTAATAGTTATTCTTGTAGTCATATGGGACATAATGTTTTATATTTTTATACAATTTTGTCTCCCAACTTGATGATCAACGACATGCACAATGTGTAATGATTTGTGGAGACACATCTCGTAGAATTGATAAGTTAGGCTATCGTTGATTCACTTCGTCTTTTTCAATACAATAGAACAATATTAAATAGGCAGGATGCTCTTTGACGATTAATAGAAATTGATGTGTTAAATCAATTCAAATAATTTTATCGGCAAATTGCAATAGCAATGGACGTAGACAAATTTATTGTGAAAGTTATCATACTGTAATCGTATTACGAAGACAGACCTCGCCCTGAAGAGATCTACCATACTTTATAGTAGCTGTATTTCGAGAAATTTGGTACGAGCTTCGTAACGTTGTAACTCGTACCACATTTTGTGAAATCTACGATTATGAAAAATGTTAAATCGCCTGAAAAGTATTGTAGGTTTTGGACTATTGTGTGTCTGTCTCAAAACTCCCATGCTTTTTAGTTAGCTTCTACGAGAAATTTCTCGTCGTGTACAATATACATTTGTAGGTAACTTCTAAACTGCATACGCTAAAATATATTGTGTAATTACTCATTCTAAAGCATAATCCCATAGATTATAAGGTAATAAACCAATTTCATGAACGTAACATATATGTCTTCGTTGGTCATAGAAATATACATAACTTACTTCGGCAACAATTCACATCGTATCATAACAAATTTGTATTGAATTGAAGTTCAACAGATAATTGCGTAGCTAACATACTCGATCGGCGATGATTACTCAAATTCTATATTCAATATATATTGTCACAATAATTATAATATTCCATGAGAACTGCAAAGCACATGGATATGGCGCTTCGTGCGAGCCGCTCTCTTCTTTAGTTTGTCGGTAAGTCGCTGTACCAAGTGTATTGTGGATTATGCTCCGCAGGTTATGTGGCGAGAACTTACTTGCTGCCCATCACTCTTTGAGATGTACTCTGTACAATAATATCGCCATCCACGAACTGTAATAGATAAAATAAACAATATAACTTGCGATATTCAACGCAAGTTTCTTTACAATTACGCTGCACAATATATTTTTCTTAATGCAAACCATGCATAAAAAGATTACAAGCTGCACTCTACATATTCAAATAATAATGAAGAAACGAACGATCCAGTCGAGTCAAATAAAATCATTCGACTTGACTGGATCGTTCCTTTTTTTCTGATTATACGAATAAAAAGTGGTCAACAACTAATGGGATAGCTGAAATTCTCGATCAACAATAGTTACTCAAGTTCTATGTCTGACGTATATGTATTGTTCGAACAACTTGATTTTTCACCTTTTCGCCCAAAACCATCGTATACGGAAATTTCCAGCCGACTTATTAACTGCAATCCTCGATCGATAGATAACAGCTAGTCAAGTTTCTCCTCGAAAATCACCTGTTTCGCGCACTAGTTGCACAATGTACTATTTTGTAATACCTGCTTGGAAAGTTTGATTTTCGAAGCATGTTTAGCGTTCCTCAAGTACGCGCTATAGTGCGGAAGTTACCCTTACGAACAGTGCATGAAAGTACTGTTTTTGCCTAGTTTTCACATTTGTCACACAATATATACTTTTACCATGCGAACCGGAGTGCAAAAAACCTCATCGAGGTTGTGCCAATCTGAGGATGAGACAAACGCTGACATACGTCGTTGTAATGATTGAGGTATATGTATATATACGCGCAGGATCGTCGATTTCCAATTTGCGTGTCCATCCGAGATAGTGTAAAAAATCACGTATACCCAATGCGCGAGAGCTTGTTGACGAGCAATTCTCTACAAAGAAAGTTTCAAGCCTTTTGAGTATCATAGTATGTCAAACATGCTGGGTGTTTCCATATTTCAGAATAGAGAGAGCAATGTGCAGTGGAGCTTCCATCAACAAAAAGAAGAGATGAACTTCTAACTAGACAAACGAGGTAGCGTGTCGCACACCATAAGCTTCTGCGGGGGTCAAAATTTTCGCATGAGTTCACTTTCTAATAAATATTTCACGTGAAGAACATACAGGTTGTTTGCTACGATGCGCGCCACCTCCACATTTCACGTACGGCAATCCAGTTACCATCAGCTAACAAAGTTTTGTCATTATGCTGCTCAGTTTCATACATAAAACGATCGATACCTTCGACATAGTGGTACACCCGCGCACCATGCCCGACTTGCATCGTATATGCATAAGAAGCCCAGAACTAAACGATTTCTCGTATAACCGTCAGCTTTTCTGTTTTAAATTCATCATGCCTACTGATAGACAGACGTCAGTTTCACGTGATTCGCGATGCAAAATCCGAATCGCTGTTTATAGACTTTTCGTATGCCTCAGTGAAACTTGAAAGTCCATCTGTATCCAGTAGGGTGTTTTCGGTTGATGAACAGTGGAGTACTTCAGCACCAAAAAATTTCACAATTTTTATTCCCCACGAATGAAAAAGTTCTGGTCAACAAATTCTTGTGTACCAAACTTCATGATCAAATAGTTTCCGGAACGTCATACGACTTCACTCATCCTCGACGTTTCTGTAGTCCACTACACACGTATGAAATTGCCATTCAGTGTACAAGATCACTCGCCACGGATAACCATGAGCTGTGTATATATGACATTGATATTTTCCTCTTCGTTTGATACTTTGTGATAACTATTGCTGTATTTTGAGATTTGGTAGTACAACGAAATTTCCACGGGAAATCATTTATCAGAGGTCTCATGGAAGTCGAAAACGAGACTGGACCAATTTTCGAAAAGGTATTGAAGGGTGTGACTCGATAATTTTTACATGTTCATAGATTTTAGGTTGCCCCAATCAGCGTTGCATACCCTTAACGGCCACTCCTGCGGATCAGTTCATTTCACCTGGATCCGAGTATGTAGTAGGGTTTTCTTTTTAGTTAGTTATTTCTTCGACGTGGTGTCAGATTCTGTTGCTGTGACACGTCTATGTATGTCGTATGAAATGTGCGTGGATACAAACACAATGCGATGTTCGACGAGAAATTGACACGTTTACAATCGTACACGATTTTATTGTGCGTCAATTTTGTTCGGTGCATGCGCAATTCACATGGTTATAATTCAACGTCAGACTACTTCCATCCTCGTTCCTGTTTCGTAGGCATCAGGCATCTCGGATAGATATTTTGTTTTCTGAAACGGATGCGGATTAATGTTTTCCGAATGGATAAATTTTTCAATTAGGCCATCAACTTGATATCAGCTATTTTAGTCCGAGCTTTACGTAGAGCAGTACTTTGCACGTTGAAGCTCGTGAACAGATTCAAACTGATGATCGCTCAGTTGTCATATGCAAAATGGCATGTGGCAAGCTATCTTCACTAATACTACTACTGACAGCAAGTTTGACCGTCGGACAGGAAAAGCATTACTGTTTTCTGTCCAATGTTATTTTAATCTGAGTGATTTTACTGCGCTAAAGTGATGACCCCAATTAGAGCGAATGTTACACTATGATAAAGTAATGAGAAATAAAATGGCCAGTACCGTTATTTGAGGTGGTTTATTGATTGCCCTGCTACCCAGTCAGTCTACTACCGTTTTACAAACTCTACCCATTTCTCAATCTCCGCAAGATTATCGATCTCATCAAGATGTGAAAGCATCCGATTACCTTACGCGTTAAGTTTTAAACGTATCAAAGCGACCGATTCACCAATTACGCACGCGATTTTGCTATTCTATTCCTAGCACCATTCTCTCCCTAAAAGTCGAACGAGAACGCATGACGTCGCGTCGTGCTGTCAACGACAGAGAAATAAGTCCCTCCTACTGTCACCTTACCAAGGATGGCATGCTATTCAGTGATCACGTCTAGCTCCACCCTTCCCTTCAAACTCTAACGACCACACAGATTCTGGAGTGTAGAACACCGCAGCGGGGAGAATAGACGGGTCGACATTACCATCCCCCACCGCGTAAGCAATATTACGTCATGTCATGTGGTAATTAATTCGATCAGACAGTGTTTCCGCCCACATTGTGCGAATGGGACAAGCATCTTTTCAGTGCTAGTAAGCAAACCGTCGCGTTCACTCTTTCGCGTTGATCACGGTGATGAAAAATTGGGATTTCGTTTGCAGAAATACGAACCTGCATCCCCCGGCCAGCGATCACGGTTCATACTCTTCCCGTTCAGACCCCCATTATTCATACGTTCCTACATTAAAATGTATCGTGGAATGGATTCATGGAGATGGTGTTCATATTTCTGTAGAAGTTACAGAGCGAGCACCGTGAAACGTGAGGCCATGGCGATAGCACACTTTAGCAAAAACAGTACGGGAAGCCGAACTGACTCTACGGATCGCCATCATTCTAGGTGATTGCCGTCCCATTTTCAGAAACAAAGCCAATGCCGAGTTCCAGGTTAGGGGGGTGGCCGTGGTAGTGCGATCGATCGAATAATTTTTACTTGCTTTTGAAGGATGAGTTCCACGGATTCTAGAATAAATTACTAATCTGAACTAGCTTGAGATTCTCCCAGAGCCAAGTGACTATCTACTAAATTATACCTGTGGGTGCGAGTTTTCTTCTCATTTACAACTCAGAATTCTCCACCATTGATGTTTTATTCTGGATGGCGGATCTCATGGTTTCATTGTTGACGTTTTCGAAGCCAGACGCCCCTCCCTGTGAGTTTTACACCCCCAGGGGTATCGGGTCGATAATAATCATCCTAGGTAGACCATCGAGAAATTTGTCGTTGGGAGATGATTGTGATTATGTTTGTCGAAACCTCGACAGGGAAAGGTCCAGCAACAGCGAGGCAAAAGACGAAACGGGTACGGAGAAAGAAATGAGCGTCAAATTGCATTCTGAGCTTTTTTTAATCTTCTGAAACCGCACCATATACTTCGTTTGTGTTCTTGTTTTTTTCTGTACGATGCAAAATAGTGACTCTTTTTTTAATTTAAGCTAACTACTTGGTTGATTAAACTATTGAAAACCTGATAATCGGTTCCTCACCTATAAATAAATACACTACGGCATATTCATTTACCTTCGACGTCGTAGACATGTGTCTACTCGTATGCATCAAACCCCGAATAGGGGCAGATGGGTAAAAGGAGTTAGTCGGAGATTCTACAACGCTGGAACAAACTCGTTCAAGTGTAGCGAAGCACAGTAGAGCAGATAACGTACTCATACTGTTCAAAGTGTACACGAACGTGGGGCGTTGGCAGATATCGTTGAGGGCTGATTGTAAGCTTACCCTCCCCCATCCCACAAGCACAATATAGCTCTATCGTTTGACTGAGTTGCTGCCAAAGCAGAATTTTCAGATCCGTTTAAAGAGTGTCTCCACCTAAAGTCATCGCAGGAACCTGGGCGCCAATTGCCCTTTTTTACACACCGTTCTGTGCTGCGATATTCATCCGTCGTATTTCATTTATGATGGCCGAAATTGCCGCTGTTGGTATCGTAAAATCATAGGCAAGCCGGCTTACTGCGTTATTATTGCTTGTGACCAACAATTTCTTCAATAGAAACTGAAATCATAGCACATACGCGTTTCATTTCATCAAATTTCACATGAATTATCTATTATTTTTCATACTCCACTTATTCCTATTTCTCATGAGTACTTTGCATTGTCTGATACTTTTTTTCATTTCAGCGCAATCTTTAGGGAAAATAAGTCTACGAGAAATAATATATATGTATATGTGTCGAATGATTTTGCATGGTACACCTTGCGTATGTTCAGATGGTTTTGCCCTTTTCGATTTTCCGTCATTCTCGAGTGATAATCCACACGTAAAATCTTCTCTTTTACTTGTTTCTTCTCTTCCAAACCATATCGGTCCTATAGTACAAAGCGACCCATCAGCTAGTGTTTCTGCTGACATGACAATATATTATACCTGCCTACATCGGATTATGATTTACATACATTGTATGTATACACAGACAATATCATCGTCTGGAACAACAAATAAGTTTTCAGCATTGCTTAACATAGAAATTTCCTTCAGCGTACATAAAATTGATGAAATGTAAACTCCATTCAATTATTTGTTGGTATGTTCGTTCGCTCTGTGCCTACGGCTAGGCGCTCTGTTCGTGAATAATTACTTTATAGTTACTATAATACAGAGTTGTGCCAATGCGTAGCCATTTTTCGGCCTAAGCAAGCGCGGCGCATTTGATTCGCGTATTTGAAGCGTTTATTGAAATTTACGCTTCCGTGTTTCTAATTCCCGCCGTTGACGGAAGAATTTTTCTACAGTCAACGTTCCCGCACAACCACAATTATTCTGATTAGTTCAGACATTCGGATCTGCCATAGTTCTACCACAAGCATGACGACTAATAAAAATTGTCGACGCATTGGCACAACCCTATTTATTATTTTTTCTGATTTTGTTGTGTCGACGTTTTGAACTTCAGTCATATCGAAATTCCACACAGAAAACGAGAAATTTTGAATTACATTTATCAAAATCTGATATTTCTAAATGATTCCGTCCGAACGAACGTTTTGGATCATTTCTGTGTTCTTTCCAGTTATATATTCTCATCGTTATAATAATATCAAATCCGATATTCCTTTTTGTAATTTCAGATCTATCTCGCTGACCAAGAAGAGGGACACGACGTGGCCGATTCGGTGACCCCTCGGCTGTGACAGAGAGCACGGATAGATAGGCCGAGAGATGCGCGAATACAAGATAGTTGTGCTAGGTAGTGGAGGTGTCGGCAAATCTGCCCTCACTGTCCAATTTGTCCAGGGAATATTCGTGGAAAAGTATGATCCAACAATCGAGGACAGTTACCGTAAACAGGTTGAAGTCGACGGACAACAATGTATGCTTGAAATCCTAGATACGGCGGGAACGGTAAAATTAACAATGACATCAATACTTTATAGCAGTTTATAACATTCGCCACAAACGAATGAAGTCGATTTTGAACAGATTTAAGATCTAGTAGATTGTTGATCAACTTTTGACGACAATATTCAAAACGTGAGAATCTTACGATTGTTGATGTTTCTAGGAACAATTCACTGCCATGAGGGACCTCTATATGAAAAATGGTCAAGGCTTCGTATTGGTTTACTCGATAACGGCGCAGTCGACGTTCAACGACCTGCAGGACCTGAGGGAACAGATCCTCAGAGTAAAAGACACGGACGATGTTCCCATGGTGCTTGTCGGGAACAAATGTGACTTGGAAGATGAGAGGGTAGTGGGCAAAGACCAGGGTGTCAATCTTGCCCGGCAATTCAATTGCGCGTTCATGGAGACTTCCGCCAAAGCCAAAATTAATGTTAATGACGTGAGTATGCAGTAATTGTTTAAGTGCATACATGAAAGTGTCGGTGGTTGTCTATCATTTCTACATATTGAGAGGAATCAAGAAATAAGTTTGCCGGAGTTGCAGCTCCTCTGGTCACTCTTCCTCATTGAGAACTCAAAAAACGGGTCCAATGCAAAAATGCCAAATTGATGAGGGCTCAGAAATACTATTCGAAATTTGGAAAGTGCTTTAAAAACTCGACATTCACGCCAAAATATATTAAACCTATGAAATTCGATGTGTTCAAACTTTTCATCGGCATGTCTCGTTTGCTTATCCAGCTTTACCTACCTTTTTCGAACTTCCGTTTTCTTTCTGTAATTTATGAATTTTGCCAACTTTGTCGATACTTGAAGCAAATATCCGAGCCAAGGGTCAGACTTTTCCCAAGATCTGGTGTCAGTTGATGTGTGAAGTTTATGAGTTTATCCTATAAAACTTCTATAAAATTCTTCTAACTCGTTGAATTTTCAGAAGATTTCAATACCGCCTGCACTTCTAAAATCCTTAAAATTCTATGAAAACTGCTGAAAGTGGTTGAACTGTATGAATTGGAGCCACCGAAATATTTGAAACCTCGTTAGATCGTTTGAGATATTCGAGATATACTTGAAAACATCCATGGGACTCGGGATTGTGCCAAAATTTTGTAAACGTCAAATGCCCAGAGCAAAAAACTGTTGCAATAATTTTTAAACTTCAGAATACTTATCCTAATCTCCGACCAAATCACGAAGTATCGATACACACATTTTTATAAAATATTGCTATATTTTCCGGTTGTACCCGGACCCGTGAAAATTCAATCTAAAAAGATGGGATTTACGATAATCTTATGCAGCATGCAGTAAAATTCCGTCACAAAGAAATCTCGAGGTGAGATCAAATTTGACAAATGTGGGGAAAAGGAAATCTCTGAAATGGCATATAGATATTCACAAAATTCTGATAAAATTTCGGACATGGTGACATTCATTAGTGCTACATCGTTTAATACCAATCGATGAATATTACTTCTTCCTATATCCGATGAATCTCATTGCGCAACTAATTAACATAAGATTTATTTCTAATATTCTACAGATCTTCTACGACCTGGTGCGACAAATCAACAAGAAGTCGCCCGAGAAGAAGATAAAGCAAAAAAAGAACAAGCTTTGCCGACTTTTGTAAGTAGAGGGATGGGCCTAAACCCCCCATGTTCTTGTTAACGGAAAATACGAATATATATACCAGTGGGGGTGAGACTACTACGGGGGGCAGGGAACTGGGGGTCGGTTGGTAGGGTGGAAAACGAACAAGTGATGGAGAAGGAAGGAAAAAAAGTGAACCGAATAAGTGACTCAAGAAGTACCCATGAGGCTAGAACTTCGATATATCGAATAAGAAACAGAAAGCGTGACGAGGACGACGAACAAGAACAAGAAGTCGAAAAGGGCCATAGAAGCAATGTGGTTATTGAGTATAAAACACAAGACATCGGCGGGAACAAGAAAGAAATAAGGATGAAAAGGAAGGAGGAAAGAAGGAGAGGAAGGGTAGTAGAGAGAGAGAGATAAGAATTATTGTATATACGCTGGTCAGGGGTGGCTAGTGTGAAAGGCGCAGGCGGAATAGGCGCAGAACGTCGATTTGCCACCCCGTGACATCGGTTATCACTGTAGGAGTTTTGCATAAAAATTATTAATTGATAATATTATATATTTAGGTGAAAAGAAATAACGAGAAAAGCAAAACAAGTAAAAAAACAAAAAAACTGAAAACAACAAAAATAATCAATTTAATTGGAATAAAATGTTTTTTGGGTGTGCGGCGCGGTATTGGCTAAATGCTTGTGACACCAAACGCACCCCACCGCTCGACGTAAACCTCTCTTATATAATGTAATAATAATTATACATAGACATACATTATATTATTAATTATTATTATTATTATTATTATTATTATTATTATTATTATTAATAATTATCAAAGCATCAAAATATTCATAAGTTATATAAACCGTTTGTTTCTCTGAAAGAAAAAAAAAACAATATATGTTTTTTTCTATATCTCCGTATTAAAGCCAATAATAAAAAAATTCAATAAATGTTACAAAACGCTCCATACACGATCGATCAAAATCCACATGACAATAGCATGATGAAATTAATCCATTAACTGGAATATTAATGCACTTTGTACTCGAATAACGACTCTTTTTTTGCATGGAGCGCTATCGCGTCTAATTGATGGAAAGTCTAGCGGATATATAGCAGATTATGCCCACTGTATAAATTAGAACGGAAACGTGCAGCCACGTCGCTTCTAATTTCATGTCCAGGTAAATTTTGAAGACTGCCACATGCGATATTTCTACAAGATCGTGAGATTTCGCTCGATTTCAATTTCGACTTGACATAGAATCCCGATGGATTGTTCACCAATTCCATTCACAATCGATGACGGATTTAGTTTTCTTTTGCTCGACAAGAGTTTGAGCAATCTATATCATCCGCCGTGCGGGATTCGCTCCGCTCTCTAGATTTTCCTGACTTGCGTGATTTGATACAGAATTGCCAAAGTTGTTTGGCATGATGTAAAGTTGAGGTTTTCAAGCTCGATTTTGGGCAATTTCATATTTTCATTTGATCTCGTCTATTTTTCTCTCTTTGACAGTCTTAAGGTGCTATTAAAGACATATTCAGACCCATTGTTACTCATTCTGAAAAACATTGTTATCACTTTGGAAATGGAATTCGTTGCTAAACCTACACCAAACAACCGATCGGAATGAAACTTTGGGGAGTGGATGCAGTATTTCGGCAAGAAGTGGCTGAGTATTTTATTCCCACGAAATATTGAATCTTCTATCGAGAATTACAATTTTTCCAATCTAACCGATAAACGAACCTAACCTAACTTTCAGAGAATCCCGAAAAACTTTGAATTTTCTTGGAATTTCAGCAAAGTGAAATATTTAGCCACTTTCTGCCAAAATTCTGCATCTCATCTTTGAAGTTTCGTTTTGATCGGTTGTGTGGTGTAGGAGTAGCGACGAATCGCGTTTCCGCAGTGACAATAATGCTTCTAAGAATGAGTAACAATCGGTCTTTATGTCTGGTCAATATGATATTAATATAATTATAAATCCAATTAAGTGTTGGATTAAATTCCCTAAGAAATCACAGAAATCTGGGATTTTTATAACGAAATTTCGGACACTTTTGAATTTTTCGTTTTTGGTTTTCTGTCGGTTTTTGTAATTGATTTTCATCAGGGCATCATAGCGAATGCGAGTCCCCCTTCAATACTGAGAATCGATTGGAACCATGGACCTAGTGTTATAAGCACGGAGCATATGCCGTGCGGGGGGACGCGCCGTAAGACGGAAGGGGGTTACAGGGTTCCGCCATCTTGAACCCCCCCACTCATAGTGCCATCTGCCGAACAAAATTTGAAGTTTTGATAGATTACAAGACAATAATCAATTGATTGCTAAAGTTTATAAAATTTATCGATTATAATATATACAATTTCAATTGGGAAAGGGACAGTCAGTAGAATCATGAATAAAAATACGTACAAATTTTTATTAATTAAGTTCAAGTACACACACGTATATACATTGATGTTACAAATCAGCGACAGATGGTGTTACAAGTGAGGGGCTCAAAATGGCGTAACCTATCAGAGTCAAGCTTACCCCTTCCGTCTTACGGCTAGCCCTCCGCGTCAACATTCGCAGTTAACACTTCGTCCCTATAATACTAGGTCCATAATTGGAACAGTTTCATTAGAAATTGACTACAAGTCGATACACAGAACCATTAAATTATGTGATAACAATTCGTTTGCAGTGCGTCTATCCCACGCTCTCTTTTACTTTCGGAAATAGTCAGTTGGGTAATTGATGATCACGATTATTATGAGTTCAAACTGAGAAGAGTGATGTTTGAATTCATTCCGTTTACTCAGTTGCAGCGTTGGGAGATGGTTGCCTCCAATAATTGATCATCTAGAGTCAACTTGTACAGATTCATTTTGGTTTACAGATTCACATTCTGAGGGCTCATTGTTTAACCACAAGTTGAAACATCTCGGTGGCATTAACAATGGCGTGCGGTGTTTTTTTCCCGAAGAAAAGCTGACATTTCCCCATGGGGACACAGCCAGATTTCTGATTTTTCAGGTAGTTAGATCGGATATTGGGCGCAAAAGCTAGAGGATTGCAAAAGTAAAAGGGTTATGATCTCGCTCTGACATATGCTTCATTTTTATCCATAAATCGTAAACGACGGTTAAAAATTAAAGAAACACCGAATAAAAGGCATGATGAGATTGCAATCCGTAATATAGGTATATCATAGTTATTCCCGCAATTTTTATTGACGATTGAGAGGATATGTGGCAAAAGCTTAAGAACTCGAGATGCAACATGTGATGAGTTATACATCGAAGGAAAAAAATTGGATCACTTTGACGCCAAGTTTGATTCCATGTAAAGTAATAATGTACACATAGTAAAAACTCGAGATGTGTGTTTTGGAATACTCACAAATGATAAATCACGATAGAAAATTATTCGGCTTGAAACATAGTTCATGCAAAAATATTCGTAAACGTTTTCTGACTTGTTTCTCACGATGAAACTTCGGTTCGAAAACAAATATGCTGAATTCCAAAAGCAACAAAAATTATGGACGCGTGTTCTCGGCAGTTTATCGATTTATTTCACGAATTGGGACTCGGAGTCGTTATTGGAACACGCGCTACTGAGCACTGTATCACACTGTGCCTATCTGTGCGCTAATTGGACAGCACCCCACGTCTTCATATGACGCCGTCGATGGAAGCACTACGATATTTCAGGTTATATTGACGTTACTTTAGGATGAAGGTAGAAAAGATAACACGAGTGAAAGTCCGAAGATATTATCGTAAAAACTTAATAAAAAAGCGTTATTTTACAATTACCTGGATAAAGGACTGTTTACAGTGACAAAAATGCTTGTTTACTATATACTTAGGATTTGTTATATTCAAATATTCGCGCGGCTCCGCCATTATGTGCCGAAGTTTGAACAGTCAATCAACCCGGATCATCGATTGTCTTGACTCTGTTTTGTAGGGACTCTAGTCGGGCCACGGTTTAATAAGAATAGGTGGTCCAACTCCCTATCTTCCCTGTATAAAGGCTCTGTGATTATTTTGACATATCTCCTCAGCTCTCCACCAGATATCTCAAAGGTCTAGCAGGCCAATGCAAACAGTAATGGCGCTGTTTTTCTAGGATATTTATTTCGCTTCGCATTGACAGACTAAAAATTACACATCAACTCGGGAATACCTAATGTATATCAAGCTACCGTTGATGATGCCTTAATGAATTATCCATTTACTTTTCCGTATGAGTTGCATAAGGCAGAAGTATTAGCCTACTCCTTACACTATTATACCACAATGCGAATGCGTCAGTTCACAAAAATTCTAAGCCGCGACATTATCAAAGTGAGCCGGGAGAAGAAAAAATAGGCGAAACTGTATTCCAGTTGAAAAAGGAATAGCATTATTAAATTCTTATCAATAAATATTACAATGCTCTATTATTATCCTATCCTTTTCCCATTCTTTTTATAACCCCACTAAGCATGAAACTGTTTCATCCGCATAAGTATCATTCTAATTCTACCATGAAATATGCGGTTCTTCTGATTATATGCATAATTTGCGATGATATTTTTCGAGTTTTTATTTTACTAAATTATACAATGCACACGATAATGTAGGTTTTCATCGCTGAAAATCGTATTCCGGAAACACAACAGCTATTCCTTTATTGCCGCACTTGAAATTTTCGCGGGCGTGGCCTGCTAGACGTTTGAGACATCTGGTGGAGAACTGTGAACTACGCTGAAATAATTACAGCGCCAAACGCCAGTTAGACCACCTACTCTTATTACACCGTGCTTTGGGGTATGTATCTATGTAGATTTTTCCAATGACCAACTACGAGAATTGCCATCCAAGATGACAGCCTCCTACAAATGTCATTGTTTTGTGATTCTTCAGTGACACGGACTATGTTTACACCGGAGGTAAAACTGCGGTAGAGTGGAGATGAGAGTGAGGTAGAGGTGAGCCCTACTGAAAATTTCCAGGTGGAAATCTATGGATAAACCTATGTGGTCTCCCTATAGGGATTTGGAACTGGGAATCTATGGGATTCCATGGATTTCAACATCGTTTCCTATGAAATCCAGGCAGACTCCTATGTGTAATTGAATATATCTTGAATATCCACTTGTATATTTTCAATGCACATACCTATAGGAGTGGTCCTGGATAATCATAGGAAACCATGTTGAACTCCATGGAATCACATGGATGCCCAGTTCCAAATTTCTATAGGGAGACCGTATAGGTTAATCCATAAATTTCCACCTGGAAATTTTCAGTAGGGTGGAAATTTGGTCTTGATATGAGAGCTTTAGCTCCATATCCACCGCTCTATATCGTGACTAAATTGACGTCTTTTTGCTTCCTGCCGGTCTCCATGGTTTTACCGAAAACTGCATTGTTCATGGATAAATAACTTTTTTTTGCCCACGTGAATATACAAAATACTAATTGCGATTATGAGACTGTAACAGAATTGTACGATTGGTTCGATAATCGCATGTGAATAAAGAACGAAAGAAAAATTTGTGTGTGGCCTAGATGGCAAGCTCCCATTGATACCTAGAAATCATCGATTATTGTAGTATCGTGAATGATGAGTCGCATGTGGTGCAGTTCTTCTGCAAATTTATCGACCGACGGTGTATCTGCGAAAACATTTGAATTGTCAAATGTAATAGTCCAGCGGAGGGTCGCTAGATGGCAGGACCTGCGCGATGCTCTGGCTACGTCTTTTTCATCCAAATGCGGTGTTCTGTTGCAACAATACCCATCAACTACTATCACATATAATTCATTATCTATCGATAGACAATCTAAGTATTTTGATAGTCCTGATTATTTATTTTTTATTTTATAATCCACTTGTTTCCCATGTCGTATCAACTGCAATGAACCTCGGCAACTTGTGGTTGTTGGACCAGGTTCAACTGGTTCTACTGGCTGTGTGCATGGAGGCAACTAGCGCCATCAACTACGAACTCTTCGATGGATGAGTAGAGAAAAAGTTGTTAAATTTTACCGCCAGGGCGTTAAAATTCTCACACCATGACCTGAGACAACGCTCCATGTTACTGAGCACGTATGCGGAGTACATACGTATAGGGAAAAATAGTGCGA
Organism: Phymatocera aterrima; assembly: GCA_963170745.1. Taxonomy (NCBI): domain Eukaryota; kingdom Metazoa; phylum Arthropoda; class Insecta; order Hymenoptera; family Tenthredinidae; genus Phymatocera; species Phymatocera aterrima. Next base: position 3,291,869 of record OY720673.1, on the reverse strand, counting down.
CCTCTTCGGCGAATATGTTCTCCTGATACCAAACTGAAATTTCGACTTGAAAGTTCAAAAATCCGGATTTTCGAGTCCCTCTCGCCTATCTCCTTATGCTTCCATACATGTCCATACATCCGGGAAAAAATAGAGCCACCTCTTCAGCGAATATGTTCTCCTGATACCAAAGTGAAATTTCGGCTCAAAAATCCGAAAATCCGGATTTTTGCGCCCCTCTCACCTATGTCCCTACGCTCTGATACATGTGCATACATATAAGAGAAATTAGTGCCACCTCTTCGACGAATATATTCTCCTGATACCAAACTGAAATTTCGACTCAAGAATCCGAAAATCCGGATTTTTGCGCCCCTCTCACCTATGTCCCTACGCTCTGATACATGTGCATACATATAAGAGAAATTAGTGCCACCTCTTCGACGAATATGTTCTCCTGATATTAAACTGAAATTTCGACTCAAAAATCCAAAAATCCGGACTTTTGCGTCCCTGTCGCCTATGTCCCTATGCTCCCATACATGTACATACATATAGGAAAAAATAGTGCCACCTCTTCGGCGAATATGTTCTCCTGATACCAAACTGAAATTTCGACTTAAGATTCTAGAAATCCAGGTTGTCGCGCCCCTCTCGCATATGTCGCCATGCTCTCATACATGTGCATACATATAGGAAAAAATAGTGCCACCTCTTCGGCGAATATGTTCTCCTGATACCAAACTGAAATTTCGACTTAAGAATCTAGAAGTCCGGATTGTCGCGCCCCTCTCGCTATGTCTCCATGCTCTCATACATGTGCATACACGTGCGGAAAAATAGTGCCACCTCTTCGGCGAATATGTTCTCCTGATACCAAACTGAAATTTCGACTTGAAAGTTCAAAAATCCGGATTTTCGCGCCCCTCTCGCCTATATCCCCATGCTCCCATACATGTGCATGCACGTAGGAAAAAATAGTGCCACCTCTCCGGCGAATATGTTCTCCTGATACCAAACTGAAATTTCGACTTGAAAATCTAGAAATCCGGATTGTCGCGCCACTCTCGCCTATGTCCCCATGCTCTCATACATGTGCATACACGTAGGGAAAAATAGTGCCACCTCTCCGGCGAATATGTTCTCCTGATACCAAACTGAAATTTCGGCTCAAAAATCTAGAAATCCGGATTGTCGCGCCCCTCTTGCCTACGTCCCCATGCTCTCATTCATGTGCATACATATAGGCAAAAATAGTGCCACCTCTTTGGCGAATATGTTCTCCTGATACCAAACTGAAATTTCGACTTAAAAATCTAGAAATCCGGATTGTCGCGCCACTCTCGCCTATGTCCCCATGCTCTCATTCATGTGCATACATATAGGCAAAAATAGTGCCACCTCTTTGGCGAATATGTTCTCCTGATACCAAACTGAAATTTCGACTTAAAAATCTAAAAATCCGGATTGTCGCGCCCCTCTCGCCTATGTCCCCATGCTCTCATACATGTGCATGCACGTAGGGAAAAATAGTGCTACCTCTTCGGCGAATATGTTCTGCTGATACCATACTGAAATTTCGACTTAAGAATCTAGGAATCCAGGTTGTCGCGCCCTTCTTGCCCACGTCCCCATGCTCTCATTCATGTGCATACATATAGGCAAAAATAGTGCCACCTCTTCGGCGAATATGTTCTCCTGATACCAAACTGAAATTTCGACTTAAAAATCTAGAAATCCGGATTGTCGCGCCACTCTCGCCTATGTCCCCATGCTCTCATTCATGTGCATACATATAGGCAAAAATAGTGCCACCTCTTTGGCGAATATGTTCTCCTGATACCAAACTGAAATTTCGACTAAAAAATCTAGAAATCCGGATTGTCGCGCCACTCTCGCCTATGTCCCCATGCTCTCATTCATGTGCATACATATAGGCAAAAATAGTGCCACTTCTTTGGCGAATATGTTCTCCTGATACCAAACTGAAATTTCGACTTAAAAATCTAGAAATCCGGATTGTCGCGCCACTCTCGCCTATGTCCCCATGCTCTCATACATGTGCATACACGTAGGGAAAAATAGTGCCACCTCTCCGGCGAATATGTTCTCCTGATACCAAACTGAAATTTCGACTTAAAAATCTAGAAATCCGGATTGTCGCGCCACTCTCGCCTATGTCCCCATGCTCTCATTCATGTGCATACATATAGCCTAAAATAGTGCCACCTCTTTGGCGAATATGTTCTCCTGATACCAAACTAAAATTTCGACCTAAAAATCTAGAAATCCGGATTGTCGCGCCCCTCTCGCCTATGTCCCCATGCTCTCATACATGTGCATGCACGTAGGGAAAAATAGTGCTACCTCTTCGGCGAATATGTTCTGCTGATACCAAACTGGAATTTCGACTTAAGAATCTAGGAATCCAGGTTGTCGCGCCCTTCTTGCCTACGTCCCCATGCTCTCATTCATGTGCATACATATAGGCAAAAATAGGGCCACCTCTTCGGCGAATATGTTCTCCTGATACCAAACTGAAATTTCGACTTAAAAATCTAGAAATCCGGATTGTCGCGCCACTCTCGCCTATGTCCCCATGCTCTCATACATGTGCATACACGTAGGGAAAAATAGTGCCACCTCTCCGGCGAATATGTTCTCCTGATACCAAACTGAAATTTCGACTCAAAAATCTAGAAATCCGGATTGTCGCGCCCCTCTTGCCTACGTCCCCATGCTCTCATTCATGTGCATACATATAGGCAAAAATAGTGCCACTTCTTTGGCGAATATGTTCTCCTGATACCAAACTGAAATTTCGACTTAAAAATCTAGAAATCCGGATTGTCGCGCCACTCTCGCCTATGTCCCCATCCTCTCATTCATGTGAATACATATAGGCAAAAATAGTGCCACCTCTTTGGCGAATATGTTCTCCTGATACCAAACTGAAATTTCGACTTAAAAATCTAGAAATCCGGATTGTCGCACCACTCTCGCCTATGTCCCCATGCTCTCATACATGTGCATACACGTAGGGAAAAATAGTGCCACCTCTTCGGCGAATATGTTCTCCTGATACCAAACTAAAATTTCGACCTAAAAATCTAGAAATCCGGATTGTCGCGCCCCTCTCGCCTATGTCCCCATGCTCTCATACATGTGCATGCACGTAGGGAAAAATAGTGCCACCTTTTTGGCGAATATGTTCTCCTGATACGAAACTGAAATTTCGACTTAAAAATCTAGAAATCCGGATTGTCGCGCCACTCTCGCCTATGTCCCCATGCTCTCATACATGTGCATACACGTAGGGGAAAATAGTGCCACCTCTTCGGCGAATATGTTCTCCTGATACCAAACTGAAATTTCGACTTAAAAATCTAGAAATCCGGATTGTCGCGCCACTCTCGCCTATGTCCCCATGCTCTCATACATGTGCATACACGTAGGGGAAAATAGTGCCACCTCTTCGGCGAATATGTTCTCCTGATACCAAACTGAAATTTAGACTTAAAAATCTAGGAATCCAGGTTGTCGCGCCCTTCTTGCCTACGTCCCCATGCTCTCATTCATGTGCATACATATAGGCAAAAATAGGGCCACCTCTTCGGCGAATATGTTCTCCTGATACCAAACTGAAATTTCGACTTAAAAATCTAGAAATCCGGATTGTCGCGCCACTCTCGCCTATGTCCCCATGCTCTCATACATGTGCATACACGTAGGGAAAAATAGTGCCACCTCTCCGGCGAATATGTTCTCCTGATACCAAACTGAAATTTCGACTCAAAAATCTAGAAATCCGGATTGTCGCGCCCCTCTTGCCTACGTCCCAATGCTCTCATTCATGTGCATACATATAGGCAAAAATAGTGCCACCTCTTTGGCGAATATGTTCTCCTGATACCAAACTGAAATTTCGACTTAAAAATCTAGAAATCCGGATTGTCGCGCCACTTTCGCCTATGTCCCCATGCTCTCATTCATGTGCATACATATAGGCAAAAATAGTGCCACTTCTTTGGCGAATATGTTCTCCTGATACCAAACTGAAATTTCGACTTGAAAATCTAGAAATCCGGATTGTCGCGCCACTCTCGCCTATGTCCCCATCCTCTCATTCATGTGAATACATATAGGCAAAAATAGTGCCACCTCTTTGGCGAATATGTTCTCCTGATACCAAACTGAAATTTCGACTTAAAAATCTAGAAATCCGGATTGTCGCGCCACTCTCGCCTATGTCCCCATCCTCTCATACATGTGCATACACGTAGGGAAAAATAGTGCCACCTCTTCGGCGAATATGTTCTCCTGATACCAAACTAAAATTTCGACCTAAAAATCTAGAAATCCGGATCTTCGCGCCCCTCTCGCCTATGTCCCCATGCTCTCATACATGTGCATGCACGTAGGGAAAAATAGTGCCACCTCTTTGGCGAATATGTTCTCCTGATACCAAACTGAAATTTCGACTTAAAAATCTAGAAATCCGGATTGTCGCGCCCCTCTCGCCTATGTCCCCATGCTCTCATACATGTGCATGCACGTAGGGAAAAATAGTGCCACCTCTTCGGCGAATATGTTCTCCTGATACCAAACTGAAATTTCCACTCAAGAATCTAGGAATCCGTATTGTCGCGCCCCTCTCGCCTATGTCCCCATGCTCTCATACATGTGCATGCACGTAGGGAAAAATAGTGCCACCTCTTCGGCGAATATGTTCTCCTGATACCAAACTGAAATTTCGACTTAAAAATCTGGAAATCCGGATTTTCGCGCCCCTCTCGCCTATATCCCCATGCTCTCATACATGTGCATACATATAGGCAAAAATAGTGCCACCTCTTTGGCGAATATGTTCTCCTGATACCAGACTGAAATTTCGACTTAAAAATCTAGAAATCCGGATTGTCGAGCCATTCTCGCCTATGTCCCCATGCTCTCATACATGTGCATGCACGTAGGGAAAAATAGTGCCACCTCTTCGGCGAATATGTTCTCCTGATACCAAACTGAAATTTCCACTCAAGAATCTAGGAATCCGGGTTGTCGCGCCTCTCTCGCCTATGTCCCCATGCTTTCATACATGTGCATGCACGTAGGGAAAAATAGTGCCACCTCTTCGGCGAATATGTTCTCCTGATACCAAACTGAAATTTCGACTTAAAAATCTAGAAATCCGGATTTTCGCGCCCCTCTCGCCTATATTCCCATGCTCTCATACATGTGCATACATATAGGCAAAAATAGTGCCACCTCTTTGGCGAATATGTTCTCCTGATACCAAACTGAAATTTCGACTTAAAAATCTAGAAATCCGGATTGTCGAGCCACTCTCGCCTATGTCCCCATGCTCTCATACATGTGCATACACGTAGGGAAAAATAGTGCCACCTCTTCGGCGAATATGTTCTCCTGATACCAAACTAAAATTTCGACCTAAAAATCTAGAAATCCGGATTGTCGCGCCCCTCTCGCCTATGTCCCCATGCTGTCATACATGCGCATACACGTAGGGAAAAATAGTGCCACCTCTCCGGCGAATATGTTCTCCTGATACCAAACTGAAATTTCGACTCAAAAATCTAGAAATCCGGATTGTCGCGCCCCTCTTGCCTACGTCCCCATGCTCTCATTCATGTGCATACATATAGGCAAAAATAGTGCCACCTCTTTGGCGAATATGTTCTCCTGATACCAAACTGAAATTTCGACCTAAAAATCTAGAAATCCGGATTGTCGCGCCACTCTCGCCTATGTCCCCATCCTCTCATTCATGTGAATACATATAGGCAAAAATAGTGCCACCTCTTTGGCGAATATGTTCTCCTGATACCAAACTGAAATTTCGACTTAAAAATCTAGAAATCCGGATTGTCGCGCCACTCTCGCCTATGTCCCCATGCTCTCATACATGTGCATACACGTAGGGAAAAATAGTGCCACCTCTTCGGCGAATATGTGCTCCTGATACCAAACTAAAATTTCGACCTAAAAATCTAGAAATCCGGATCTTCGCGCCCCTCTCGCCTATGTCCCCATGCTCTCATACATGTGCATGCACGTAGGGAAAAATAGTGCCACCTCTTTGGCGAATATGTTCTCCTGATACCAAACTGAAATTTCGACTTAAAAATCTAGAAATCCGGATTGTCGCGCCACTCTCGCCTATGTCCCCATGCTCTCATACATGTGCATACACGTAGGGGAAAATAGTGCCACCTCTTCGGCGAATATGTTCTCCTGATACCAAACTGAAATTTCGACTTAAAAATCTAGAAATCCGGATTGTCGAGCTACTCTCGCCTATGTCCCCATGCTCTCATACATGTGCATACACGTAGGGAAAAATAGTGCCACCTCTTCGGCGAATATGTTCTCCTGATACCAAACTGAAATTTCGACTTGAAAGTTCAAAAATCCGGATCTTCGAGCCCCTCTCGCCTATCAACTTATGCTTCCATACATGTCCATACATCCGGGAAAAAATAGTGCCACCTCTTCGGCGAATATGTTCTCCTGATACCAAACTGAAATTTCGACTTAAAAATCTAGAAATCCGGATTGTCGCGCCACTCTCGCCTATGTCCCCATGCTCTCATTCATGTGCATACATATAGGCAAAAATAGTGCCACCTCTTTGGCGAATATGTTCTCCTGATACCAAACTGAAATTTCGACTTAAAAATCTAAAAATCCAGATTGTCGCGCCACTCTCGCCTATGTCCCCATGCTCTCATACATGTGCATACACGTAGGGAAAAATAGTGCCACCTCTTCGGCGAATATGTTCTCCTGATACCAAACTAAAATTTCGACCTAAAAATCTAGAAATCCGGATTGTCGCGCCCCTCTCGCCTATGTCCCCATGCTCTCATACATGTGCATGCACGTAGGGAAAAATAGTGCTACCTCTTCGGCGAATATGTTCTGCTGATACCAAACTGAAATTTAGACTTAAAAATCTAGGAATCCAGGTTGTCGCGCCCTTCTTGCCTACGTCCCCATGCTCTCATTCATGTGCATACATATAGGCAAAAATAGGGCCACCTCTTCGGCGAATATGTTCTCCTGATACCAAACTGAAATTTCGACTTAAAAATCTAGAAATCCGGATTGTCGCGCCACTCTCGCCTATGTCCCCATGCTCTCATACATGTGCATACACGTAGGGAAAAATAGTGCCACCTCTCTGGCGAATATGTTCTCCTGATACCAAACTGAAATTTCGACTCAAAAATCTAGAAATCCGGATTGTCGCGCCCCTCTTGCCTACGTCCCAATGCTCTCATTCATGTGCATACATATAGGCAAAAATAGTGCCACCTCTTTGGCGAATATGTTCTCCTGATACCAAACTGAAATTTCGACTTAAAAATCTAGAAATCCGGATTGTCGCGCCACTCTCGCCTATGTCCCCATGCTCTCATTCATGTGCATACATATAGGCAAAAATAGTGCCACTTCTTTGGCGAATATGTTCTCCTGATACCAAACTGAAATTTCGACTTAAAAATCTAGAAATCCGGATTGTCGCGCCACTCTCGCCTATGTCCCCATCCTCTCATTCATGTGAATACATATAGGCAAAAATAGTGCCACCTCTTTGGCGAATATGTTCTCCTGATACCAAACTGAAATTTCGACTTAAAAATCTAGAAATCCGGATTGTCGCGCCACTCTCGCCTATGTCCCCATCCTCTCATACATGTGCATGCACGTAGGGAAAAATAGTGCCACCTCTTTGGCGAATATGTTCTCCTGATACCAAACTGAAATTTCGACTTAAAAATCTAGAAATCCGGATTGTCGCGCCACTCTTGCCTATGTCCCCATGCTCTCATACATGTGCATACACGTAGGGAAAAATAGTGCCACCTCTTCGGCGAATATGTTCTCCTGATACCAAACTGAAATTTCGACTCAAAAATCTAGAAATCCGGATTGTCGAGCTACTCTCGCCTATGTCCCCATGCTCTCATACATGTGCATACACGTAGGGAAAAATAGTGCCACCTCTTCGGCGAATATGTTCTCCTGATACCAAACTGAAATTTCGACCTAAAAATCTAGAAATCCGGATTGTCGCGCCTCTCTCGCCTATGTCCCGGTGCTCTCATACATGTGCATACACGTAGGGAAAAATAGTGCCACCTCTTCAGCGAATATGTTCTCCTGATACAAAACTGAAATTTCGACTTAAAAATCTAGAAATCCGGATTGTCGCGCCTCTCTCGCCTATGTCCCCATGCTCTCATACATGTGCATACACGTAGGGAAAAATAGTGCCACCTCTTTGGCGAATATGTTCTCCTGATACCAATCTGAAATTTCGACTTAAAAATCTAGAAATCCGGATTGTCGAACCTCTCTCGCCTATGTCCCCATGCTCTCATACATGTGCATACACGTAGGGAAAAATAGTGCCACCTCTTCGGCGAATATGTTCTCCTGATACCAAACTAAAATTTCGACCTAAAAATCTAGAAATCCGGATTGTCGAACCTCTCTCGCCTATGTCCCCATGCTCTCATAGATGTGCTTACACGTAGGGAAAAATAGTGCCACCTCTTCGGCGAATATGTTCTCCTGATACCAAACTAAAGTTTCGACCTAAAAATTTAGAAATCCGGATTGTCGCGCCCCTCTCGCCTATGTCCCAATGCTCTCATACATGTGCATGCACGTAGGGAAAAATAGTGCCACCTCTTCGGCGAATATGTTCTCCTGATACCAAACTGAAATTTCGACTTAAAAATCTAGAAATCCGGATTTTCGCGCCCCTCTCGCCTATATCCCCATGCTCTCATACATGTGCATACATATAGGCAAAAATAGTGCCACCTCTTTGGCGAATATGTTCTCCTGATACCAGACTGAAATTTCGACTCAAAAATCTAGAAATCCGGATTGTCGAGCCACTCTCGCCTATGTCCCCATGCTCTCATACATGTGCATACATATAGGCAAAAATAGTGCCAACTCTTTGGCGAATATGTTCTCCTGATAGCAAACTAAAATTTCGACCTAAAAATCTAGAAATCCGGATTGTCGCGCCCCGCTCGCCTATGTCACCATGCTCTCATACATGCGCATACACGTAGGGAAAAATAGTGCTACCTCTTCGGCGAATATGTTCTCCTGATACCAAACTAAAATTTCGACCTAAAAATCTAGAAATCCGGATTGTCGCGCCCCTCTCGCCTATGTCCCCATGCTCTCATACATGTGCATGCACGTAGGGAAAAATAGTGCCACCTCTTCGGCGAATATGTTCTCCTGATACCAAACTGAAATTTCCACTCAAGAATCTAGGAATCCGTATTGTCGCGCCCCTCTCGCCTATGTCCCCATGCTCTCATACATGTGCATGCACGTAGGGAAAAATAGTGCCACCTCTTCGGCGAATATGTTCTCCTGATACCAAACTGAAATTTCGACTTAAAAATCTGGAAATCCGGATTTTCGCGCCCCTCTCGCCTATATCCCCATGCTCTCATACATGTGCATACATATAGGCAAAAATAGTGCCACCTCTTTGGCGAATATGTTCTCCTGATACCAGACTGAAATTTCGACTTAAAAATCTAGAAATCCGGATTGTCGAGCCATTCTCGCCTATGTCCCCATGCTCTCATACATGTGCATGCACGTAGGGAAAAATAGTGCCACCTCTTCGGCGAATATGTTCTCCTGATACCAAACTGAAATTTCCACTCAAGAATCTAGGAATCCGGGTTGTCGCGCCTCTCTCGCCTATGTCCCCATGCTTTCATACATGTGCATGCACGTAGGGAAAAATAGTGCCACCTCTTCGGCGAATATATTCTCCTGATACCAAACTGAAATTTCGACTTAAAAATCTAGAAATCCGGATTTTCGCGCCCCTCTCGCCTATATTCCCATGCTCTCATACATGTGCATACATATAGGCAAAAATAGTGCCACCTCTTTGGCGAATATGTTCTCCTGATACCAAACTAAAATTTCGACCTAAAAATCTAGAAATCCGGATTGTCGCGCCCCTCTCGCCTATGTCCCCATGCTGTCATACATGCGCATACACGTAGGGAAAAATGGTGCCACCTCTCCGGCGAATATGTTCTCCTGATACCAAACTGAAATTTCGACTCAAAAATCTAGAAATCCGGATTGTCGCGCCCCTCTTGCCTACGTCCCCATGCTCTCATTCATGTGCATACATATAGGCAAAAATAGTGCCACCTCTTTGGCGAATATGTTCTCCTGATACCAAACTGAAATTTCGACTTAAAAATCTAGAAATCCGGATTGTCGCGCCACTCTCGCCTATGTCCCCATCCTCTCATTCATGTGAATACATATAGGCAAAAATAGTGCCACCTCTTTGGCGAATATGTTCTCCTGATACCAAACTGAAATTTCGACTTAAAAATCTAGAAATCCGGATTGTCGCGCCACTCTCGCCTATGTCCCCATGCTCTCATACATGTGCATACACGTAGGGAAAAATAGTGCCACCTCTTCGGCGAATATGTGCTCCTGATACCAAACTAAAATTTCGACCTAAAAATCTAGAAATCCGGATCTTCGCGCCCCTCTCGCCTATGTCCCCATGCTCTCATACATGTGCATGCACGTAGGGAAAAATAGTGCCACCTCTTTGGCGAATATGTTCTCCTGATACCAAACTGAAATTTCGACTTAAAAATCTAGAAATCCGGATTGTCGCGCCACTCTCGCCTATGTCCCCATGCTCTCATACATGTGCATACACGTAGGGGAAAATAGTGCCACCTCTTCGGCGAATATGTTCTCCTGATACCAAACTGAAATTTCGACTTAAAAATCTAGAAATCCGGATTGTCGAGCTACTCTCGCCTATGTCGTCATGCTCTCATACATGTGCATACACGTAGGGAAAAATAGTGCCACCTCTTCGGCGAATATGTTCTCCTGATACCAAACTGAAATTTCGACTTGAAAGTTCAAAAATCCGGATCTTCGAGCCCCTCTCGCCTATCAACTTATGCTTCCATACATGTCCATACATCCGGGAAAAAATAGTGCCACCTCTTCGGCGAATATGTTCTCCTGATACCAAACTGAAATTTCGACTCAAAAATCTAGAAATCCGGATTGTCGCGCCTCTCTCGCCTATGTCCCGGTGCTCTCATACATGTGCATACACGTAGGGAAAAATAGTGCCACCTCTTCAGCGAATATGTTCTCCTGATACAAAACTGAAATTTCGACTTAAAAATCTAGAAATCCGGATTGTCGCGCCTCTCTCGCCTATGTCCCCATGCTCTCATACATGTGCATACACGTAGGGAAAAATAGTGCCACCTCTTTGGCGAATATGTTCTCCTGATACCAATCTGAAATTTCGACTTAAAAATCTAGAAATCCGGATTGTCGAACCTCTCTCGCCTATGTCCCCATGCTCTCATACATGTGCATACACGTAGGGAAAAATAGTGCCACCTCTTCGGCGAATATGTTCTCCTGATACCAAACTAAAATTTCGACCTAAAAATCTAGAAATCCGGATTGTCGAACCTCTCTCGCCTATGTCCCCATGCTCTCATACATGTGCATGCACGTAGGGAAAAATAGTGCCACCTTTTGGGCGAATATGTTCTCCTGATACCAAACTGAAATTTCGACTTAAAAATCTAGAAATCCGGATTTTCGCGCCCCTCTCGCCTATATCCCCATGCTCTCATACATGTGCATACATATAGGCAAAAATAGTGCCACCTCTTTGGCGAATATGTTCTCCTGATACCAGACTGAAATTTCGACTTAAAAATCTAGAAATCCGGATTGTCGCGCCACTCTCGCCTATGTCCCCATGCTCTCATACATGTGCATACACGTAGGGAAAAATAGTGCCACCTCTTCGGCGAATATGTTCTTCTGATACCAAACTAAAATTTCGACCTAAAAATCTAGAAATCCGGATTGTCGCGCCCCGCTCGCCTATGTCACCATGCTCTCATACATGCGCATACACGTAGGAAAAAATAGTGCTACCTCTTCGGCGAATATGTTCTCCTGATACCAAACTAAAATTTCGACCTAAAAATCTAGAAATCCGGATTGTCGCGCCCCTTTCGCCTATGTCCCCATGCTCTCATACATGTGCATGCACGTAGGGAAAAATAGTGCCACGTCTTCGGCGAATATGTTCTCCTGATACCAAACTGAAATTTCCACTCAAGAATCTAGGAATCCGTATTGTCGCGCCCCTCTCGCCTATGTCCCCATGCTCTCATACATGTGCATGCACGTAGGGAAAAATAGTGCCACCTCTTCGGCGAATATGTTCTCCTGATACCAAACTGAAATTTCGACTTAAAAATCTGGAAATCCGGATTTTCGCGCCCCTCTCGCCTATATCCCCATGCTCTCATACATGTGCATACATATAGGCAAAAATAGTGCCACCTCTTTGGCGAATATGTTCTCCTGATACCAGACTGAAATTTCGACTTAAAAATCTAGAAATCCGGATTGTCGAGCCATTCTCGCCTATGTCCCCATGCTCTCATACATGTGCATGCACGTAGGGAAAAATAGTGCCACCTCTTCGGCGAATATGTTCTCCTGATACCAAACTGAAATTTCCACTCAAGAATCTAGGAATCCGGGTTGTCGCGCCTCTCTCGCCTATGTCCCCATGCTTTCATACATGTGCATGCACGTAGGGAAAAATAGTGCCACCTCTTCGGCGAATATGTTCTCCTGATACCAAACTGAAATTTCGACTTAAAAATCTAGAAATCCGGATTTTCGCGCCCCTCTCGCCTATATTCCCATGCTCTCATACATGTGCATACATATAGGCAAAAATAGTGCCACCTCTTTGGCGAATATGTTCTCCTGATACCAAACTGAAATTTCGACCTAAAAATCTAGAAATCCGGATTGTCGCGCCCCTCTCGCCTATGTCCCCATGCTGTCATACATGCGCATACACGTAGGGAAAAATAGTGCCACCTCTTCGGCGAATATGTTCTCCTGATACCAAACTGAAATTTCGACTTAAAAATTCAGAAATCCGGATTGTCGCGCCCCTCTCGCCTATGTCCCCATGCTCTCATACATGTGCTTACACGTAGAGAAAAATAGTGCCACCTCTTCGGCGAATATGTTCTCCTGATACCAAACTGAAATTTCGACTTAAAAATGCAGAAATCCGGATTGTCGCGCCCCTCACGCCTATGTCCCCATGCTCTCATACATGTGCTTACACGTAGGGAAAAATAGTGCCACCTCTTCGGCGAATATGTTCTCCTGATACCAAACTGAAATTTCGACTTAAAAGTCTAAAAATCCAGATTGTCGCGCCACTCTCGCCTATGTCCCCATGCTCTCATACATGTGCATACACGTAGGGAAAAATAGTGCCACCTCTCCGGCGAATATGTTCTCCTGATAGCAAACTGAAATTTCGACTTGAAAATCTAGAAATCCGGATTGTCGCGCCACTCTCGCCTATGTCCCCATGCTCTCATACATGTGCATACACGTAGGGAAAAATAGTGCCACCTCTCCGGCGAATATGTTCTCCTGATACCAAACTGAAATTTCGACTTAAAAATCTAGAAATCCGGATTGTCGCGCCACTCTCGCCTATGTCCCCATGCTCTCATTCATGTGCATGCACGTAGGGAAAAATAGTGCTACCTCTTCGGCGAATATGTTCTGCTGATACCAAACTGAAATTTCGACTTAAGAATCTAGGAATCCAGGTTGTCGCGCCCTTCTTGCCTACGTCCCCATGCTCTCATTCATGTGCATACATATAGGCAAAAATAGTGCCACCTCTTCGGCGAATATGTTCTCCTGATACCAAACTGAAATTTCGACTTAAAAATCTAGAAATCCGGATTGTCGCGCCACTCTCGCCTATGTCCCCATGCTCTCATACATGTGCATGCACGTAGGGAAAAATAGTGCTACCTCTTCGGCGAATATGTTCTGCTGATACCAAACTGAAATTTCGACTTAAGAATCTAGGAATCCAGGTTGTCGCGCCCTTCTTGCCTACGTCCCCATGCTCTCATTCATGTGCATACATATAGGCAAAAATAGTGCCACCTCTTCGGCGAATATGTTCTCCTGATACCAAACTGAAATTTCGACTTAAAAATCTAGAAATCCGGATTGTCGCGCCACTCTCGCCTATGTCCCCATGCTCTCATACATGTGCATGCACGTAGGGAAAAATAGTGCTACCTCTTCGGCGAATATGTTCTGCTGATACCAAACTGAAATTTCGACTTAAGAATCTAGGAATCCAGGTTGTCGCGCCCTTCTTGCCTACGTCCCCATGCTCTCATTCATGTGCATACATATAGGCAAAAATAGTGCCACCTCTTCGGCGAATATGTTCTCCTGATACCAAACTGAAATTTCGACTTAAAAATCTAGAAATCCGGATTGTCGCGCCACTCTCGCCTATGTCCCCATGCTCTCATTCATGTGCATACATATAGGCAAAAATAGTGCCACTTCTTTGGCGAATATGTTCTCCTGATACCAAACTGAAATTTCGACTTAAAAATCTAGAAATCCGGATTGTCGCGCCACTCTCGCCTATGTCCCCATCCTCTCATTCGTGTGAATACATATAGGCAAAAATAGTGCCACCTCTTTGGCGAATATGTTCTCCTGATACCAAACTGAAATTTCGACTTAAAAATCTAGAAATCCGGATTGTCGCGCCACTCTCGCCTATGTCCCCATGCTCTCATACATGTGCATACACGTAGGGAAAAATAGTGCCACCTCTTCGGCGAATATGTTCTCCTGATACCAAACTAAAATTTCGACCTAAAAATCTAGAAATCCGGATTGTCGCGCCCCTCTCGCCTATGTCCCCATGCTCTCATACATGTGCATGCACGTAGGGAAAAATAGTGCCACCTCTTTGGCGAATATGTTCTCCTGATACCAAACTGAAATTTCGACTTAAGAATCTAGAAATCCGGATTGTCGCGCCACTCTCGCCTATGTCCCCATGCTCTCATACATGTGCATACATATAGGCAAAAATAGTGCCACTTCTTCGGCGAATATGTTCTCCTGATACCAAACTGAAATTTCGACTTAAAAATCTAGAAATCCGGATTGTCGCGCCACTCTCGCCTATGTCCCCATGCTCTCATACATGTGCATACACGTAGGGAAAAATAGTGCCACCTCTCCGGCGAATATGTTCTCCTGATACCAAACTGAAATTTCGGCTCAAAAATCTAGAAATCCGGATTGTCGCGCCACTCTCGCCTATGTCCCCATGCTCTCATTCATGTGCATACATATAGGCAAAAATAGTGCCACCTCTTTGGCGAATATGTTCTCCTGATACCAAACTGAAATTTCGACTTAAAAATCTAGAAATCCGGATTGTCGCGCCACTCTCGCCTATGTCCCCATGCTCTCATACATGTGCATACACGTACGGAAAAATAGTGCCACCTCTCCGGCGAATATGTTCTCCTGATACCAAACTGAAATTTCGGCTCAAAAATCTAGAAATCCGGATTGTCGCGCCCCTCTTGCCTACGTCCCCATGCTCTCATTCATGTGCATACATATAGGCAAAAATAGTGCCACCTCTTTGGCGAATATGTTCTCCTGATACCAAACTGAAATTTCGACTTAAAAATCTAAAAATCCGGATTGTCGCGCCCCTCTCGCCTATGTCCCCATGCTCTCATACATGTGCATGCACGTAGGGAAAAATAGTGCTACCTCTTCGGCGAATATGTTCTGCTGATACCAAACTGAAATTTCGACTTAAGAATCTAGGAATCCAGGTTGTCGCGCCCTTCTTGCCTACGTCCCCATGCTCTCATTCATGTGCATACATATAGGCAAAAATAGTGCCACCTCTTCGGCGAATATGTTCTCCTGATACCAAACTGAAATTTCGACTTAAAAATCTAGAAATCCGGATTGTCGCGCCACTCTCGCCTATGTCCCCATGCTCTCATTCATGTGCATACATATAAGCAAAAATAGTGCCACTTCTTTGGCGAATATGTTCTCCTGATACCAAACTG
Organism: Phymatocera aterrima; assembly: GCA_963170745.1. NCBI lineage: Eukaryota > Metazoa > Arthropoda > Insecta > Hymenoptera > Tenthredinidae > Phymatocera > Phymatocera aterrima. The sequence continues at coordinate 3,275,826 of OY720673.1, read as the reverse complement.
AAATTTCGACTTAAAAATCTAGAAATCCGGATTGTCGCGCCACTCTCGCATATGTCCCCATGCTCTCATACATGTGCATGCACGTAGGGAAAAATAGTGCTACCTCTTCGGCGAATATGTTCTGCTGATACCAAACTGAAATTTCGACTTAAAAATCTAGAAATCCGGATTGTCGCGCCACTCTCGCCTATGTCCCCATGCTCTCATTCATGTGCATACATATAGGCAAAAATAGTGCCACTTCTTTGGCGAATATGTTCTCCTGATACCAATCTGAAATTTCGACTTAAAAATCTAGAAATCCGGATTGTCGCGCCACTCTCGCCTATGTCCCTATCCTCTCATTCATGTGAATACATATAGGCAAAAATAGTGCCACCTCTTTGGCGAATATGTTCTCCTGATACCAAACTGAAATTTCGACTTAAAAATCTAGAAATCCGGATTGTCGCGCCACTCTCGCCTATGTCCCCATGCTTTCATACATGTGCATACACGTAGGGAAAAATAGTGCCACCTCTTCGGCGAATATGTTCTCCTGATACCAAACTAAAATTTCGACCTAAAAATCTAGAAATCCGGATTGTCGCCCCCCTCTCGCCTATGTCCCCATGCTCTCATACATGTGCATACATATAGGCAAAAATAGTGCCACTTCTTTGGCGAATATGTTCTCCTGATACCAAACTGAAATTTCGACTTAAAAATCTAGAAATCCGGATTGTCGCGCCACTCTCGCCTATGTCCCCATGCTCTCATACATGTGCATACACGTAGGGAAAAATAGTGCCACCTCTCCGGCGAATATGTTCTCCTGATACCAAACTGAAATTTCGGCTCAAAAATCTAGAAATCCGGATTGTCGCGCCACTCTCGCCTATGTCCCCATGCTCTCATTCATGTGCATACATATAGGCAAAAATAGTGCCACCTCTTTGGCGAATATGTTCTCCTGATACCAAACTGAAATTTCGACTTAAAAATCTAAAAATCCAGATTGTCGCGCCACTCTCGCCTATGTCCCCATGCTCTCATACATGTGCATACACGTAGGGAAAAATAGTGCCACCTCTTCGGCGAATATGTTCTCCTGATACCAAACTAAAATTTCGACCTAAAAATCTAGAAATCCGGATTGTCGCGCCCCTCTCGCCTATGTCCCCATGCTCTCATACATGTGCATACATATAGGCAAAAATAGTGCCACTTCTTTGGCGAATATGTTCTCCTGATACCAAACTGAAATTTCGACTTAAAAATCTAGAAATCCGGATTGTCGCGCCACTCTCGCCTATGTCCCCAGGCTCTCATACATGTGCATACACGTAGGGAAAAATAGTGCCACCTCTCCGGCGAATATGTTCTCCTGATACCAAACTGAAATTTCGACTCAAAAATCTAGAAATCCGGATTGTCGCGCCCCTCTTGCCTACGTCCCCATGCTCTCATTCATGTGCATACATATAGGCAAAAATAGTGCCACCTCTTTGGCGAATATGTTCTCCTGATACCAAACTGAAATTTCGACTTAAAAATCTAGAAATCCGGATTGTCGCGCCACTCTCGCCTATGTCCCCATGCTCTCATTCATGTGCATACACGTAGGGAAAAATAGTGCCACTTCTTTGGCGAATATGTTCTCCTGATACCAAACTGAAATTTCGACTTAAAAATCTAGAAATCCGGATTGTCGTGCCCCTCTTGCCTACGTCCCCATGCTCAAATTCATGTGCATACATATCGGCAAAAATAGTGCCACCTCTTTGGCGAATATGTTCTCCTGATACCAAACTGAAATTTCGACTTAAAAATCTAGAAATCCGGATTGTCGCGCCACTCTCGCCTATGTCCCCATGCTCTCATACATGTGCATACACGTAGGGAAAAATAGTGCCACCTCTTTGGCGAATATGTTCTCCTGATACCAATCTGAAATTTCGACTTAAAAATCTAGAAATCCGGATTGTCGAACCTCTCTCGCCTATGTCCCCATGCTCTCATACATGTGCATACACGTAGGGAAAAATAGTGCCACCTCTTCGGCGAATATGTTCTCCTGATACCAAACTAAAATTTCGACCTAAAAATCTAGAAATCCGGATTGTCGAACCTCTCTCGCCTATGTCCACATGCTCTCATACATGTGCATACACGTAGGGAAAAATAGTGCCACCTCTTCGGCGAATATGTTCTCCTGATACCAAACTGAAATTTCGACTTAAAAATCTAGAAATCCGGATTTTCGCGCCTCTCTCGCCTATGTCCCCATGCTCTCATACATGTGCATACACGTAGGGAAAAATAGTGCCACCTCTTCGGCGAATATGTTCTCCTGATACCAAACTGAAATTTCGATTTAAAAATCTAGAAATCCGGATTGTCGCGCCTCTCTCGCCTATGTCCCCATGCTCTCATACATGTGCATACACGTAGGGAAAAATAGTGCCACCTCTCCGGCGAATATGTTCTCCTGATACCAAACTGAAATTTCGGCTCAAAAATCTAGAAATCCGGATTGTCGCGCCACTCTCGCCTATGTCCCCATGCTCTCATTCATGTGCATACATATAGGCAAAAATAGTGCCACCTCTTTGGCGAATATGTTCTCCTGATACCAAACTGAAATTTCGACTTAAAAATCTAGAAATCCGGATTGTCGCGCCACTCTCGCCTATGTCCCCATGCTCTCATACATGTGCATACACGTAGGGAAAAATAGTGCCACCTCTCCGGCGAATATGTTCTCCTGATACCAAACTGAAATTTCGACTTGAAAATCTAGAAATCCGGATTGTCGCGCCACTCTCGCCTATGTCCCCATGCTCTCATACATGTGCATACACGTAGGGAAAAATAGTGCCACCTCTCCGGCGAATATGTTCTCCTGATACCAAACTGAAATTTCGGCTCAAAAATCTAGAAATCCGGATTGTCGCGCCCCTCTTGCCTACGTCCCCATGCTCTCATTCATGTGCATACATATAGGCAAAAATAGTGCCACCTCTTTGGCGAATATGTTCTCCTGATACCAAACTGAAATTTCGACTTAAAAATCTAAAAATCCGGATTGTCGCGCCCCTCTCGCCTATGTCCCCATGCTCTCATACATGTGCATGCACGTAGGGAAAAATAGTGCTACCTCTTCGGCGAATATGTTCTGCTGATACCAAACTGAAATTTCGACTTAAGAATCTAGGAATCCAGGTTGTCGCGCCCTTCTTGCCTACGTCCCCATGCTCTCATTCATGTGCATACATATAGGCAAAAATAGTGCCACCTCTTCGGCGAATATGTTCTCCTGATACCAAACTGAAATTTCGACTTAAAAATCTAGAAATCCGGATTGTCGCGCCACTCTCGCCTATGTCCCCATGCTCTCATTCATGTGCATACATATAGGCAAAAATAGTGCCACTTCTTTGGCGAATATGTTCTCCTGATACCAAACTGAAATTTCGACTTAAAAATCTAGAAATCCGGATTGTCGCGCCACTCTCGCCTATGTCCCCATGCTCTCATACATGTGCATGCACGTAGGGAAAAATAGTGCTACCTCTTCGGCGAATATGTTCTGCTGATACCAAACTGAAATTTCGACTTAAAAATCTAGAAATCCGGATTGTCGCGCCACTCTCGCCTATGTCCCCATGCTCTCATTCATGTGCATACATATAGGCAAAAATAGTGCCACTTCTTTGGCGAATATGTTCTCCTGATACCAATCTGAAATTTCGACTTAAAAATCTAGAAATCCGGATTGTCGCGCCACTCTCGCCTATGTCCCCATCCTCTCATTCATGTGAATACATATAGGCAAAAATAGTGCCACCTCTTTGGCGAATATGTTCTCCTGATACCAAACTAAAATTTCGACCTAAAAATCTAGAAATCCGGATTGTCGCCCCCCTCTCGCCTATGTCCCCATGCTCTCATACATGTGCATGCACGTAGGGAAAAATAGTGCCACCTCTTTGGCGAATATGTTCTCCTGATACCAAACTGAAATTTCGACTTAAAAATCTAGAAATCCGGATTGTCGCGCCACTCTCGCCTATGTCCCCATGCTCTCATACATGTGCATACATATAGGCAAAAATAGTGCCACTTCTTTGGCGAATATGTTCTCCTGATACCAAACTGAAATTTCGACTTAAAAATCTAGAAATCCGGATTGTCGCGCCACTCTCGCCTATGTCCCCATGCTCTCATACATGTGCATACACGTAGGGAAAAATAGTGCCACCTCTCCGGCGAATATGTTCTCCTGATACCAAACTGAAATTTCGGCTCAAAAATCTAGAAATCCGGATTGTCGCGCCACTCTCGCCTATGTCCCCATGCTCTCATTCATGTGCATACATATAGGCAAAAATAGTGCCACTTCTTTGGCGAATATGTTCTCCTGATACCAAACTGAAATTTCGACTTAAAAATCTAGAAATCCGGATTGTCGCGCCACTCTCGCCTATGTCCCCATGCTCTCATACATGTGCATGCACGTAGGGAAAAATAGCGCTACCTCTTCGGCGAATATGTTCTGCTGATACCAAACTGAAATTTCGACTTAAAAATCTAGAAATCCGGATTGTCGCGCCACTCTCGCCTATGTCCCCATGCTCTCATTCATGTGCATACATATAGGCAAAAATAGTGCCACTTCTTTGGCGAATATGTTCTCCTGATACCAATCTGAAATTTCGACTTAAAAATCTAGAAATCCGGATTGTCGCCCCCCTCTCGCCTATGTCCCCATGCTCTCATACATGTGCATGCACGTAGGGAAAAATAGTGCCACCTCTTTGGCGAATATGTTCTCCTGATACCAAACTGAAATTTCGACTTAAAAATCTAGAAATCCGGATTGTCGCGCCACTCTCGCCTATGTCCCCATGCTCTCATACATGTGCATACATATAGGCAAAAATAGTGCCACTTCTTTGGCGAATATGTTCTCCTGATACCAAACTGAAATTTCGACTTAAAAATCTAAAAATCCAGATTGTCGCGCCACTCTCGCCTATGTCCCCATGCTCTCATACATGTGCATACACGTAGGGAAAAATAGTGCCACCTCTTCGGCGAATATGTTCTCCTGATACCAAACTAAAATTTCGACCTAAAAATCTAGAAATCCGGATTGTCGCGCCCCTCTCGCCTATGTCCCCATGCTCTCATACATGTGCATACATATAGGCAAAAATAGTGCCACTTCTTTGGCGAATATGTTCTCCTGATACCAAACTGAAATTTCGACTTAAAAATCTAGAAATCCGGATTGTCGCGCCACTCTCGCCTATGTCCCCATGCTCTCATACATGTGCATACACGTAGGGAAAAATAGTGCCACCTCTCCGGCGAATATGTTCTCCTGATACCAAACTGAAATTTCGACTCAAAAATCTAGAAATCCGGATTGTCGCGCCCCTCTTGCCTACGTCCCCATGCTCTCATTCATGTGCATACATATAGGCAAAAATAGTGCCACCTCTTTGGCGAATATGTTCTCCTGATACCAAACTGAAATTTCGACTTAAAAATCTAGAAATCCGGATTGTCGCGCCACTCTCGCCTATGTCCCCATGCTCTCATTCATGTGCATACACGTAGGGAAAAATAGTGCCACTTCTTTGGCGAATATGTTCTCCTGATACCAAACTGAAATTTCGACTTAAAAATCTAGAAATGCGGATTGTCGTGCCCCTCTTGCCTACGTCCCCATGCTCAAATTCATGTGCATACATATCGGCAAAAATAGTGCCACCTCTTTGGCGAATATGTTCTCCTGATACCAAACTGAAATTTCGACTTAAAAATCTAGAAATCCGGATTGTCGCGCCACTCTCGCCTATTTCCCCATGCTCTCATACATGTGCATACACGTAGGGAAAAATAGTGCCACCTCTTCGGCGAATATGTTCTCCTGATACCAAACTGAAATTTCGACTTAAAAATCTAGAAATCCGGATTTTCGCGCCCCTCTCGTCTATATCCCCATGCTCTCATACATGTGCATACACGTAGGGAAAAATAGTGCCACCTCTTCGGCGAATATGTTCTCCTGATACCAAACTGAAATTTCGACTTAAAAATCTAGAAATCCGGATTGTCGCGCCTCTCTCGCCTATGTCCCCATGCTCTCATACATGTGCATACACGTAGGGAAAAATAGTGCCACCTCTTCAGCGAATATGTTCTCCTGATACATAACTGAAATTTCGACTTAAAAATCTAGAAATCCGGATTTTCGCGCCCCTCTCGCCTATGTCCCCATGCTCTCATACATGTGCATACACGTAGGGAAAAATAGTGCCACCTCTTTGGCGAATATGTTCTCCTGATACCAATCTGAAATTTCGACTTAAAAATCTAGAAATCCGGATTGTCGAACCTCTCTCGCCTATGTCCCCATGCTCTCATACATGTGCATACACGTAGGGAAAAATAGTGCCACCTCTTCGGCGAATATGTTCTCCTGATACCAAACTAAAATTTCGACCTAAAAATCTAGAAATCCGGATTGTCGAACCTCTCTCGCCTATGTCCCCATGCTCTCATACATGTGCATACACGTAGGGAAAAATAGTGCCACCTCTTCGGCGAATATGTTCTCCTGATACCAAACTGAAATTTCGACTTAAAAATCTAGAAATCCGGATTGTCGCGCCTCTCTCGCCTATGTCCCCATGCTCTCATACATGTGCATACACGTAGGGAAAAATAGTGCCACCTCTTCAGCGAATATGTTCTCCTGATACATAACTGAAATTTCGACTTAAAAATCTAGAAATCCGGATTTTCGCGCCCCTCTCGCCTATGTCCCCATGCTCTCATACATGTGCATACACGTAGGGAAAAATAGTGCCACCTCTTTGGCGAATATGTTCTTCTGATACCAATCTGAAATTTCGACTTAAAAATCTAGAAATCCGGATTGTCGAACCTCTCTCGCCTATGTCCCCATGCTCTCATACATGTGCTTACACGTAGGGAAAAATAGTGCCACCTCTTCGGCGAATATGTTCTCCTGATACCAAACTGAAATTTCGACTTAAAAATCTAGAAATCCGGATTTTCGCGCCCCTCTCGCCTATATCCCCATGCTCTCATACATGTGCATACATATAGGCAAAAATAGTGCCACCTCTTTGGCGAATATGTTCTCCTGATACCAGACTGAAATTTCGACTTAAAAATCTAGAAATCCGGATTGTCGAGCCACTCTCGCCTATGTCCCCATGCTCTCATACATGTGCATACACGTAGGGAAAAATAGTGCCACCTCTGCGGCGAATATGTTCTCCTGATACCAAACTAAAATTTCGACCTAAAAATCTAGAAATCCGGATTGTCGCGCCCCGCTCGCCTATGTCCCCATGCTCTCATACATGCGCATACACGTAGGGAAAAATAGTGCCACCTCTTCGGCGAATATGTTCTCCTGATACCAAACTGAAATTTCCACTCAAGAATCTAGGAATCCAGGTTGTCGCGCCCCGCTCGCCTATGTCCCCATGCTCTCATACATGTGCATGCACGTAGGGAAGAATAGTGCCACCTCTTCGGCAAATATGTTTTCCTGATACCAAACTGAAATTTCGACTTGAAAGTTCCGAAATCGGGATTTTCGAGCCCCTCTCGCCTATCTCCTTATGCTTTTATACATGTCCATACATCCGGGAAAAAATCGTGCCACCTCTTCAGCGAATATGTTCTCCTGATACATAACTGAAATTTCGACTTAAAAATCTAGAAATCCGGATTTTCGCGCCCCTCTCGCCTATGTCCCCATGCTCTCATACATGTGCATACACGTAGGGAAAAATAGTGCCACCTCTTTGGCGAATATGTTCTCCTGATACCAATCTGAAATTTCGACTTAAAAATCTAGAAATCCGGATTGTCGAACCTCTCTCGCCTATGTCCCCATGCTCTCATACATGTGCATACACGTAGGGAAAAATAGTGCCACCTCTTCGGCGAATATGTTCTCCTGATACCAAACTAAAATTTCGACCTAAAAATCTAGAAATCCGGATTGTCGAACCTCTCTCGCCTATGTCCCCATGCTCTCATACATGTGCATACACGTAGGGAAAAATAGTGCCACCTCTTCGGCGAATATGTTCTCCTGATACCAAACTGAAATTTCGACTTAAAAATCTAGAAATCCGGATTGTCGCGCCTCTCTCGCCTATGTCCCCATGCTCTCATACATGTGCATACACGTAGGGAAAAATAGTGCCACCTCTTCAGCGAATATGTTCTCCTGATACATAACTGAAATTTCGACTTAAAAATCTAGAAATCCGGATTTTCGCGCCCCTCTCGCCTATGTCCCCATGCTCTCATACATGTGCATACACGTAGGGAAAAATAGTGCCACCTCTTTGGCGAATATGTTCTTCTGATACCAATCTGAAATTTCGACTTAAAAATCTAGAAATCCGGATTGTCGAACCTCTCTCGCCTATGTCCCCATGCTCTCATACATGTGCTTACACGTAGGGAAAAATAGTGCCACCTCTTCGGCGAATATGTTCTCCTGATACCAAACTGAAATTTCGACTTAAAAATCTAGAAATCCGGATTTTCGCGCCCCTCTCGCCTATATCCCCATGCTCTCATACATGTGCATACATATAGGCAAAAATAGTGCCACCTCTTTGGCGAATATGTTCTCCTGATACCAGACTGAAATTTCGACTTAAAAATCTAGAAATCCGGATTGTCGAGCCACTCTCGCCTATGTCCCCATGCTCTCATACATGTGCATACACGTAGGGAAAAATAGTGCCACCTCTGCGGCGAATATGTTCTCCTGATACCAAACTAAAATTTCGACCTAAAAATCTAGAAATCCGGATTGTCGCGCCCCGCTCGCCTATGTCCCCATGCTCTCATACATGCGCATACACGTAGGGAAAAATAGTGCCACCTCTTCGGCGAATATGTTCTCCTGATACCAAACTGAAATTTCCACTCAAGAATCTAGGAATCCAGGTTGTCGCGCCCCGCTCGCCTATGTCCCCATGCTCTCATACATGTGCATGCACGTAGGGAAGAATAGTGCCACCTCTTCGGCAAATATGTTTTCCTGATACCAAACTGAAATTTCGACTTGAAAGTTCCGAAATCGGGATTTTCGAGCCCCTCTCGCCTATCTCCTTATGCTTTTATACATGTCCATACATCCGGGAAAAAATCGTGCCACCTCTTCGGCGAATATGTTCTCCTGATACCCAACTAAAATTTCGACCTACAAATCTAGAAATCCGGATTTTCGCGCCCCTCTCGCCTATGTCCCCATGCTCTCATACATGTGCATGCACGTAGGGAAAAATAGTGCCACCTCTTCGGCGAATATGTTCTCCTGATACCAAACTGAAATTTCGACTTAAAAATCCAGAAATCCGGATTGTCGCGCCCCTCTCGCCTATATCCCGATGCACTCATACATGTGCATACACGTAGGGAAAAATAGTGCCACCTCTTCGGCGATTATGTTCTCCTGATACCAACCTAAAATTTCGACCTGAAAATCTAGAAATCCGGATTGTCGCGCCCCTCTCGCCTATGTCACCATGCTCTCATACATGTGCATGCACGTAGGGAAAAATAGTGCCAGCTCTTCGGCGAATATGTTCTCCTGATACCAAACTGAAATTTCCACTCAAGAATCTAGGAATCCAGGTTGTCGCGCCCCTTTCGCCTATGTCCCCATGCTCTCATACATGTGCATGCACGTAGGGAAAAATAGTACCACCTCTTCGGCGAATATGTTCTCCTGATACCAAACTGAAATTTCGACTTAAAAATCTAGAAATCCGGATTTTCGCGCCCCTCTCGCCTATATTCCCATGCTCTCATACATGTGCATACATATAGGCAAAAATAGTGCCACCTCTTTGGCGAATATGTTCTCCTGATACCAAACTGAAATTTCGACTTAAAAATCCAGAAATCCGGATTGTCGCGCCCCTCTCGCCTATGTCCCCATGCTCTCATACATGTGCATACACGTAGGGAAAAATAGTGCCACCTCTTCGGCGAATATGTTCTCCTGATACTAAACTGAAATTTCGACTTAGAAATCTAGAAATCCGGATTGTCGCGCCCCTCTCGCCTATGTCCCCATGCTCTCATACATGTGCATGCACGTAGGGAAAAATAGTGCCACCTCTTCGGCGAATATGTTCTCCTGATACCAAACTGAAATTTCGACTCAAGAATCTAGGAATCCAGGTTGTCGCGCCCCTCTTGCCTATGTCCCCATGCTCTTATACATGTGCATACATATAGTTTGAATTTTTCAATTCCGACTGCAGATTTGGAATCACCGATCCCGAAAACCCCAAGTACCACCTTGTCGGCCAAAAATCTTCGCATCCTATGAAATAGCTGCAATTCCCAGGGGTTGATTATACACTCCCTTGGGGTGGGATTTCGCAGATATGAAACAATACGTTCCTTCGATTATTTTTACTCCCTCTACAATCTCCCGGCGTTTTATTGAAATTGGAGACGGTCACTTGGCGATGTTCCCTTGTCGGTTTTACTATTATTTTCTGTTTCAGGCTATATTGAATTTATTTAATAATCGTATTTAGAAAACTTAAATTACATGTGAAACAGTTTCACTCACAAAACTTAGGTATTGAAACATATCTGTTCATGCTTTCACATTTGCTACATTGTTTCGAAACCCTGGTTCGATCCCACGTTTCCCTCGCCCTGAGGTACCTCATGAGTACTTTCGGAACATTAAGTTTTGCTTGCCGATTAACTGAGTTCATTTCATTAAATAATAATATTATTGTGGCTCTTGTATTAGTTGCCTCAACTCTTTTTCATCTCGTTCGGAAACGTTAGAATTGTTAACTAATAATTTCGGTACTATCAGAGTTGGGGAAGACGAGGTAATTGCGAACGCGCGGTGAATCCAAACGACGATATTTCTGCGCGATCCTCTTTTCCTACTCTTCTGCACTCACACACATCGGATAGTTAACTTTGTGTTTAGTGTTCTCACCTTGTTGGGGGTGGATTCGTAGGCTGTTCAAGATAAGTATCCTTGCAATATTTCGATGCACCTATGTATAATATGACATATATTTATAACATTATCGGTGATTTGAAATACTACGGTACGTATTTGAAGACACTCGGTACATATCGGTAAAAAAAAATGTCATTCGGCAAAGCGAGATTATTTCCATGGTGATTCTGGTGACTCCCTGATTGTAATTCTCGAGTGAATGCTCTGAATAAAAATTGATTTCCTAAAACACTGGCGAGAGTAATTAACTTGGAATTGATCTTGACGCGGCTCAGCTTAGACAGTCCTGCCTGCCTCGGAGGATATCGGAACGGTATTCTTTCTGGCGTAGCAGCTTACTACGAACTATAACACCTTAATTCATGGTGTCAAGTACTTAACGCAGAAAAATCGAAGAACATTATCAACACCAATTGCAAGCTACTTTCGTCATATCGTCTTCGTTATGTTAAAGGTACTTTCACCGAACTAGAGGCTTTCGTAATTTCTCAGGCAATTGGAAACTGCGATCATTTGACCTTCTAATGATCCACATCATCGTCCACAGTGCTGGTTTTGGAATGACTTTCTTACCGGGTGTGTTTGATCATGCAGTCAAGACGTGCGTCGAAAGTCACGAAGTACATGATCTAGGAAAGAAAAGAAGGAAATTGTTGGAACGGGGTTTTCATACGCCCCAATCTGGCTCACCCTGCAATAAATATGGATAGTAATTCATGCACGACGAGTGTCGAATTTCGGGCTACGATGTCGATGTGATATAATCACGTCAACATGATTGGGATCGGTATTAATTCGTGATAAAATTAATTTGCATAGATCAAGGGAAACCCGGGTTATTCTACCACGGTATATTAAACTCTGCTGGTGGTTTCCCCTCGTGCAGCTACTGATCATTATATTTTGTCTCGAAATATGATGGCGATTCGAGGTTCAGCGTGCGTCGACCGGGATTGGCGGGAGTTTAAAATGGAAAGACAATCGAAACGACAGAAAAAAAAATAAATAGGAAAAACTGAGAAAGACAGAAAAGTTCGGAACTATGCCATTTGATTATCCCAGGTAGTTGCGAGAAGGACTGAGTCAATTTATTACTGCAGCTTTAGATCCGCGTGGTATAAATCGATACAGGTCCAGGCGGTTTTTTTCGTTGCCATTTTCAAGTGTCAATAAACTGGTTTACGACCTGTTTCGGTCTCGTGTGCAGCGACCCATCTGCAAAGTTCTCCCACAATGTATCGAGCTTTACTTTATGGCGTGATTTTCCTGTCACCTATAATACCGGCGACCGGATATTGTGATTTTTAAACTAGAAACTAGTGAAATACTGTATAACTATCCGCGGAAATACCGATACCTCAATCATGTTTAGGTTATCATATGAGCATTGTAAATGTTTTGGGGCATAAGTGATTCACATGTTTAAGCAGACTTTAAATAGTTGTTAGGGTTCATAGTTTTCCTACCCTTCATTTTTCCTCCTTAACCTTCAAAAAATCACTCACGGTGATTCTGAAGTGACACGCATAACGCATTTTCTTCCATCTACCAAGGAGCCGAGAATTCCTTGATTTTTTGCTGTTTCTCAATTCTTTTATCGGTCTCTGTGCTCTGCTCTTTTTCGATAACCTCGATTCATGGGAGGCAATAAATAAAAACAATGAGTATCACCGGAGTGTCATGGGCGCTGCCTAATAATGAGACTTAAACGGTACTGACAGCATGAGGAGCAAGCTCTCGGATTGGCTCACTTGAATCCTCAATAACTAGAAAACGGTGATAGTCTCGAACTTTTTTTAAGGAACTTCAATTTGTATTCAAATAAGGAATCTACCTTTCTAAGGTTGGGCGGTTGAATCAATCACCCTGTATATTGAATATAAAAAAGATGATTACTAATATATGTATATGGGGCATTCCATGCCAACTCGACCTGCCGCCAACCCTCGCCACGTTCGATTTGGCTTTAGAATTAGGATAATGTTGAGGGTGTCGAAAAGTGGATTCCTGATTTATTTGAGATTTTTCGATCACCGGTTTAGAAGTGTACTTATTTCCGTACTGAATTTATACCTCACAACATCTGCAAGTCCCACGTAAAAATCAAGCGGATGAAAAACTCCGAAATAATTTGAAACTGGAGCAAACATTTGAGGAAAGGTCTCAATCAATCGGGTCGAGTCAATGTTTGAGTACGTTGCCTGACGTTTCGGCAGTGTTATTCTGCCATCCTTAGAAGAAGCTATATTTATTAATCACAGCACAATTACAATCGAAGTGAGTCACAGAGAAATACATAAAATAATACACATCGATCGGTGTCGTAACTTCAAGACAACAGAAGTCAAAACTGTATAAAATACATACATGCAAATTGAAATGAGTCAAAAAGATACATAGATTGACACACGTCGGTTGAGTATCAGAAGTTGAAGTATTACAAAGGAATAAATTATACAAAAAACAAGTAGACTACCGAGAATACAAACACAAGATTACTTTAAATGAACCACGCTAATTGATGCTGCAAACGATACCTCGGTGTTTTTGTTTACCCATTGTAATACCAATTGTAAGAGGATACAGCTACTGTCCTGTGATTGCAGTCCGTCAATGATGACGGGTGTGACACCTCATGTTATACAAACGTTCGACTGCGGTGAATCAAAGGGTTGACATACGTCACGGTCCATTATTCCCAAGAACAGATGACGCGAATGAGAGTGGTACACATTATGGGCGAGGGATCAATACAAACAATAAAAATTTCGCATGTAAACAAGCCGGTGCCAAAGACTATGAGCAACTTCTGGATCCTATAATCAGACGATGTAATATATTAGAATGAAGTAAATACAATTTTTTTGTGTCTTTCTTCTAAGACTTAATTATTACCTGGGTCGGAGGATTATCTTTCAACCGTCAATCACGGCTCATTGGCAGATCTTTACAATTTTGATAATTTAATGTAAATATTGATGGAATTTTACGTAACGTCGCGTGATTCAAGAAATCTGTATCACGCGACCAGTAGGATGAATCTTGATGTATTGTTTGTGAAGCAATTTACAATTAAACTATGAATATGGATCATCATATTTGTCAAAATCAAGAGACTACTTGAAATTGTAATTATAATCTTCATTCATATTTACGATACAGTTTTCGTTTTCAACAATTATGTGCTGTACCATGATTATAATGTCAGTACGCAACTGGCATATTATTTGGTGAATTTATCAGGTTTTTAGGGTCGATAAAGAGAAATATAATACAACAGAGCAGGAAAAAACTGCATAATATCACAGCATTTGCTGCTTGTCTAGGTTTCATCTTCGACTCGCGTGTAACTCTTTCAATTTCGTTTGAACCCGATTCAGTTGCTACAACAAGAAAAAAGTCTTCCTCATCCTCGGTTGGCTAGTGAAATGCGAAGTGGTTTAAATCTGAAATCTTATGAGCAAATTGAACAATGGCTTGGAAGTTACGAATTAAACCTTGTTACGAGGAAATTTTGGCAAGTGGCCTCCGATATAGGAGACGAAGCCTAGCTCGATGTGAAAAACTTTGATATATCATATCTCAGTCGAAGATAATTAAAGAAGCAAAGACATGCACACGATTGAATAAATTGGATTTGAATGAACGCCAACTACGATTTTCGTTCGAGAAGAAAATCGATTACCATTCAATAAAGTGGGTTTCATGTCGATTGCCCGAAAATATAAATTCCTGCTGAGAATCTGAGAATAATATCGCCTCCAGATGTCCCATAACATCAATAAACTGCCATTTTATTCTATTCTATTCCTAATACAGATATATCCTTTGATCGATACTGTTTTTTATGCAGAATATCATCTAGAATCAAAATCTTCGATGCTCTCTGCTCACTCGGATGTCACTTCGTATAACAGCTTTCGACTGCATAAAAACTGTATAACGAGTGAACCAAATAAAAATAGCTCGGTGATGTGCTTTCGGAAGTTCCTACCTGCAGTATCGATTTTTAACATTTTTTTCTTTTTCTTGACGCATCTAACTCTCGGCAGTGCTTTTGCACCGAGCAATGAACTTTGAACAAAACTACTCCGTAGGTTTCGCCATATTGTTTGCTTCGATTTTCACCAAACGGCGAACGATCATGCCGTGAACAACAATAGCGCACCAAGCACTATACAAACAGAGTAGGTAGGTACTACGAGCTTGCCACATCTTCCCAGATTCAGCCGATTTGCAGCATGTTGAAGGATCCGCCCCGGCATATCTCTGTTCTGTTCGTTGAATGGGCGTTAGATGACGTCTATTCACTGATTTCATCCAACTCCTGCGCATTCAAAGTGCATGAAAGTCGGGGTTTCCCCTCGTTGTACACCACGTCGATGAATGCGACTCGACACTCGGCACGTTGGCTGTCGATACCTGCTCTACTCAAATTCTCAAATACCTACCTGCTATGGGTATTTCTCGATGAGTGGCTACTTGAGGTGTAGATATTATGAACGGCATCGATGTTTTTCCTTCACACAACTCATCAGAAGAGCCATTAACACCTACTTCTTTTTGTTAATGTTGAGTTCGCGGCCCGTTTTCATGGGCTGCCGATTCAATAGTGAGCAGAATTCCCGGTGATAATCTTTGAGCCCCCAAAACGTAATTAAAGTTATGACTCCACAATGTGGAGATAAGAATTATTCACTGGCGCGCATCACTGTGCGAATTCACTTGGATAAGCAAGCCTTACGTCGGAATATTGAGGTTCGGAAGATAAATTCTATCTGTGTACGTAGGTATACATGCGAGACCCAACACGTACCTGACGACCTCGTGACGGCATTTATCTTCTTTCATCTTGCGAAGTTTGTGGCATTTCCAAATCAAAATCTCCCGTTGATAACACAACAAACATTCCTCCATTCAAAAGGGAGGTAAACTCTCGAGATAAATATAAAACGATGAGAAATTTAACGGGTGATATAATATAATATAATCCCGAATAATCCAACGGAACGCCACCGACTCATCAGCCCGTATAACGAATTCGGATATTTCCAATGGGAAACGAACATTGAAATAGGTACATATCGCGAAAACTCATAATGAGGTAATAACTTGCAATGATAGGGTATGTGAAGGAGAAGCGGTGAATTAGCCGTCGGGAGGGGTTGGAAATTGGGGAAAAATTTGGGGTCTAGTTTTAGCAGTTATGCTGGAGAGGCCATCACACATGGCTTGTTTTTGAACTGTACTTGGCCGCAAGTCCATTTCCTTTGGTTTTCCAGACGCTGAGTCTCTCCTCCTAAGTAATGGTTCGGGTCACCCATCGAGGCTGAGCTCTCTCAAGCTGGCATTAGTCCAAATGAAACTAAATTTTTATTCACAGATTATTCTCAAACCACTTCACCTAGGTACTATCCACGTAATAATGTATTTCACGTTTTGGTTGTTCAAGTGACCGTTATATTCGACGACTTGGAACCTAAATATCCAGGCAATCTCGAACACAAGTCGCACGAATATTCTAATCGGGTAAAGCTCAAGCACTTTTCGCCATTGGTACGAGGAGCAGGATGCTTTCAGTTTTCGAAAAAGAATGAAAGAATTCTCCAGGTAAGTCCGTTCCAGCTTTCCATTGGACCGCGTGATCCAGATATAACTAGGTATATGTATCTGGCAAGTTTTTATCAAGGTGAATTTGATACATGGGACGTATAACACAAAGCGACACTATGCAGAATGAGATTACTCTAGAGTGAGGAGCGAGCGATACGAAACTTGCATTACACTTTTAAAACGGACAACTTTTTCAAAACTTCTTGGGACATCGTGCACTCTTGACTTCGCCAGAGACAAACATACCAAACAAGAATTGTCCCCGTCGCCTCAAGCTTGTACGTACTTTTTCCAAAGTATATTTCCGGCATCCAATCAAGCTGCGTCATAACAAGAAGCCGGATACCGAACGCTACTTAACGCTAATTGCAACGACCGTCTTATTCCAAGTTCAACTTACTTTCATTGATGCAAATAAACTACGGTTACATTTTTTTGTATTTGAATCATTCTTTTTTACGAAACAGCGCGACTTCCTCCGACCACATTTAGCAACAGATACAACAAAAGAAAACTGATTTCAATGTACAGGGGAATTGGGAATGAAAACGTTCTCCGTGTACTCTGAAATAATACATTTTATGCTTAGATGTAATCTGTGGAAGCCCATTGGAATGCTTGAAAAATTTTTGACCAAATGAGACCTTCACTCAAGATTTTACTGTTAGCTTGAATTTTTTTTTTCTCCGTTCCGTATAAGAATAACGAATTCATTCGAAAGGTTTGCCAACCTTGCCGTTGGTTTTCACTTTAATGATGCCCAAGATAATCAGTAAACAGGCAATACCTAGCTCGAGGCAATCTGTTACATCATACAATACATCATAATGGAACGGTGCTACGCGCGTAGCGTATACATTCATAATAGTAGTGCGACACTTTGTTCACCTGAGGATACCTGCATCTATTGGTGACAGTATCTGTATAGGTTTTCAGTCGATATACCTATCAATGGGATACAGTGACGGGCCATCATGCGTAAAGAAAGTGTCCTCCATCTTCTGCGCCGAATGTAATACAAGGTTGAAACTGGATTAACAGAGTTGCCGATGTGTGTGTTTATATAGGATGCCTGGAGGCGCCCCTTAAAGGCAATTTTAGTTGGTACTCTTCGAGCTGATAGAGGGCGACGCGCCCCAGGGATGCTGGGTGATTCGTAAACGTACCAGGCTCACCCCATGTTCGATGACGCTCGGCTGATCCGTTTAGCCTTGTCGTCGCACCATGAAAACACCCCTCTCTGGGTGGGGCACACGGTAAAATAGTACCGTGGTAACGTGGTCAGATGGTCACATGGTCACAGCCCGCGAACCCGGCTGTTCACACCCTCTGAAGCTCTCGGGCTTGCCGAGTAAGCGAAAGTTAATTGCAAAAACAAAGCCTTGTTTTGTCCCGCCAAGGAATCAGGCCAGTGAAATCCGGTCGTTTCAATATCAACGCTGGGACACGTTTCTCCCAGCAGGACAACTCCGTTCTATGATACACGTTTAGGTATACATACATACATACCTATTCATAACGTCTACACACGGGGCGTGGGGCTATGGATATTTGTGTAATTGCGAGACACTTCACCCGTTTTTACCTCCTAACCTGGCCGAAAGACAAATATCTCTGCGTTCGATGCTGCATTATTCATCGCATTGACATCGCGTCACCAATGCCATAAGGACGTAAGTGACATTATACGACCTCATGGCGTTCCTGAAGCCAAAAAGTCGTGTGATTTGTGTTTTTTCTTGCATTCATCTATAAACATATGAGAATACGTCCAGAACAACGAAATTTGAGGATTGGTCGACTGGAGCCAAATGGTCGTTTTGGCTCGCTTTGGTCGACCAAATTTCAAATTTCGATTTTCTCAACATATCTTCATCGTCTTCGGTGAATACGAAAACATAAATTATTTAATAAATTACGTACTCTTCACGCTCACGTCCTTATGGCATTAGTGACGTGATATGTGGCGTACAGTTTTCTGAAGTTAGAATGTGATACAGGTTTTAGAATCTTTGAGATGAGAACGTTTCGTGCAACTTTAGTTCTAACCTCGGTTCCCACGATCTTTGCAGTTTTCACGCTGTTAATTGAAAACAGATAAAATGAATCTGACAATGAGCATGACAATAAGCATTGATCAAAGTAGTCGTGGTTTCTTCGGGTATACCTACGTGGCAGTGAAAAATGATGAAGAATTAGAAAACAAAACAATATCATAATTTTTGATCCTGTGCCAACCGCGCAACACTCGGGGCGTATAGTAAAGTTTTATTTATGGGTAGATTTTTAATCATTGAAATAGCTTCCCGCAGATGTCACACTTTTTTGGCCCCACGTTCAGTATCATAAATGTATATTATACATGTATAGCAGTCTACGTTTTCATTTTGGTAAATGTTTCAAAATTACCTCGGAATGAATCAAGACTGAGAAAAATTTCTCTTACGGTCGTCTTCTTCTATGATTTATGAGAGACACGTGCGACATGAAATTTTCCCAGGATTGTACCTTCGAGGACATTTTATACACTGCGGTAATAATTTTATTGACTAAATTATGGAATAGCTCGTCTTCAACCGTGTCCTAGACGTGATATCCTTCGATTTTGTCAATGTAATGACACGTTTCGATATAAACCTATAGATTCTGCTTCATGAATTTGAAGAAAAGTGAATGTCTGCATTTCGGTCTGCATGGCTTAATCGGCTCCTGAAGAAAAAAAACACTTTTCCGATCCGCTTGCACTTTTGAACATCGTACAATTAAGGAGGTTCAGTCGTTGCAATCACTACTTCTTTAATCAATGTTTTGAGCGGCCATCGCACATCGAATATTTATAACGATCATTTACTGGTCAACTACGAAAATTGGCCTGGGAATTCTTAGACAAGAAATAACAAAATTATCAATCAATGCTCAAAAATCAATGTTTCATTACAAGGTGCTATAAAAATATTAAAAATGTATTGGAATCGGCCGATTGAATCTGAAGTTTCGTTCAGACAAGCCTTTCCCACAATTCCACCGTGACATATTTTCAATAACGTTTCATCTCATTGAATATTCGATCTTATGAGATTCCATTGGCATCGATTTTGAGCAACAAATAGCAATATTCAACTAATAAATGAGAACATAAAGATTAGTTCCACGCTAGTAGCCAATACTCATAGTTGGCGAATAAAATAATTGTTATAAATATTCGATGTGCGATTATTGCTTAATAACATCAATCACGAAAGTATTGATTTCAACGACTGAATCTCCTTGGAAAAACGAAAAGATGATTTCGGAGAGAGGAAAATAATGCATGTAAAACACCCCGTGTAACGTGTTTTCTATGAGTGGTGCGTATCTATCTACACATCTTGTTTGGCGTTCCCGTCGGTGGTATATCTATAAGCCGGTACTGTATACAGGGTGACCCAGAACCCCCGCACTGGAGCGTATGGGTGGATTCCTCGGCAAATTCTAGGACAAAATTTCATTTTCAAACAATCGTGTAGATCAACGGTTTTCGAGTTATTAGAAAGTTTGTTCGACCAATCAGAGAGTCTTCTGATGCCTGTGATAGTGCCGGCTCGCGAGCGAATAGTGCCCATCATATTTTCGAATCATTTAAAAAATAAACAGATTTCACAAAACACCTTTTGTCCAAGTCGATCACACCGTAGTTTTTCGCGGGCAGGTAGATCGCACCCTAGTTCTTCGTGTCCAGGTAGATTGGGCATTAGTTTTTTGTCTCCAGGTTGACCGTACTTTCACTACGTCGGTGTCATCTGTGCTGTTTGCTCGAAAGAATTCCTACTTGCTAGTTGAATCTCCAATTTACGATTGGAATTTCGAATCAATGCTGCAGCTTTGTTGAATACGTGTCCGATGAAAATTTTGGTGCGAGCGACCTGGCTGCGAAAAACTAGTGGTCGATCTACCTGCAAGCGAAAAACTACGGTGCGATCGACCTGGAGATGAAAAACTAGTGTTTAATCTCCTGGACGTGAAAAAATACGGTGTGAACGACCTAGACAAAATTTGTTTGGTGAAATATGGTTTTTTTTTTTAAATTAATTCGAAGATACCATGGGCACCGTCCACTATTCGCTCCCGAGTCGGCACTATCACAGGCATCAGAAGACTCTCCGATTGATCGAACAAAATATCTAATAACTCAAAAACCATCGATCTCAAAAATTGTTGAAAAGGAAATTTTCTCCTAGAATTTGCCAAGGAATCCACCCTTACGCTCCAGTGGAGGGGTTCTAGCTCACCCTGTATACATATAGTGCGAGAGATTGAGGAGTGGCAAGGGGCCAGAGTAGGGCACGGGTAGGGTGGTCGCACATATCGCTGTGGCGCATGAATTATGGTTACAGGTAGAATCACGACTGGGAATATTATATAGGGGGTGTACTGTCTCGAAAACATTTTCTCATCTATTGGTGGTGCGTGCACATACTGTGGCGTGTAATTTACTTTAACGGGCTCGGATAACCGTGGTTTAAATTAGTGGGATCCACTAAGGATTCAAACGAGGGGCTATCCACT
Source organism: Phymatocera aterrima (assembly GCA_963170745.1). Classification (NCBI taxonomy): domain Eukaryota; kingdom Metazoa; phylum Arthropoda; class Insecta; order Hymenoptera; family Tenthredinidae; genus Phymatocera; species Phymatocera aterrima. The sequence goes on along the minus strand of OY720673.1, from coordinate 3,254,612 downwards.
CGGAAACTCTTACGTATGCTGGCCCCGGAAGTCTTTGGAAGTCTCGGAAGTCACTAAAAATCTCTAGAAGTCAGTTTGAAGACGAAGAATGCCTCGTGGAAGTCTTTGGAATTCTTTGACAGTCTTTGGAAATCGTGGGAGTCTTGGAAGTCTTGGAAATCACTAAAAATCTGTGGGAGTCAGTTGGCAGCTAAAGAATTCTTCATCTTAAGTCTTTGAAACTCTCTGGAATTCCTTGGAAGTTTTTGGAAGTCGAAAGTCACTCGTACACCTAACATCGAAACGAACAGCCCCTCGGACTCAAAGCTGTAATCAACATATCGAAGGAGTGCTTTGATCCACTTTTTAGCACTGTACAAGTCACAACATCTATGCACATTTATAACCACGGTATCGTCATTTCGACTGACTTCAAGAGTCGGGCGCATCGAGGAGGTCGTTGAAAATGACTGGCGTTGGATTGAAAAATGTCGATCAGACTTAGCAGACCTTCTATTCTGGCGAAGAATTATCTATAATAATTCTCCCGAAAAATCTGTTCTTCGTGCACACCAGCTGGCGCAACTTTGTGCAACTGATCTTATACCGACTCATAGTCGCCATGTAATTGGAGAGACTGCCAATTGTATCATATAAGCAATCTGTGAGAGTACTTTGGGACAAGTTAGGCAGCGGTTGATCCATCTAGAATGAGGTGTGACTATGAGAAGCTTCAACAATTTCGTCACAGCATCATTTATGTACAGTAGCAACCGTGTATAACGCAGGGGTTGACTCTGCGGGTTTGGATCCGAGCAGAAATCATGTCGATTTGTTTAACGACTGGTTAAATTGTGTTTGCCGAAGGGGCTGTCTCGAATTTACAAATTTCGTGGAAATGAACCACCAAAACGAGACTCAAATGTGATAAGGCTCGGAAAAAAAGCTGAGGTACAATGTTTCGTATATCTACATGAGTTCTTCTGAAGACGAGACAACGTCTGGTCAAGGATGTCCTCCTTCGCCGATCGAGAACACCTAATTGTTAATTTTTGTATTTTTATTTTTTTCATCGATAGAGTCGCTCATGTAATGGATTGAAGTTTCGCCATTACATCTTTGCAGTAATATATTATAGAACGGCGAGAATTAATAACTTTTGTTTACCTTGGTTGGAATGAATATTATTATTAAGTAGTGTTATTTTGTGTGCGAAAAATTCGTCCAGTGCATTATTGTCATTACAAAAAAAAATGCTACATAAATTATTATACACCTGACAAAAACTTACAATTTTAGAGATTGCCATCTGCGAAAGTATACGGAGATCAATTCACGTTGCCGAACGGATTTATTTCATGCTTTGTACAACATTAATTCAACTATAATGGAATTTTGTTGGTCACGACGACAATGTACTTGCGGCGAATTTTTTTTGCACCACAGGTCCTTTTCGCGGTTGATTTCACTACTTTTTGTAGAATTTTATTCATCAAGCTACTGCGCGGTGTCCCGCGCGCTGCGCCCGTTGAAAAGCTCTAGCGTGCTGTCTCATTATTGTTTATTACGATGTTATAATCATGTTCTTCGATGTTTGTTAAATTGATAAATAAGTCGGCACGTCGGGATGAAAGACAAAGAATACAACGTAATCTTTCAAACACAACCTCTCTTTCACATTTTCAAAGCTGAGAAGACATTTACAGTTTCGCGATCGCACTTAAGGGGAGTTTGGAGTCGCGGCTGGCAACCTAACCTAGCTAACATAGGGAATATTCATTTTCCTTCGAATTCGATCAATGTTCTTAAAGAGTGAAATAATTAGCCACTTTCTGCCATTATGCTCGACAAATTTTCGAAGTTTCATCACAATCGATCGAGTCGTTTGCGTAAATCTACGATTTTCATTTTCGAAACGGTTTCTGTACATTCAAGATAGCGAGTCCAAATTCCCCTTAATCCAATCATAACCGTCTTCGTCGGTTCACAAATCATTAATTCTAACCGCTAGCCCCCAGCAACCAATAGTCGGTGACGAGTGGAAAAACAAGAATGTTGTATGATCAACTACCGAAAGAATAAAATTTGAGTGCACGTGAATAAAAATTTTTTGTACTCTTGTACGTCCGCTCGCATATTTCTAGGTGGACTACTTTTACCCAGATACTCTCTGTATAATTAGGTTTCAACGAATTAATTTGGAGTATTGAAAAATTCGGTGCATTTTCTATTTTGTTTTGTTTTTTTCTTAGTTTTCTGATACTAATTCATATTATAATTGGGCCATGTTTATAGCTTTTAGTGACATGACCGATCAATATATCTTCGACCCGGCCGTCAGCTATAACAATCACGTTCTCATTACGAAAGAACAATATATTTGCAGGACTTTGGGTCGAGACTGAAGTTTGTAACGTCATCGCAATACTTATCGGGAAAAATAATATTGGCTGAAATTTTTATTGGCGAAAAGTTTTAATGAATATTCTTTCCGGCGATTTCGCTGAAACACCGACGACAAAGCGTTATGATTCCAGTCTACTCTCGAGTTCTCTTCATTTTAAAAATTAAACTCCATAGGATACGTCATTTCATTATTCTCTACCACACCTGCATGAAAAAGTCAAGTTTTTGAGCGTCTGAAGCGGGATAAAAGTTACCGTTTTCGGACCGCGGGCAGAAAAACAGGGAAAAAAAACTCGTAGCCAGGGAAAAAAACTTCCGTGACAGGGCAAAAAACTCTCGACACAGGGGGAAAAAAAAGACTCTCCAACGGTGAAATAAACTCGTGAAGTGCTGCCTCTAACGGAGAACTATATTCAGTACGATGTTTGCATAGTGCTGTCGTTCTTCAAGCGTGTTGTAGAAAATATCGCATGCGGTATGGAAAGGCAAGCGTTTTTCGCTTGGATTCTTCCCTAGATGCATGACATGCTATAATTTATTTATTCACTTATTTCATAACTGATATTTATTTATTCATTTATCGTCAAATGTCAGAGAAGATGACGGAAACGATGACGATCCCGACGGCGACGAGATATCTCGACTGAACTGAGCGTTTCAGAATTAGAGCTTTTTCTGAGCTACCCTTGAGCTACCCTTTTTTCCTAAATTCTTCGAATGACAAACATGTCAAATAAGTACGGATTCATCATCATTACTATCTATGGCAGCACAATAATTGTGGGCCTACTTTTTACATTGGCAGCACGAAGTTCAACCCTCGCTCGGAACATAATTCAGTGGAATATAATGCACTGCAATATAAGCACTCCGAGTCATGCGGTGGCCCACTTTGCCCGAAACGCATAGTTATTAAGAAAATATTCCGTAACCACACTGAAGCATTTTTTTGGTCAATTGCATTATACAGAGAGATGGTTGAAAGCATGCTGAATTCAGTGAACTAAACGTTGATTGCGATAAAGAATGTTGCATTTGACTTTCCATAGCCGAAAACCTTTGGAGTATTACAGCAGTATACAAAGTTTAACCACTATTCAACAACGATAACGTAGACGCAGACGACCCGCGACAAGCACTGCTACCTTACTACACGATGCTAAACATCGTAATAGTGATATCCTGACAGTTTAAGCCTGCTCTGATGCCTGTAGTGGAAAATAAAACAACAATACCGTTTTGCCCTGGTGGTCCATTCCGCGCCGGTCTTCCTACTCATTCTCAACGAATCATTGGATGCTGGAGTAAGAATCTTTCCAGTATTATCGTTTTCGAGTTATTTGAAAAATTGCATTGCCGGTTACCCAAATTTACACGGTGGCTATAATAATGGCAGCGTTTCAAGCTGACGATATACTCTATAATTTTGTTGAAGCTTACATATCCACTCCGGCGTTCCACACCACGTACCCTTCTCGTTCCACGCGAGGTCTGATCCGTTCAAACCGTCAAGCGTGGCGCACGAAGTTGTACGTAGTACGTAGTTGTGAGACGTCGCGTCGGATGTCTGAGCTGCGTGTGAGTGATCCGTACCGTCTGGAGGTGAGAGCGTTTACTACTCCGACGCGGCCGCGCCGCACTATGTGTACAAACTAGTGGCACCGGGCTTTACAAAGCGTGGCACCGTGGGTTCGGTTGTTCCGTAACTGGAATCCGGGAATCCCTGCTGGGTCAATGGCTCATATTATCAAGTTGGGTTGGTAGAGAACGGTAGCGCATGCAGAAGGCTCGTGCGCCGGGCGGGGGGGGGGGGGGGGGGGCTCGGCTCCCAACAGCCAGAACCGAGCGTCCCGTAGCGAGATGGATACCCGATATTAAAAGTGTCTAATTTATGAACGGCGGGTTCTATTGACGTTATAGTTTATGATCTTGGTTGTACAGGTATTGTGGGAGTCGGGTATTGCTCCTCCTCTAAACGACGAGAAGTAATTTGATCGGAAGGTATAGAGAGGTATACGAGGCGGAAAAGTCCGAAGAAGAATTATAGCTCTTCTTCTTATCTCGGTTCTTACAGGTAATGCGTTGCTGTGCGTTGTCGCCTTACGCGTTACCTACGTATCTTCATCAACGGAACTTTGGCGGAGTTTTACGTGTGGAAAATTGTCATATCGGGGTCGGTTCACTGGCGCGAAAAATGACTCGAGGAAAAGACTGAATAATTTGATAAGTACGACAGGTTCATGCCCTCTTAAACCTGGAGATTTGGACGTTCTCGGGCAACATCTTATTGAGATTCGGTAGAGCGTTTCGGCATCAATATATCCGACGGCGTCTCATAAAATTTTACCCCTTTTTCCTATGGGTCAAAATTATACAGACTTGATTTTTCTACCGATTATTTATTGTTATAATAATTCAATAGCCCGTAAAACAAGGCGCTTCATACAAGCTTAACATTTTTGTCGCGCCGCACAATAATCGAATTTTGTCGGGTTACATTAGATACCGGTGGAAATTTCAACCTCCTGCACGAACAGCACATCGCATGGGACTAAAAATGAAATTTCGGCCGTGGGATATAGTTCCGTGGCCAGGTATTAAATGCGCTCGGTCGTTGTTCATGACATAAACGCGATCGTCTCTGGATATTTTACGGGCTTCTATAGGCCCCGCATAGGTATAGCCCTGGGCAATGAATAATCAAACACTTTTTCAGAAGCTATACACAGAGTTTGATATCGTTTATATCGCGATTCTATTCACTGTTCTACAATAGCGCAGTGAAGAGTGTAGAAACGTCTAGCTGCAGTATAGGATCAACTGCAGTTGCTCTAGCCTAAAATACCGAATGAAATATTCTGGCATTCGCCGAATCACATATCTTATGTACGCTGGGCTCCAACGTCTTTGGAAGTCTTGGATGTCACTAAAAATCTCTGGGAGTCAGTTGGAAGCCAAAGTAGGCCTCATGGAAGTACACAAAATTCCCTGGAATTCTTTGAAAGTCATCAGAATTCTCTGAAATCCTCCAGAAGTTCGTGGAAGTCTTTTGACGTCTTAAGAAGTTTTTGAAAATCTTTGGAAGTCGGAGGTCGCTTGTACATCTGAATTGAAATTGCCTCTCGGCTTTAGAGCGTGCGGCAGTATTCTAAATTCTATACCTATCCATAAATGCCGCGTGTTTGATCATATCGGAAGTCTATTCGAACTGCAATCATGATCAGTTATCAATAGTTCCAAATCAAAGCCTAGAACTATCCCACGCGCACACTCATCATCTCAGTTATTACTAAAACAATCGAACCATCTATTTGTTAGCAAATGTGGGGCGGTTTCTACGTCCTGTCGAGGAATACTCGGCCGAACTCATGAGTAGGGCTGTGAGCTGAGTATACCCTGTGTCCAGAGGTGGTCACCAGGATGCGCCTCGTAGCGGGCGGTGAGAGATACTACAGAGTCCCCACAGTACCTTTACAGAACTTACGAGGTCTGGTATGGATATGCGAAAGTCGGAGTACGTACCAAGGCAGAAAGTTTATTATGGAATGTTTGAACACTTTGAGAAAATTTCAGGGTGGCTGTCGGATCCCCGGTCCGCTCAACAAAGCCTCTTTTAACTCTACGCCGTTGAACTGTTTAACGTGTGTGGTTCCACCGCTTCTGGTGTGCCACGGTGAGCCAAGGTCTTCTTGATTTCCCTGTAGGGCAATAGAAGGATCTGTAACCTCCATCCCAGGTTTACCTTGCTCTGTTCTACCCCGCCGCACCCTAAAATTCTCATCCTCAACGGCGAGACATCGTGGTGGCGAGGCGACGAATTCTCAAAAACTGTATCAGGAGCAACCATTCGATTGGACCCCGCCCACGGCAGTCCATGAGTTTTCATATCAAAATTTCTTTCCCTCTCTCTGATCGATCGGACACCCTGATGTGACTCGATTGGAAGCAGCCCGGTAATTTCGATTGATACGAAACCTTCCCGCGATCTTCCAGCAAGCGGGTGACTGGCTCAAGGGAGTTTCAGACTTTTTTCAACTCCCCCATCTACTCTCAAGTGTACAGCCGCAATCAACGTCGGAGATCTTTCGTAAGATGATACAGAGTTGTCTTCCACATCTGTCGAACAATTTGCCTTCCAAATTTTTGTTTCTATCTTTTAATGCCAAATGAGTTGAAAAAAGTGCAATGAGAAAATTCGATACCATCATAGAACGTATGAAAATAAGCAATGGCATTTGGGATCAAAGCTCGCATCGTTCAACGATTTTGCAGAGATTAAGGGTTTCCATAAATGCTTTTCCCTGTATTCTGCCGTTTGCTTGGCTGTCGTAAGCTGCTCATTAATTTACTTAATTGGAGAGAAACTCTATGGGTAATTCAGGCACGTCTCATTGCTGCAGCATGAATTTTCCCGGTGCCTGGTGCTCATGAATATATTTCGTAGAAATGTGTTTGCAAACTCGAAAGGAGTTTATAGAGCAACAAATTCCATCCCACAGCTAAAGTGGGACTTTCGAGGAGTAAGACATTCAGCGATTAGCCGCTTGACTCTGCAGGGAACAAAACTTTCTTTCGCTCTGTAGTAAGAGCAACAACTTTTTATTACTACTCCTTCAGAATCGCTCGTTGTGAGACAGAAGAAGATGAAGATCATCAAAGTCGAAAAACGATTGACGGACGATAATAGGGATGACTGCTTCTATGACGATCGTTTCGTCGAGATCGTGCGAGATTATTCAATGATCGAAACTTTTTTAAAGAGCCTTGATAACGGCGTCTCAATTGTGAAACTTCTATTGTGATACTGACTTCAAATATAAAAAAAAAATATATCTATATTCAGCCTAATCACGGCGCTCTGGTTGCTCAGTCTCTAAATGTAAACGAACAAGTTTGTTGATGTACTGTTTGTGCTGTACGGTGCTCGGTGGTACACATAGTTGTAGCCACGCAGTCAATTTCAATCACTATTGGTATACTAATTAAGTCAGGACCATCGAGACCTCGGTTCGAACTCTTTTAGAAATTAACTACTTGCTAGTTTCAAAGTCAGCTTCAACTTTGTGTGATGGTGCTTCGATATCTTGGCTACAATCCCCTAAGCCAATAATTAACTCTGGGTGAAGTACACCGAGTTAGTTGGAAGCAACGAAGTATGTACATCAGAGTTCGTTCCGGCCGCGGCCGTATGAATTACTTCTGCGTGGGAAGTAGAGCCACGTTTCAACCAATAATCTTCAACTGTTTTTGCATATCGCGTGACTAATGCCACGAAGGACGGTATCGTAAAAAGTACGATTTTAATCTCACAAGGTCGTAGAATTTTTTGCATCCTTTCCGAAACATGAAAATTCATAAAAAGTACGGCACTTGGAAATTGGTAAACGAAAGCCAAAGGGTTGTATGCGAAAGCAGATACAACTTTGTGGTTTCTGCTGTACTAATGCCGGAAGGTCATATATGTTCTCGAAATATACGACCTTCGGTTTTCCAAATACCATTCTTTCCATACTGATGCCAAAAGGTGGTATTGAATAAATTTGATTGGTTTTGCATTAGTATTTTCAAAGTGAAAACGAATATTCGCCCCCGATGCGAAGGTTGAAACTTATAGGTACAATATCATTCATGGATAGTATTATATTTCGAGCAGCAAGGGCTCTCGAGCATCCGTATATTTATCTTTCGAGGATGGCTTGTTTTCCTGGTTGAACCGTGAGACAAAATGTAATTAAACACAAGCCTCAACTCATGGGAATGAGCAGAGAATACTCTCTGAAGGGTATAGCTTCTACATTTCCATGCGGCTTTCTCAAATTCACGTGTAGGCCCTAATTAGGTGTACGTCGTGCCTACGCAAGCCAGAGCTCACTGGCTTGGGGATCCCCGCAGTTTATTCCCTCCAATTGCCATGGCGCCAAGAGGTTGCTCGCGAAACGCAAGCTCTATGTAAATAGCGATCTCGTTAGCTCAGGGATCAGCAGCCCGGTTCCTCCGCGGAAAAGGATAGCTTGTCATTTGAGCCTTGGTCTAATTGATTCTTTTGTATGAAATTCTTTGTTTCCTAATCTTTATCGTCATCTCTGAAGATCAAATAGCGTGCATTCACGCGCGAGAGTGGATACCGAATGGATCGGGCTTTAATTTTGTGCAGATCAAAAGCTGATCATAATTCGTTTGAGCCGATCGACGAAGTTGCATAAATTTTGGATTTCTGGGTATATTCCAATTCCGTTACTTGGGTATTTCTATCATTTCGATCCAACATCTTCATCAGCTACCATTGGCTCTACTTGTTAAATTTTCATTAGCTAGTAAGATACGACCGCTTCGAGGCGGACTATGACTCTTGAAGTCTGCTGCTACAAGAGAAAACCAGGGGCTGCAAGAATTGCAGTGAAATGAATAAACAGACCCTCGTAAAAACATCAACTAATTGCTCGGCGACTGAATACCGCTTGGCTCGCGAATAAAACTGAAAAAGTAAACGTTCGCTGGAGGACTCTACGTTACTAAAGTCTAAATATACCTGTATTACTTGAATCCGCAGGCAACCACACTGCAACTACAGCTTACACCGCTACAAGCGGTCGAAGTAAATGAGCTGACTTCGAAAATCCACTTGGCCGTTTGGATCATTGTGTTCCCAGGCGTACGTCATGTAACGCGTGTCCTTCGAGCCGGATTTTCTCGGAGCCCTATTCGTATAATTTAACTCATTTATAATTCTCTCAAGAATCTCTTTGGGCTTACTTGCATTTGAAAGAAAAGTTTTTTTTCGTGAAATGTATAGACACGCTCCGAAGTACAGAGTTTGTTATTTTTACTTTGGATTGAAGTATTTACGGTTGGCCAACAAGGGTTGAAAACTTGATAACTATAAAAATGTTGGGGGTAGTAGGTCCATTAGTCGCATCCATCCGTCTGAGGGCCTCGGCATGAAGGATACGACAGAACGATGGTAAAGTTAAGGTGTTTCAGGACCACTCCTCAGAGGTTTACGGCTCAAAGGGGTGCTTTCCTAGGAACAACGCATCCACTCAGCTTCGGTGCTTCTTGTTGAGGGCATACGTGACTCTCATAATGTCTGTGGAACTCTCTGTGCCACAATGAATCCGACCACTGATGTCTGTTACCGGTGCTGTGCCCGAGCCCTGTTAAGAGAGTTTTTGTTTCATCGACTCCCCCGAATTCAGCCTGGAAACCTTTTCGTTTTATCACTTTGCAATCTTAATTCCTTTATTACTCAGCTGGGATTCCATTCACAATTATCATCCGCTCAAGGTTGTTCATGTTATCGTCTTTTAACGGTAGTTCGTCCTCTTTGCCGTTCGTGGCAACGAAAGTAATCGTCTACAAAATCGTGTTTCACACTAGACGAGATTCGCATTGACACGGCAAACAAGAGCTCTCTGTAAAATCATTTGCACGTATCTCTTTTTAAGAGAACGACTAACTCGTATTTGTACATGAAACTGTGCATGGAGTCTAGAATTTTGCGGCAAATTAACCACACGGTTCAAGGATTTAGAAAAGCATCCTGGTAAATGCAACTGGCAGACGGTGACCCAGTTTATCTTGATCTCGGAACCAGTCTACAACCTATACGGCTGACTTGGGAGACCGCGTGAAGGTTCCTTCAGAAAATATATTGCCCTTACGCTTAAAGACCGGGAGGATGGAAGGAGGATCCGGCTAGTGCGGCGGGATTGGGATCGATGAAATAGTTCTCGCAGTTTGTCGAGTTGCCGTGGACTTGTGACACGATATTTTGATGGGTTTACAGACATCAGGGATCACCTTTATCCTCTTTGATCGATGACTATGTGAAAGAAGTTAGCTCTGAGTCGTTCACCCTTAACTTATTTTATTCAAATTTCATAAAGATGATGCTCGGAATGCTTCTAACGCTTTGGGGTCTCTTATACCTGAGGACTCTATAAGACGAGCGAAAAACGTTTGACTATCCACGCAATCCGGACAAAGTATGCTACTCAACTTTTAGCAAGGGAAAGGTGAATCAAAGGGCTTCTAAACTCTCGGGCATCGATCACTTCCCCGCGTTACATGGCAGAATGTGTGAAATGTTCTGTGCTTATAGATCTTTCCACTCCCCAGATTCACGCCAGTTGATTCTAGCCTTCGGGATTGTGATCAACCAAATGCTTCTTGTAGTTCATCAAAACTCACTGAGTGATTGTGAAATCACGTTGTTCTTGTGAGCTGCAGAAGTTGTAGGTCACTCTGATCCCCCTCCTTGAACAGTGACATGAAAAACTCCAACGATATTTCCCGTTCTGTGAATAATTCCATTCGAATTCGAAGGAGTGCTGCGCGAAATGCTTTTGACACTCTTGGGACTTATCGAGAGAGCCATTGAATAAGAGGGAGGCGTCCGTCTGTTCGTGGACTGGCTCCTGAAGAAGAATGAGCCATATGTTTAACCAGAGAAAACAGAATGAAGAGGCATTGCATCTCCGGGTATCGATCAGTTCCTACCGTAATATAGCAGATTGTGTGAAATGATGTATATGCTCAAGCCAGTGAGATGATTTAAGGCGTTTTTACTCCGCAGTTTCATGACAGTCGAACCCCTGACCTGTTCGACTGACACATTCTATTGAGTCGAGTGTTACGGATCATTGGCTTTTTCGCCCGAACGATTCCTACTAGTCATTGACTCGTCTTTGTCTAGCCTGTACCTCTCTGCTCGCCTCTTCTCTTTTTCCGCATGCTTCTTGCTTTCTCACACATTTTATCCTCGCTTCTTTATGGTATCATCCTTCCTAGTAGAATTGGGATTGGATATAAGCCATAAACTTTTCGGGCTTGACGATTCGGTCTCTACTTTCGATTTCGGATATTGACGTGATCCCGTCGATTTTTACAATCGGTTTACACAAATGCAATCGATACCGCCGTACTGTTATGTCAATATCAAATTTCCAGTTTTAATCACTTCAAAATTTGGGTACGAAATTTGTTATCTCTCACTCACGTTCGCGCAAAATTTTACTCTTGTATATTCAGCTAACAAAATCTCTTATTTCTTATTTTTATTCATGAAAATGGAAAGTTTAACGTTCACGATCATCGAGGAGCGGTCACACCGTCTCATTGTTCGTCTACCTGTTCGGATAGAAAATAAGAAATCGTGTGATATCAGTTACGAAGCAATGAAAGCAATCGTGGGAAAATGATTATGTAACTGGAATCTGAGTACAGGATAGAAAAGTGTAATAAGAAATGTGAGTGGTGCGGAATAAGACAAGATGAAATTTGGGAGAAGAGGTTGATCGATCTGTCCTACGCACAGTGTATCCAGGATGAAGTGGTAACTGCTAGTGGCGCCTATGGGCGTAAACGAGGATAACGGCGGGTAGGAGCAGAGCATGGGAATGGGAATGGGTATGGGAGTGGAAGAGGATGAGGAAGAAGGAGCTGCGAAAGGGTCAAGTAAGATAGACTAGCACTGGGAACAGTCTAGGTAACTGAGGATGTCGGATGAGGTGTGGTGCGCTGTGTCTTACCAACGACAGCCCAGTCATCCAATACAACGCCGACATACAAAAGCTTTTAACTTATCTTTTGATCCCGTCAGTACTTCCATCCATTATTGCTGCATTTACCATTACGTATAGGTACCGGGTGATACAAACCTACTTATTCGTATTCTGGGAGCAGTTCTTCTCGAGTAAAGGCAGAGGAAAAATGTACTCGTTTTGCTGGATCCAGGAAATCGGGCTGCATGTGGAATTTTTCTGGATTATTGACCTAACCATTGATTCACAATCTGAGCAGCTGAGGGGGAAATGGGATCGAATTTATTTGACAAGGACGCGAGGATCGCCCCGTATAACCTTATACGACGTACCGCGTAATTATCGATTCGGAGTACCGTCACACTCTTGTCTGAATGATTTGTAAGACACGGTGGCGACGGAGGTAACCTGGACTTTGTACGCATCTCGTTCTTGAGAATTGAATTTCGCTCTATTGCCCTCGAGAAGGTTCTGCATGGATGAAATCCGATTGCTTTGAGGCGACCGACAGCCTGTCGCGTAGGCGTATCTTCAGACAATCACAGACAACGGACTAAGACGTTATCGAGTTCTATAGTAGGTATACGTATGAATGTATGAATGTATATATACGATATCGTCAAAGATGTGGTCTCTTGTTCTGAAGAAACTATATCGCGTTACTAATGCCGTATTGACTTTGTCCGCATTCGTCAGAAACATATAAAATAGTTCAGAAAATCGAAATTCGCATTTGGTCGACTGAAGCCGAGAGACATTTTGGAATTAGGGGAACCATTTTTTTTCCGTCAATGCCAATAGGTCGTCTCTACCGAAAACTTCGGAAAACTTTTAGAACGCAGAGATTCATTGATATATGAGAAAAGTAAGAAATTTGTATAATTTTCTAAAAAAAAAACTTCGAACTTGAAGGTAGCAGGTCACATTTGCCCGTGTTTGAAAAACAAAAATTTGGTGGACTCGACCTTTTGGCATTAATGGAATAAAAATTTGTTTTGTCTTAAAACCAAATGGTGCCATCCCTTTTGGCTTTTGTCGATCAATCTTCAATCGCGATGAGACAGCAATCTTTCATCGTCGGGACACAATCGTGTGAGGTTTCAAATTTTTCCGTTCAGCCATTTTCCAGAACACCGTGCCCCTTTGTTTTCGGACAGACCGATAGACAGACAAACAGACAGGCTGGCTCGAAGTCGAGATTTGTCGACATTGGCCAAAGTCGTTTTCGACATGAACCAATACTTTTCTATCACTTCCGTGATGAGAAGTCAACAAAAGTTGTACGACTTCTTGGCTTGAGGAACGCCAAACGGTTATATAATGATCTCGATTTGTGATTCTTAATCATATGGAAGAATAAGTGCCAGTGAAGCCTAACGCCACATAGTCAGAAGAATCGAGTTTTTGATGTAGACAGGATGTAGCTAATCCATATCTCATGTGTGCGATTCTATGGAATACACGTGGCAGCCTCCGATTGAAATACATCGGACACCATGTATTTCAATGAGGAACTATTCTTTCTCAACACGTTTTCTCGAAATTATTGAGTTGTGGATTGGGCTACTCTGGCACTGAACTTTTCAAATATTACCAATGTTTTCTTTTTAAAAACAAAAACGTCCCTCCGAGAAAGATACAAATTGCAATTTGCAAGAGCAGCAATTGGTACCACGTGTAATGATGGAAAAATAATTTCACGTTGTGAAGGAAGAACATTACCATACCGTACTGAAGATTCTTGCCGAAATAGTGATTAATCCGTTAATGGTGATATTAATCATCCGCACCTTTAGCTGATGGACACACGATCATATGATCGATTACTACGACACTCAGATGGTGGATTAAAGACGAATGAAATAACCGATTAAAATATTTTTAGAGGTTAGGTGGAGCATGGGTTGCACTCGGTCGTCTCCATATACCTTGAACATTATGCTCAAGGTAGTTCCTTAGTCGTCCACCTCCTTTTGGTAAAAAAAAGTGGGCGCGTCACACTTTTCGGTTATTATCCGAGCCCATCAGGCGTTGAAAACGAAAAAAAAATCCGTAGCGCAGATTTAAATCCAGTTCGGAACACATACGTCCAAAAACATGTTAATTCCATGCGGAAATAGAGAACAAATTCTGTATTTACCAAGTTCAAACGTCAATTTCCTCGACGGCCATTATTACGAGAGCTGTCCGCTGAGTTCAGCTGGCCCGAGAGATAATGTGGCGCACGAATATGCCGACGCGGCGAGGGTAAGACAGCCGCTTGGGTACAGCATTGTTGGCTTCGATTTACGTATTTATCGACATTGATATTGTGTTACTAATGCCATGAGGACGTCAGCGCCGAAAGTACGATTTTAATGCCAATAGGACGTATAATTTTTGTTTTGCATTCATCGAGAAACATAAAAATAGGTTCAGAAAATCGATATTTGAAATTTGGTTGACCAAAGCCAAATACTTTAAACGTCAAGGTACATCGCAAAAATTGGTTGTTTCTTGCAAATGTTCTGAAAACTTCTGAAGCACAAAGATTTATCGATATTAGTACAAAAAATTTGCTGGATATGACCTTTTGCTATTGGTGTAAAGAAAATTTGTTTGAAATGTTTTAAAACCAAAAAGTCATATCCGCTGGCACATGCGGCCTTTCATAGACATATTTTTATCCTCCTAGTAACGCGATAGACTGCTTCTATGAAGCGATTAATTGAGTGCTGGAGTAGATGAGGCCTGTCCTTCTGTACAGTTTTTAATCTCAATTTATTTTCTCGGACATGCACAGAGGGGCGATATTCCCCATTAATTTTCAACTATAGGTTCGGTGACGTTCGTACACAAATCTTGTGAGGGCTTTGCTTCAACTTCAACCAAACTTTGAGGTTTGATAGAAATTTTAAACGAGGGTTTCGATTTCGGTAGCTGCTTTATGAAAATTGAAAATTAAGCCCTTCGTTTCTCTTGCCTGTCCGTCATTGTTCCGCATTAGAAGTTGAGTATTGCTTGCGAGGTTCTGTCCAAATTCTCAACAAGTAGTTCAAACTGCGGTATATACGGCTCCTTACTCGAAGTTGGCAGCATATGACATGGCGTGATTTTCTTCGGGAAAATCAGTTCTTCGGAAAAACGGTATCTACGTACTTTGGTAGTAGTTGCGGAGAGGTTATACTCGGCTACGGGATTTTGTAACATAAGTTCCATCTGACGGCGTCCATCCAAAATGTCAATTTTAAGACGAGAACCCATGTCTTATCCTGGTCGAGGATGCACGGTTTCCGTGATAGAAATGGATTCAAAGTTGCAGGAAGTGACAGAAATAATGTTTACCAATGTGACGAGTCCTGAATGAAGTTCCCCTAAAATTCGTTAGTAGGTAGTGTGGGTACTATATCATTTTTTTATGGATATCTATGCTCTCCGTTTTAGTTTCAAAGAAAGATACGCGACGAGATAAGAAAGATGCACGGGCTTAAAACGATGTGTACCACTTGTGAACATGTAAAAAAAGTCCCTGGATTTTCAATATAATATTTGTTTTACGTTTTTGTTTTTTTCTCTTTCACTTTGCTAAAACTCCTAGTGAAGATAAATTTGGCGCGAATTTCGATTCCGGATGAAAAACCACAGGAAAAGTTAAGTTTCTACAATGTCCTAAGGAACAAATTTTGTTTCGTATGTGGTACCGAATATTTTGTAACTCACTTCCGGTGTGGAATAATCTGCAGCTTCTGGTCCTATCCTGAATTTTGAATTCCCCTACGATGCATATACACGTATATGCATTAGGATAGATTTTCGAACGGGAGGGCCCAAGGGATTAGAGCATCTTGAGCGAGTACCTGCACGTACACCTATGCATTGGGGTTTTCTTTTCTTCTCCATGCACGTCGCTTGTTCCATCCGTCCCATTAGCATCAGCAGAAACATTTGGGGAGACCCAATAAAGAATTGGAAATCTAAATTTCAAACTTCCATACTGAAACGCCATTCCATACTGAAAGACCTATTTGGATGAAACGTTTCCGATTGGATGCAGTAATTCACTAGGAAGTGACTCATCATTTCATCTTACTACAATTTGGAAAAAAATTCAGAGTTTTTAGGGAGTTTCTGATTGATCGGTTGGATTTTTCATAGGTTAGATTGGACGAACTTGAATTTCTGATGAAAGTCTCCAGCCATTTGTGGAGATGAAATGGTTAGCCACCTTTTGCCAAAATACTGCATCCGATAAAACGAGTTTCATCCAATTCGGATATGTGGCGTAGAAATGACGACGAATCGCGTTTCCGAAGTGGTAACAATATTTTTACCAATAACTAACACTGAGCGCGAATGGGTATTTAATAGCATCTTGAAGTATTCCGACGTTTTGTTAATGAATGAATGAAGTATACACAGTATACACATGTTTGGGAACAAAGGTGAAAATTACAGAAAAATCCGTGACTTTCATTAGTATTACTTGCTCATGTCAAAATTTTAGTCTACTCGGATTTTGCTTCCACAGGTTGCTATGATCTTCGGGGTACTTGGCACATGCCGAAAAGAGTTGAAGTAGAGTCTAGTCATCTATAAACGTATTTCGAGCTTGAGGATACGGAAAAGAAACAGCGGATGCTATTCATCTGTCTACCGTCACGAAAATCCACGAGAAATGTGAATTCATTATTGAGAGAAAATTCGACCAACTAACTCTACGAGCAATATAGCAAACTGAAAACAGCAAAGATACCCCATAATCGGTTCTTTGTGAATTACCAAAAAGGGAAATGTACGGTGCAACCGATCTGTGAAAAGAAATTTGGTTCAATGCCAAGATGCCAAGAACAGTTGCAGAGTTCTCGGCACTGCCAAACCCTGAATCGTATACCAGTCATGCGTTTCATCGAATGTCTGCGACATTACTTGCAGAAAGTGGAGTGGACACCGTGACCCTGAAACGACATGGAGGTTGGAATCAACTTCAGTCGCCGAAGGGTACGTCGAGAGTTCTTTGCTCAGCAAGGGAAAGATCAGCGACCAAATAACAAGCTAGACATCTACACCTGGGTCCATTTACGTCGAACCAGCCTCCACTGAAACAAAATGCAACCAACAGAAATGTACTTGTTCACAAAACAAAGGATGTGAATCTACCATCGACACATCCAAGTTCTGCAGACGAAGAAAACTCAAATCCATCTGTGGATGTGGCTACTTCAGATAAACATATTATTTCTAATATAAACGGCTGTTCGAATTGCATCTTCAACATCATGGACAAGAAATAGATTAAATGAAAGTCTGAGTACATAGTGCAAAGATAAGATGTAATTGGAACAAGGAACTTATGCTAAGATATATGATATATGAAGTACCTCAACTGGTTTTCTAAAAAATTGAAACTAGTAGAATACCAGAACTAATATTATCTATAATATTGACTGAATTTTCTTTGTGATTCTAGTATACTATAAGTGGAGAAACAAAACTGATATCTAAGCCTTTGTAACTCTCTTCGTGATTCTAGTTATACAAGTAAGGAAAATTTAAAAATATGTAAACGTATAGTATACATACGTACAAACTGTTAACATTTGATGTAATTTAAATGAAATAAATGGAATATCAAAATCTAATATGAAACTATCTTCAACTTTGCTTACCTCCGTTTGCTATATAGTGATTAAAAAAAAACCAAAAACAATCTCAACTCTTTCCGTGATTTCAGTCAAATAAGTGGAAAACCAAAGATATTATAAAAATACTTCCGAGCTTCTTTTACCCGATATTCATAAGATTCATCCCTTGTTTTGTAAGGTACAGATTCATGGAAGTATAATTATGAAAATACTTCCGATTGTCATCTTATATTGGCGCAAAATGTCTGAAAAACAAAAAATTATACAAATAGACCTGAAACTCAGTTTTTTTTTTGTTGGGTGGCTTCGCCCCTGGACCCCGCTGGGGCTTCGCTGCTGGACTCCGTCCGTATTCTGTGGTGATAATCATTTCATTTCTTAGGTAATAGGCTTCAAACAGCTCGCGCAAGGTACCCAGCGGCGCAATACATTCATTATGCTTGGACTTTTTTATACCAATGTCGTAAAAAATAATGTAAAGGGCACGCCTGTAAACTGTTTTCGACTCGAATGCATTTCCAGTTTTCGGCTTCAGCTCGCCTCTTTGCCTCAGCCTCGGCTTGCCGAAGGCGAGCCAGTGGCTCGAGCTGTAACCGTCGTTTCTCGCCCGAAAACACTCACTTCACAGGCATGCCACATGAAGTACTATTTTTCTTAAAACCGGAGGTCGTGTATGCATGTATATGTTATTTACGGCACAAATTTCATTGTTCTGGACGTATTATTATATTTTTAGATGAATGCGACAAAAATTGTACGACCGTTTGGCATTAGAAACGCCAATAGATCGTGTGATTTCGCCCACGTCCTTATGGCATTAGTAGCGCGCTGTAGTACTCATGCATATGGGTAAAGACCGATTGTTACTCATTCTTAGAAGCATTATTGTCACTACGGAAACGCGATTCGTTGCCACTCCTACACCATACAACCGATCAGAACGAAACTTCAAAGATTAGATGCAGAATTTTGTCAGAAAGCGGCTAAATATTTCATTTTGCTGAAATTCCAAGAGAACTCGAAGTTTTTCGGGATTCTCTGAAAGTTAGGTTAGGTTCGTTCGTAGGTTAGATTGGAAAAATTGTAATTCTCGATAGAAGATTCAATATTTCGTGGGAATAAAATACTCAGCCACTTCTTGCCGAAATACTGCATCCACTCCCCAAAGTTTCATTCCGATCGGTTGTTTGGTGTAGGTTTAGCAACGAATTCCATTTACGAAGTGATAACAATGTTTTTAAGAATGAGTAACAATGGGTCTGAATATTTCTTTAATAGCACCTTAAAGATTTGTATCATCACGCACAAGATTCTTAGGACCGCGAGCGGGGGGTCTGACAAAGATAGAATCGATCTATATTCCTGTGTCGTCCCATACAGAAGTAAGCTAATCCTGCTTCTCACAAGCCATGTCGTCGAATACTATAATTGAGTTAGGAAGGCATCATTTGGTGCAACGACTTGTTCATGCTTATCGAATGGAAAATACTCGACGTCATCTAGATATATTTTCAAGTAACTGCCGCAAGAACTTGTACTTTGGTTGACTCAATGACTTTGAGTAGATGCAGTTGTTCTCAAATCTCAGCCTATTCGGATGTGTTATAAGAGCCAGCGGCCACAGTTGGATGATGCACAGGTGTCGTTTCTCATTCTTCATATTCTACTGCATGAATTGTTCAAAAAATTCATTACAGGTAGCTTGGCCGACGGTGTCTTGAACCTTATTATCTTGAATCAGAATGGCGTGCCACCCTGCAAATACCACGATTAGTCCTAGCCCTAGTGCGAAAAACGTAGAATTCATGATCTGCGCATGCACCAACATCTTTCCGTTCGCCAGTCGGAAATCGGCCACTTTACGCCCGCTGTACAGGCACGAAAAGTCAAATTTTCCAAGCAGGTGGTACAAAATTAGATTTACGGACGAACGCGCTTCCGTGTGAATAACCTTTCGATGAAACAGTCGTTCAATTCAGTAATACGTCAGAAATGAAAATTTTGCTTTCATGATCTGTCGTTAATTTAAAATTCGTAACTTTGAAATTCGGAATTTTTGCCCTTCTAGTTTTTGGTCTTTCAAAGCAATATAATGTGAAATTCTCACACTGCAGCAGTGCTGATCCAAAAATTTGCGGCTTATTTGCAATGTGGGTTTTCAATGGATATATATATAATGACACCAGACGAATTAAACGCAACAAAAAGCTTGCTAATTTAATCACTACGTACAGTTCGAGGGAGCGTCGAATAAGGGCACAAATAAAATTGAAAATAATTTTTGAACCGTTGGTCTCATCTGAACGTCCGCAATGGTTTTCTTTTTGTTTTTAAATTTTATATCTTTATTAATATTAATGCGTTCACATAGTAAATATGACTTTGACTGATATCCCGACCAAACCGTCCATTACACATTTGTTGTAATCGTTAAGTTTAAAGAATATTAATGAAGAAAGTTCATTAAGTCGCAGGAGGAGTACTCTTCCCTTTCTGCAGCGTGAGAACTCGGAACTTAATTTAGAAACTAGAAAATTTACTCCGTCAACCTGCACGTACTCGAAAACTTCCAACTATGAATTCTCGTATTTTAGTAGAACCCGGAAATTTCGATCACACCCATTACCCCTGACTCTGCGCACGCAAAGTTTTCTACTCTGATCGACTCGGTATCCATCTTCCCGACAATGATTGATCTCATACAGAACGTCCGGGATGTTTTCAGTTCCGACAGGCAGAAATTTTCTCGCTTTATACAAAGTCCACATTTCGCCAGCAGCATACCAAATGTACCTTCCGAATGCTTCGCGTATCTCTGCATTTGCAGCGATTGTTTTTTTACACGTAATGTCCTGGATAGCTTTCTTACAGCCCTTGAATATTTTTACGCTTCCATTTTTTACCGAGTTTTGCGCATTGTGGGCCGAAAAAAAAACCACTGCTTCATTCTTTGTCATTGCAATTATCGACTTAATTTTTTAACAGAGGTAAGTGTTCGCAATCACCTAGAGAATGGAAGGTTCATGAAGTTTCTACGTTTCTTCGATCGAAATCGATACATGTTAGGTTACAGTTGTATGTATGTATGTACCTCTTCAAAATTCCCACCTGTGTGGATTTTTCGAGGACGGTGCTTTGACAAGAAAATCGACGTCTGCTAGAAGAATATGAAAACTTGATGTTCTTCACTGTTACTTTTGTCAAACGGATGCATTTGTTTACTGCAAAGAATAGAGTCCACTGCCAAAATTCAACACGTTTCAGGGACGAACGGCGACCTGAGTCTTTTCAGCAAATGGAACAATTGCAATGTCAATCGCCCTCACTTTACACGTTTTTTGTGAATTCTAATTACCAGATTCAACGATGAGGTTAGTTGGGAATGAGTGAAACAGAATTGGACAGAAAGAAAATATGGGCGAAAAAATAATTTTCAAACATCCCTTTGAGAACTTGTAACAACGTTTCTGACTCGTGAATCATTCATTACGTGATATGCGGTATACAAATTTTCATCCATTATAATCTTTTCCGAATATTGGTTCGAACAGTTGATTGATAATTAGCGAACAGAGGGCCAATATTTGGCCCTCGAATTGACTGGCGATAATTCAAGCACCGAGTGTCGTCCGGTGGAATTCGGAGCTTTTTATCTGAATAAAACTTTTGTCATTACCTCATCGTTTGTAAGATAATAAGCCTCATGAAAATACAATCATTCGGTTCAGACTGGTGGAAGACTTTTTTTTCTCTTCTCGTACGAAGGAGTTACGATGAAATTTGCAATTTGTAGTCCGACGTTTGTTTTTATTATAATACACGGCTACCACTTTCCTCCGTTACATTTATTCTGTGAATCTACTTCCCGCGAAGCTTTTAATACCCTTACTAATCTGAGGCGTAGGCAAAGTGAAAAGAAAATCAACCCGAGGTCTGCTGCAGTACCCTAAGGAAAATGAACGACTTAACCCTTTTCAATCATTCGTCTGACTCGGGAGGATCAAGAGCTGTACATCTCTCAGCAAGAAAATCTTCTTTTTTTTCTCTCTCTTGTGTTTGCCATGTTGATCAAGGGGTGTCAGTTGCTTTTTTTCTGTAGCTGTGCCTGAAAGCTACGGTTGGATCTTCATTACACCCTTCCGTTTTCGTACCACCGGCGTTTCCCTACTAATATCAATTACCCGCTGCCCCCGAATTGAGTTGCATCAGGAATGGTAGTTAAAGTTAAGGGGGTTCTTTAAGAGTCCGCAGGTATATTATTCATTCACTTTTCTGTACGAGATAATCCTTTTGTAACCTACTGCAGCTCCTCGCCGTTGAATACCGCAGCTTGCGAAATCGGTCTGGAAACAAAAGAGAAGTGGGTTTTCCTCGTGGAAGATCGAGCTTTTTTTCTTCTCTATGAAATGGAAAACAGTAAAACAATGGTACCTATGGTTGACTTTTTCTTTCTCATAAAAACAATATACATACAACACAGATTTTCTGGAAGAAAGCGTTGGAAGTTTACGACAATAAAGTTTCATCGCTCCCTCAAGAATCGGTAATCGCAAATCGTTATTGGAGATGGGAAATTGTCAGGTGAGTGAATGCCATGCGCTGGAGTTTGGGGTGACATTCAATCCATACCCTCTCTTCCGTGGTACGCGCGTGTATAACGCTATTATTTTTTCGGTCAAACCTATAGGCACACACATCGAATGATGTGTAAATTATTCGTTAGATTCAGTCTTCGGAAAATCAGTTCAACTCGTTATACCCGTTGAATCCACACAGAATTATAATTTCAACAGCCAGCAAAGAGGAGATTCAGAACTTCTCTTCTAAATTATCATCGTAGGGTGACTCCTGAAAGGGATAACATTGCGGATTAGTTATCGAACTTAAGGTGCAATAAAGGACCCATTTGCACCCATTGTTTTATTATATTTATCAAAGCATTGTTGTCATTCAGAAGCACGATTCGTCGTTACTCCTACACTAAACAACCGATTTCAATGAAACTTTTTCGATCGGATGCAGTATTTTACTCAAGCAATAGCTAACTATTTCATGGCGCTAAAATTTTAGAAAATTTATCGCTTTCATGGAGTTTCTCATTGTTTGGTTAGGTTCGCTTATAGGTTAGATTGGGTAAACTTGAATTCCTGATATAACTCTCCAACAACTCATGGAGATCGAATACTTATCCACTTTCTGCCAGAATACTGCATCTGATCTAAAAAGTTTCATCCAAATCGGATACGTGGTGTAGGAATGGCGACGAATCGCGTTCCCGAAGTGAAGACAAATGCCTAACTCTGGGCGTGAATGGGTCTTCAATAGTACCCTGAATATACTGAAAACGGTAGGCATCCGTCTGGGGTAATGATTGATCATTGCAGATACAAAATTCTGAAGATCCATACTTTAAATACAACCTTGTATCATGGAGCTCGCAATCCAAATACATACGTTCATACCTAACCTAAAATTAGAGAGCGTCAACGAAAGTACGATTCGCAACGACCCAAGAAAAGTTTGCTATCGCTGGCATAGCGGTCCAGTGTTAGTTCAGTGTCGGCGACCGAGTTCCATGACAAAGGATTGAGTCAGTATCAGTCCATTGAGAGTTGGCCAGTGTTTTCTAATATGGCTTTGCACGTGTCTGGATGCTGAAACCAGTCTCAACCGGTATTGGACACTGCAGCAGTATTGCGCCACGTTCGTTATTCATTTAAATTTTGGAAGGACGCGTGATTTCAAACTCTCAACGACTCTTGAAAACGTCCAATGACTTCAAAAGACTTCCACAAACTTGTAAAGAATTGCAGAGAACTTCCAAAGATTTTCACGAACGTTCATACCCCTGATACACATACATAATTGGAAAATAAAAAGAGAAAAATGGTTAGTTTATTGGTCAGATCGTGTGAAGAAATCTTCACCACCGGCGTATTTGAGCTGAAATTTTCTTTTTATGTTCAGTGACTGGCTGAATTTTTTGATAACTGTTTCCGGCTGATATCAGCGGAGCGACAACTCAATGAAGATTAATTGTCCGTGAATGAACGTTCAATTTTTTTTCCATCTTTGATTACAGATATTGCGTCGAGACCCGTGCGCGCCCACTAACTCCGTCTGAATAAACCCAATTATACTCATAAATACTTTCTCAAATTCGTACTCCCCCGGCAATCTGATTATTAATTGCTCATCTTCCTTTCGTTTCTTTCCTTTTCATTTTCTCCATGCAATCAGAGCCGAATTAGTCGGAATTATATTGTTATGATTTATATGATTCATAAAATCACCGGATCGAATACTGCAAAACTCAAAAACGTTCAATGACTTGTTCTGAAAATTTCAAACAAGGATTGTACCAGTTCAGAGATTTTCAGAAAGCATCAACGAATCTGACGAGCATCAAACATTGTTTCACAAATATTGTAAAGTTTTCAGTGAATATCAGCAGGTATCGAAAACAACATGTAAAAAAATTTGTTTTATAATTTTGAAATTTGTACAATAATTGAGAATATGTTGGAAATATTCATAAAATCAGTAAGCTTTTGGAGAAATTATACCATACAATTTCAGCCAGTATTTGTATACTGTTTCCAGAAATGAATAAGTAGCATTTTCATAACAAAATTTGAACTGACGGAGTCTTGAGAGATTCCAGGATCAATTTTTCCAACGGCATTGGGTAATTTTTGTAATTTTATAACCATTTACCAAAAACTAGCCACGTTTGGTTGACGGCTACCGGCACCTGGTCGGGAAGAAAAAGATGGAACTCCTCGAGGCTAGGAACCGAAGTTCGGGAGGTGATATACGACCTCTGTCTCATTTTTCAAAAACAGTGACACGGTCACAGTGTTAGTGAAAATTTGCAAATCCATCGTACTCACAGTCGCTAGTTCACAAAATAGAATTTGATTGATGCTAACGCTCGTGCAGCTTGCAAGGTGAGGCAAATCGCGGATAAATATTTGCAAGCTTAATTTAACCAGAGTGAAATTGAAAATGTATTTTCCAACCTTTCGTTGGTTGGCGAGTGATCGTTCAGAAATCCGAGCAGCGTGCAGTAGTCATGATTTTAGGAGGCAGTCGACTGCGCTGAATTTTCTACTCATCAGTTTTCAGTCAAACGTTGCAAATTTTACTGAGCAAATTATGGCTATACCTATAGTAGAAATCGAAGATTACGCTGGGCCAACGAATCTTTACTTTTTACCTTCGTAACACCAGTGAACCGTGCGTTTTCCCTACCTACTATTTTCACCCAGACTCTGAATCCGTTTGCAATAATTCTGATCAAGTCGAAAGCGAAAATCAAAGTTTACCGAGCCATGACTATTATTGATGCTACTGCAAGAATATGTGACACAGGTACCGTGATTTTGGATAAAATCCTGTACCCGAATCAACGATAGGTGGTTCTCTCCACTCTGGAAAAGTTGTTTTACTTCAATTGGTGCCACGATTATATCGCGATACTGGACGAGAGGTCGTATAATTTTTTGTTTTCGTATTCATTTAGAAAGATAGAATACGTCCTAACAACGAAATTTGAAAATAAGTCGACTCAAGCCGGAAGACCGTATGGGCCGGCGAATACAACCTTTTGGTGTTAAGAACGCACACATTTTTTTTCACTGATGCCACAAAGTCGTATCTACCAAATTTTGTGTGTCGAAATATCGATAAGTTTTCGCAACCCAAAAGATTTCAGAGCAGTTGTGAGAAAGAAAAATTGGTCTGAAGACCGTTTCATAAGTTTTCAAAGCATGTACAAAAAATTAATAATAATTTGGATGATACGACCTTTCGGTATCAGAGGGGAAAAAATTATTCTTCTAAATTCCAAAAGGTCGTATATCCGGCGGCACATCCGCCTTTTCGCTTTGATCGACCAAATTTCAAATTCCAATTTTCTGAATGTATTTGCATGTTTCTCGACGAATGCGAAAGAAAATTACACTAGTTTTTGGCACTAAAATTGTCCGTTTGCCGCTTACATTCTTGTGGCATTAGTAACGCGATATCATAATCATGTTAAATAGATTTTTATTCTCAGTCGAAAAACTGATGCCCAGGAGAAATAGCGCCTACGACCCAAATGCGACTTATGAACCGTCGAGTAAAGATGGTACGTGCGTGTGCGACTAGAGGGTGAGATAGCCTAGGAGAGTACATCAATCCTTGGCGAGGACGACGGCATCACGTAGTTGGAGTTATTCACTCTCTGTTCTGTTCCACCTTCATCCTCATCCTCCTCTTCGTACTCCTCGAGTCTCCCCCTGGGTTTAACACCAGCATATCCCCGAATATCCCTCGCCATTTCAGTTGGTACAAGCCTTACACAGACACGCGCTCACCTACACAGGCGTTAACGCCTGCTTGCGAAAAATTTCATCCCATCGGCAGAGATCCCTTGACCTCTTAGCTAGCGACTCCTCTAGACTTGCAGGTCTGTCCCCGTCACAAAATGCCATGCCATGGTGATAGATGGCGTCTTCGAGACGAAGCCTCCCTGCCGGATCGCAGGTACAAAATAAAAACCTGCTCCGAGCATAAAACCCCTTCAAATATCAGACTGAATAAATTGCCTTGTAACGTGAATTTTTAATCTTTTTCCGACCCATTTTCAGATTTGATCAATTGTCTCTATTACTGAAAAATTTCAAATCATACTCCAGTATTCCAATTATCAAATAGATAGCTGTAAATTCGAAAGGAACTCGCTAAATATGGAACGCAAGGGATATAAATGAAAATTTAAGTTAAGATGCTATTAAAGACTCATTCAAATCCAGAGTAACTTATTGTTGAAAGCGATGTTATCACTTCGGTAACGCAATTCGTCGTCACTCCTACACCACAGATGCGATTTGTATCAAACTTTTCTGATTGGATGCAGTATTTTGGCAGAGGAAACGCCAACTATTTCATCTCCATGAATTGTTGAGAAGTTCTATCAGAAATCCAAGTTTGTCCAATCTAACCTATAAACAAACCTAACTTAACAATTAAAAACTCGCTAAAAACACAGAATTTTCTCAAAATTACAGCGAGATGAAATAGCTGGCCAGTTTTTGGCAGAATACTGCATCCAATCGGAAATTTATGTTTCTTGCGGATCGGTTGTTTGGTGTAGGAGTGGCGACGAATCACGTTTCCGAATATCAACAACGCTTTGAACAACAGCTTGATATGATTTTTCTACCGGATAAAAATTTTGCAATTATCCTGGCGAATTTTACGGTTGACCTGTACCGTCGCGTTGAAAACCTGATATTAATTCTTTATGAAATTTATTGGGTAACGTTGCAGGGTAGCAAGAATTTTCTTTTGCCGGCACTTATTATAACGACGAGCTGCGCTCACAGCTGTATACTTAAACTTTGAGATAATTAATTACTTTGCAAGTTAGAATCATGTATGAAGAATAAGACTCTACCTTTATCGCCTCCCAGCTTCCGAGCGTTTTCCACGAGCTACCTCACCTAACAAGTTTCTAATTCACCCACAGGAAACTTTCAATGGGCTATTCGTGTTTCTCACCTTGGAAAAAAAAACATAAAAAAAAAACTCGCCATAGTTGGATAAGGTTTATTACTTTGATATTAGACGGATTATTTTTCTTTATATTTTCACATTTTCACAGGTATATTATTTTGATATACTGCATTATCGATGTTTCACCCGATAGTAGAATAACCTTGGGACAAAATTGAGAGAGAGTGAGAACGGAGCTGAAGGAGGAAGATTTATGCCCGGGATGTGACTGGAATATGACAACGACGACGATAACAAAGCAGTCACTTCCGTGATGAACTTTCAACTGGCTTTGTTCTTGCGCAATGAAATTAAAGCGCTTTAATTATTAACCAGACTTCAGTCTTACCTGATTATACATAGTAGTGAGATAATACAAAAATGCTATTGTCAATTATACATTCTCTCCCCGTTCTTACAAACAGAATGTGTGTTTACCTCCTACGACGGAATTAGGCGTCGCATGGGTCGAGTCACTCGAGAATTTAGCAATTGCAATCTTCTCTGTCTGTCTGTTTGTATGATTTTTATTCAACGCATTTGCTTCTCCAATCCGATCCGATCCCAGCAGATCCGATGTTTAGATTTCCTAATCAAAAATTTCGTTCCAACCCCGAAATTGAGTATCGTTTACTGATATCTGATTGGACCAAGTTGAAAATTTCTTGTAAATGGCTCTAAGAATTTTGCACGACAATTATTACGACGGCATGGTTTAAGTTTTTTGAAAAAATGACCAAACAAAAATCGTTGAAGGGTTATAATCCATTTGAATCTTTGTTGAATGAAAACTGTAATCAATAAGATGTGGACGTATGCGTGTTAACCCGTCGGATCGCACATGTTCTATTGATCGATGCCAATTCGTCTCCCGCGTATGAACTCTCGCTGCCTTTATTTTGCAATTTAAGAATCGGCGTTCTGTCAATAGATACATAAATATCTAGCCGAGAGTTATACAGAGTCTGGGGCGAAGATGTACGACTCCCTTTTGGGCAATTCTTTTGATTTCCCTACCACTGTAATAGGTCAATAATAACTCTCCCTTGGAACCGTCCGGTCACGGGGCTTCGGAAGGGCTAAAGTGTACTCTGGTGGTAGCCACTTGCGTGAATCGACCGCAAAAGCACCTTCATCCGCTTCAACATCCGTGTAGGAAGAGCTGTCCAGCCCCTCTGCTACTGATACATCCCACACCTACTCCCTCGGCAATTAATACAAGCCCAATACTAATATATTACATCGGAGCAAAGTGCTCGAGGCAATTTAGTTTCCGAAATAAAACCGACGAAGCCTGTGGCCGCTTAATGTAATACAGTTTGAGGTGGACGTTTGATTGAATCAATCATTCCCCACCATCAGCAAAGAATTTTTTTTCATAAACAAGATTTAAGATGTTAATAAAGACCTATTTGCACCCTTATTGTCAGAAGCATTGTTGTTATTCGGAAATGCGATTCGACGTCACTCGTACACCAAACAACTGATTTGGAGGAAACTTTTTCGATTGGATGCAGTATTTTACCAGAAAGTAGCTAACCATTTAAACTCGCCAAAATTTCAAATAAATTAACAATTTTAGAGAGTTCCTGATTGTCAGGTCAGGTTTGTTCATAGGTTAGACTGGACAAGCTTGCATTTCTGATGGAAGTCGCCAACAATTCGTGGAGATGAAATACTTGGCCACTTTCTGCCAAAATGCTGCATCCGATCGAGAAAGTTTCATCCAAATCGGATATGCAGTGTAGGAGTGGTGACGAATCGCGTTTCCGAAGTGACAATAATACTAGTGAGTGGAGAACGAAAATACTGAAATTGTGGTCGATCAGAATCTATTACAACAATTGCTTGCACTTCGGCCACATTCAACGAGTGGTGATAGATCACAAATCCGGACATTTGCATGATGTTTTAGTTCTGGTCTCCAGTTTGAGAAATATTCGGACTGCTGTGAGAAGAGTAGGTCAAAGCGGATTTTTTGTCTGCACACCGCAGGATCTTCGTGGACGGCATTGAATAAGTAATTAATATACTGCTATGACTAGAGTGAGTTTGAGCTTGAGCTTTTAAGACGATCCTGTGGAAAAAAACAGAATGGCATCGTTTCAGCTTATTGTATTTGTTTTTAACATGAACTAGCGCCCCCCCCCCCCCCCCCCCCCCCTCAATTTTTCTCTTTCTCTTTTCCTTTCGTTGACTAATTGCTGGAAATTGGGTTAGCATGCTAATTCCATTCGGGGTTTAGCAGTATAAGGTAGTGTGTGCTCATCATTGTGGATGAATGTTATGCGCATAAAATGAGATAGTTTCTATATTCTACTTGCAGCTGTGTGAAAATAACTCATATGTCGTCGGCGGTGTATCTCCAGAGTTGAAAACAAATTTGCTTGCTTGCTTGCTAGTTATACATGCTCCCAGTTTCCGTCGGCAACTAATAATTGACCCGTCGTTGTCAAGGGAATTTGTTCGAACGCTTGATAACTTGGCCGCAGATTAAGTAACGGTTGGCGAACTCGGGGTGTAGTTTCGAACCGCACAACTGATCGGAAGCGTGCCAACCTGTGGCCAAAACGACCTTTCGTATTACGTATTAGCTGTTATCAAGATGCGTTTGCGTGAAAACCGAACATAACCTACATTCTTTGGAATTAAGCTGGTAAAATCATAATATATTCTGCAAGCAATTTGTGAATAAAAATTAATGGAATCAAGTAGGAATTATAACAATGTGAATATTACAAATAAAACAAAACGGACTCTCTCTCTCTCTCACACTCGTAAGTGAAATGATTGACAGGTTGGATGAAGAAGAATATCTCGACGGGAACAATAATATTCTCCTTCGATCCGTGAAGGTGCCTATATTTAATAATATCCTTGTATACAAAGAAAACGCTGACTCCAGAATTGGGTGATAGGATTGGGTAACCTCAATGTGATTAATAATTGAATCACATCCAACCAACCAATCGCTTATAGGATACAATCAACGAATTCTACGGTGGCCTAGGCTTGGTGTTATTATATAATTTTGAGAACTGAAGAGGGGAGTACAGTTAATAAGTAGTAGAGAGAAAAATGACGTGTATGTTGCTTAAATTTGAATAACAAGTTCAACTTAGCCTGACAGCGTAACTATGCCACAGTCATGGGATCAAACTTGAGACTGCTGGAACCCAACCCAGCCAAGGTCCTCACCTCCAAAGTAGGAGACCCAAAGGCGTCGTCACAGCGATATATGAAGTCTATGCACTCTATTGAAGATATAAAATTTACATATTAAGCTTATTATTAATTGGAAAGATCCAATGCAAATTAGTAATGAATTTAGAATTGAGTTTTGAACAAAACTATTGTTTTGTTGTTTAGTGTCTATGCACTCTCGGTATTAACGAATAACAAGTTCCTTTTTGGGCCGTCACTTATTCAGATCATCCAGACACCAACTCTCGGACTTACGCGATATACGGAGCAAACGATCTTCGCACCTCGCGATTTGTTAGATGAGTGCTCCAGAGAAAAGTCAAAGACGCCTGAGGTGGGTACATTTTACCGGTTGTGTATTACTCCGCGTGACAATTAGCCAATCAGCATCCAGTTTAAGAGGGACTAATTCCTAATAATTTCCATGTGACATAAACAAAGAAAAGGCGTTCTACGGTCCCATGCCTGTGCCATAGTCGATTCTTGCTAACATCAAAATAATTTTTCCTTTAGAATTGAATGAAACTCACGCACTCATTCTTCCATTCCACATTCCATAATTGTCTTAACTTTATAGTCTTTATATTAACTGATTAAGGGGTTTTTTAGTATTGAACAATATTAATTTTAAAATGAAGAGTTATAATGAACAAGCTATACGAATTTGGTCAGCAATAACATTTACTCTTCCCAGTACTGACATATATGGAAGGAAGTACAGCTATCGCCTGTAGACACAACTCTTTGACGCCAAGAAGAATAAACATAAACATTTCTTGAACGGATAACAATCTTTCAAGACCCATATTATATCACTCTAACAATAGGTGGTCCATGAGAGTAATAAATATTCATCCGTTATCCCATACAGGAGGTCATAATTTTTTTAGACAAAAGTGAACGAACAATTTAGAAAGCAAGGTATCGGAATGTACACTCTTAATGCCAAAAATGTGCCACTTCCATATATGCAGCTAGAAAGACAGCGTCCTTTCTCAAGGGAAAAGAAAAATAGAATATTAAAATGAATGAATGAACGAGACGTTAGAGAAAATGTGAGTTGGAACGTAACACCACCAAAACATAGAAATAAATATATACCTACAATTATTTCTTAGAATGCAGGGCAAGACAACGAGCGGTTGAATGTCCGATTGGTAGAAATATCGAACGCTTAAAGAGTCGTGTGTTCACGATCCAGAATCGTGCTGAATACGAAAGGTAACGACTCTGAATTCATTGAATCGAAATAACAAAAATTCGAAGAGTCAGAGTTCTGAAAGCCGTTGGAATAGGAGGGCCAAAAAAGCGAAAACTCAGGAGACATTATGGAAAAATATTTCTTGTTTTGTACCGAAAACATATTCGATTACTTGTCATTTTCTCAGAATTTTGACCTTTCGTCCTTTTGCTCGTCAAAGTTTCACCGTTTCTGGACCTTCATTTTCAATCTTGTTTTCTCCGGTCCATTGGCTGATAGAAACGGTAGCCGCTCTTAATTTTTAATTTTAAAAATATTCATTCTCCAAATTTTGTCAATCTACACTTCGTTCGTTCGAAATGTAAGCTATCTGAAATTGAACCGTGGTTACGGTTGCATCCCGGTGTCTTTTTGCAGTATAAGTGAAAAATAAAAATTTCGCTTTCTTGATCTCTCGCTATCATTGGAATTCGTATCTTTGAAAAACGTGGCTTGACATGCAACCTATGATGAAGCGTCAGGGTTTTATCATAAAAATTCCAAGTTTTCTTTTAATACGGTTCTTGTCCTCTACCGAATATTATTCGAAAATGGAACTCTCGAGGAGGTGAAAGTCGGATCGGTTGAATCCGAGGGTGGGACGGAAAAGTGGGCTCACCGTGACACGAGCCATCGTTATATTTTACAATTTTTCAATCCCTTTTACGTGCAAGAGGCACTTCCAACGAACGATATTCCCCTCCAAACAGCAAACATTTCTCTTGAATAGTTAATATTGCTATACGTATAGAAACTCTCGAGTGCAATACTGCAAGCGATGGGCTGTACATGCGCACTCCACGTAGGGTATCGCTATATTGTAAGTTAAAGCCCCTTTTTGTCTGGAGAAAAAAACGGAACGGAACGGAACGGAACGGAACGGCGCATCGTTCGACAGCTAAAGTCGAGTATCGAAACCGATGTTGAGAATGAATATGGATCATAGATATAGACATTAACGGGAGTTTTCATTACTAGAGATCTCGTCATAACCATTTTGCGATTGCAGTTATGGATTATCATAATAAAACTATCATTGATTCGGAAATATAACTATTTGATCTGATATTGGATTCTTCTTTTTTCTATCCTGAGTTTTATCCCCGAGACCTAACCTAATCTAACCATTTTGAGATTGCAGTTATGGATTAGCATAATAAAACTATCATTGATTCAGAAATATAGCTATTTGATCTGATATTGGATTTCTCTTTTTTCTATCCTGAGTTTTATCCTCGGAAATGCAGTGTACTTTCCGGGGAAAAAGGTGGCCAACTCTATTCCATGCAGCCAGTATTCTATTGGGCTTGTGTCCACAATTCATAGAACTGTGGATTCGGTCCCCTAACCTTTTTATTTATTTAGGAACCGGCTGCCCACTGCGGTCGTCTTTTCTGGACTAAAAATTACATACGCTGGTAAGGAATGCTTTCGTGTTCCTCAATGACGGGTTGATTTTCTCTCCTTTCCTTTCCTTTTCTTCTCTTTCTTCGGCCCTATGAACGTTACCCATTCTCTTTCGTCAGAAGTGAATTGCTTACC
The DNA here is from genome assembly GCA_963170745.1 of Phymatocera aterrima. Classification (NCBI taxonomy): domain Eukaryota; kingdom Metazoa; phylum Arthropoda; class Insecta; order Hymenoptera; family Tenthredinidae; genus Phymatocera; species Phymatocera aterrima. The sequence continues at coordinate 3,221,535 of OY720673.1, read as the reverse complement.
CCTTGTGAATTGAAGATCCCCAGGGATAGGGATGGCAGAAAAGCGGGGGTGAGGGGCTGAAGAAAATAGCGTGAAAAAGGAGAAAGGAAAGAAGAAATGGGTGGCCGGAAGTGGAAGACTTGGTGCGAAAATAAACATAACATGAAGTCTGGAATGTCTATCATTTTATTTCTCGAGATCGTATAGGTATACGTCCATGTTCGACATATGTATGCGTTGAGTATTGGTGGGCACATAGCTACAGAATTTTACATAATATTTATGCATCTGTGCGTGCGTGTCTTCGTATTTGAGAACATTATATCTTCCGAGTTGATTCATCCAAACAGGAAAAACCTTGAATTGAATTTTTCTTCAGCTTATAGTTAGTAGAAAAAAAAAGGAAAAAAAACAATTCCACATTTCCCGGTAGCTCAAGAAATATAAAACCTGAAATTTCGATTACTGATTAGTCGTATGACCAACAGATGGAACGGTCGACGTCCTGAACATGGATATGATACGAGGAGGATATGTAGAAGCGCAGCGCTCGTGATTTGTTCGTGAGCCCCGCATCAGAAGAAAACAAAAATTGAAAACCCATATGCGATTCCGTACATCTTCCCGGAAAATTCGACAAGAATGGGTAAAAAATAGCGTTAATTATGTGAGTTGAGAAATAGTTCTCAAATTTACATCGAAATACGGAGAATTGGGGAAAAAAAAAACACGAGACTTGCGTTTCCATATATCCTTCCTGAATACGTGCGCACAGTAATGTTCGTTGATGTCTATCACTTCCGGTTTAGTAAAAATAAAAACGTAAAAGTCCAAGTAGTATGTAGTACCATTGTACGTAAAATTTTTCAACCACTACCTATAATTGGAGAACAGAGGAACGTCGACTGGCATTCAAGATGGCTGCCTCCTGCGCTCGTGAAATGGATAACCTAAGTTTGAAAACTACTCTTCATTGCGGATTTATTCGATTCGCTGAAAATTTGTAAACCGTGTCATACGTTTTTCAGTCGATTCCGTGCGGCTATCCGTGTCACACACTAGAATCACAAAATAACAATGACGTTTATTATGCAGCGAAATCTTAGGTTGTCCTGACAACCGCAGGAGGAGAGTATAATTTTCAATGATATTTCACATTCCTCCGTCTGTAGTCATTGGTAGTCATTGAGAAAACTCACATAGCCTCTTCACTGATCTCTACACGAAACCGGAATTTATAAGCAATAACGAGTATTGCTGTACAACGACTATGATCAACATCTTACCTATATATGATCATACACACGCGCGAACTTATCGTAAGACATATTGTTAGCAGGATATCAGCCCTTCTAATGATGGATCCTGTGCGCCAGACCATATCTGGAGCGAATTCATCCATGTATCGTTTAGTCTTTGGCAAATATCATGTATGTTTATGAGGTTAGATTCACGACGCCTGCAGCCAACCTTAAGATGTCGCCAAGACTAGACGGGATCTGAGATGCTTCAGTCATTACCATATACGTCTACAGAAAGATAACTCAAATCAAACACAGAATGTTCCACGAAAGAAAATAAAAATCCTTACCGTGAATTTAAATTCTAGTCGCAGACCAGAGGCGGAATCGTTTTATTGTAGTTAGTTAGCTGCGTACGAATGAAATGGTCGAAACAAGTGCGCGGTAGCGGCATTAACGAGGCCGCGCTAAAATCAAAACGGTCAAGTGCATTATTCAGCGCGTGCGCAGTTGAGTGAATAGTTTCAAGGAATGATCTCGGTGTGTATATTTTTGCCGCAGAAAATACTATGGCAGCCTAATTTGATTATATTTTACTTCTCCGATAGATAGGTAGATAGACGGTTATAAGTTTCTATCGGTTTCCTATTTATTGGTCTGGCGCAAATATTACTGAATTTCTTTTAATGATATTAATTGTAATTTCTGTTGCAATCACAACTATATTATTAATAAAAATGCAAGAAAAATGATAATAATGATACAATTTATCTAGATAACGTAACCTAGCCTATAAAATATATTCGTTTAATAATAATGTATTGAGTATTAAAAACGTAATTGTATAAGTTCACGTCGGTAGTATTGCAATATATATATATTAGGGTGGTCCTTGTATGGAGTCTGAAAAATATTTCGTGTTCAATCCCGTCAAATCGGCTCCAAATGGTAAAAGAAATACCCTAGTTCTATCAGATCTTTATTTCATTCCCTACGTCTCCCTGATTGAGCGAGATTATTCAAATGATTCAAAAACATGATTATCCACTATATTTCGTACTGAATTTTATTTCAAGGTTAATCGTAGGCAAAACTTTTCTTTTCTTTTTTTATTAGCCGATTTGTTCACCGTATGCAACAATCTCTTAACGCGAAACGAAGATCGAAAGATGGTCGTGATGCAAATCGTCAGTGAATATCTAACATTTTCCCTGATTAAAAAAAAAAAAAGACACTTCTGCAAAAATCTCAATTCGATGTACCGTGAATTTCATTTTGAACTTGAAATAAAAACGGGGAGACGAAGGGAATGATGTAAAGATCTGGAAAAATTAGGGCATTTTTTTCTACCATTTGGAAACCATCCCAGACAGAACGTAATATATATTGGGCATCTAAAGGACATCAATTAGATATTTGATGTCTTATGGATGGACTATGGACGTCCATTAGATGTTTGTTCGGTTTGGGATTCGACGGGATCCAACATGTAATTCTTTTCAGGCCCCATGTAATGACCACTCTAATGTATATGGGGCATTCCACTTTAAATCGAACGGAAGATTTCCCTGATCCCTATAAATTTTTTTCATATTCTATCCAATTGAAGTATGTATTGAAAGAATCGAACTTGAATTTTTCAGATTTTCACACTGCTCACTTTACGCCCGTTGCGAAAATCAGATTTTTACGAATCATCGATTTTTCAGGTAAACAACTAGAAATCTTAAAAAGGAGGAGGAAATATTGAAGGAGTCCAACTACGAAAGTTTTGCGGTTTTCTATGAAATTGTCAAAACTAATTTTTTCACATTTTTCATTCACCTCCAAAATGTACTTTCGATAGAAGATGTGCGTGAATCATTTAATAAAGAGAAATTCCCCAATTGATTTGGCTGAAATTTTTACACAACATATGTCTGTTTCAACGACAAAAATTTTCTGTGAGTTTCCTGATGAACTTTCACAGAAAACTGCAAAACTTTTCTATTTGGAGTTTTTATATATGTCCTCCAGATTCCAAACTATGCTGGCCTGGAAAATCGATGATTCGTAAAAATCTAATTATCACAACGGGCGTAGGCGGGTGTGCTGTGATTCTGAAAAATCTGAAAAAATTCGACTACTCATACTTGAATAAGGTAGAATATGGAAAAATCCATAGGGATCAGGGAAAATATTGCGTTTTCTCGTTCGTTTTGATGTAGAATGTCCCATATATATCTAGTATATCATCTGAATTATCTTCATGTTACATATACAGTAATTGTGATTATAATAATAGTAATTATATGACGTGGTATTGTTTTTGTTATACCTATATTATACACCTATAATCAGTATTCAGATGTGTGTATTTCTGTTCTCTTTAATTGGGGGCTGGTCGATAAAAGATTAAATTTTATGGGTACCTATATTCATTTCTATTATATTAAAGAAAGACAATATTACTTCCTCGAGTTGGAAAATTATCTCAGTTCCATTACGTCTACTTATAATTACAGAGTATATAATATATTTAGTTTAATCTTAATATAATATTAATAATAATAATGATAATAATATCGTTCAATATCAATAATATTATACAATCATATGCCATCGTCTTATATATACTATATATTCATTTTAATATAATTAATGCTTCAATAATGTTTTTCTTTTTTTTTTTCATATTTTATATTTATGTTTTTTTCAATATTTTATTACATCTTTTATTTTAATTTATATTCATTTACTTATTTATTTTTGTCTCATTTTAATTTCCTTTTATTCCGATATAGTATATCATTATATCGTACGAGTCTGTGTTTTGTTATCTATAAATGTATTGTGTTTCTCATAATTTCATACATCAACGGTATCGACATTTCTTATCGGCATAATTCGTAACGTACTCTATCGTAAATTAGGGTTTTAGTTTAAAGTAGAATTATTTATTTAATTTAATTTTTTTTTGTTACCTTTCGTTTCAACTTTCATTAATTTTTTTGAATGCAGTAAAATCACATTTTATCCATCATCTACGTGCACGCCATCGTTCAAAAATCCAAAACAAGCATGCTAGCACTGAAATTTCGTAAAAGCCATGCTGGAACTCGAATTTTCCTTCCCAAAACTTCTCCCACGCTTCTTTCCCACGCTCTCCCACGCATGTCCAATTCAACCACGTAATAAATTGCTTGAAAAGTTTTTCCAACTGAAATCCCCGAAGTTTTTTTTTTTTTTTTGCTTGGAATTCATTCGTTCATTTATTTCACATAAAGGATTCGAAGGGAAGTGAAAAAATGTTTTTCGCTATACGGATCTAAAAATGTCGCGATTTTTTATATATATATCTTGCTATCATCAGTGAGAGATAAAATTTTCCAAAACGGTCGAGTCGTGACAGAAGAAGAAAGAAGATGACGTATACAGTAATGTTCATGAATGAGTTACCTAACATCTAACTTCTATTTTTCGATTTTGTCCAAAATGAGTTTCCTCTCTAAACGTATCTCATGTTCCTATGGCCGGCGGAACAGGCGACAGAAGAAGCTAGAGATATCACGACTATTGTCTCCCTCAGCTGTCATCCACTCACCTGTAATTTCGCGGCACATGACTCTTCATCAAATTGATACTATTATCATTATTTATTTATTACTATCATTCAATCACTCCTGTTGATAAATTTTAGGTTATTATTCATCTATATTATCTATTTATTATAATGAAGCAGCTAACCAATAAAATAATCAATGACGCGTCGTCAATTATGGGGTTACTAATTTGATGAACAGTCATGTCCCGCGAAATTACAGGTGAGTGGATGACAGCTGTGGGAGGCTGTGGTTTCTCTAGCTTCTTCTGTCGGCTGCTCCGCCGGCCATAGGAACATGAGATACGTTTAGAGAGGAAACTCATTTTGGACAAAATCGAGAAATAGAAGTTAGATGTTAGGTAACCGATTCATGAACATTACTGTACATCCGGGCGTACATCAGGTAATGCGTATTTCTTCTAGAATAAAAATAAAATAAGGAAATGTGGTCAAATATATGCCAGCTAGGCGCGTGTCACGAAGGGTTATGGACTCACTCATTGCTCAATATGATGCCAACTAAAAAGTTTCCTCGACCATGAGGCATCGGTAGGATATTTTTCGCGTCGGGCCACGTTCGCTCGTTGACATTTTGCAATAAAAAATATCTATCGCGAGGTATCTTCTAAGGGAGAAATACCCGCGCGATAGACCTACTACACAGAGTTATATAGTCAGTCGTGCCAATGCGTAAATTGCATTGGCGATCAAATAAGGTATTTCCATCTCTCTGTCTCTCACCAAATTTTGGCATACTATTCCGTTCGTATGTGTGGAATAACTAGATACTGACCGGCAAAAATACAGCGGAAGGTGGTGCAAGCCCCCCCCCCCCCCCCCCCCCTCTACAAAATCGAATCCTGGCTGAATCGAAACGAATTGCCTATATATTTGAGGGAGTTTCCCAACTAGAGACACCAGGCGTGCGATACGAAAATACGTGATTGGTCATTTCTCTCAGATCCAGCCAATCATATCGCTGTGTTTGCGTTATGCGTCACACTACGTCACACTACGCCTCTTGTTGGAAAGCCCCCGATATTATCTTAAGGTGCTATCAAAGACACATTTGCATCCATTGTTATTTATTGTGACAAGCATTATGGTTATTCGGAAAGGTGATTCGCCTCCACTCCTCCGCCAAACAACTGATTTGAACGAAACTTTTTCGATTGGGGTCAGAGCGTGTAATTATTTCATCACGCAAAAATGTCGAGATAATTCGGAATTTTCACCGATTTTCTGATTGCTAGGTTGTTCACAGGTTAGATTGGACAAAGTTGAATTTTGTTCACAGGTTAGATTGGACAAAGTTGAATTTCCGATGGAACTCTCTAATGATTCGTGGAGATAAAATAGTCAGACATCTTTCCGCAAAATACTGCAGCCAATCGAAATGGTTTTATCCATATCGGATACGTAGTGCAGGAATGGCGACGAATCGCGTTTTCGAAGTAATACTTATGCTTTCAACAATAATTCTAACACTGCCCGCAGATGGGTATTTAATCGTACCTTAATACTAAGCACCTTGCATGATACTTCGCGTATAAAACCTTGCTAGCATCCTTGGATTGAACGTAGGACAACGCATTATGCTAACTTTAGAATGAAGCGCCTGCAAACTCCTCGCTCGGGCACCGTCCTCAGCCACCGCGAGCGCGGATCACTAGCGCGCGCGCATGCGTCAACTAGAGTAAGAGAGCTTCGTTGAAACGTGCGCATGCGCGCGGAATTCGATGTGTGTAGGTGTACGTGTCGTTTGACATGATGGCGTGACAGTGTGATATGTTCAGCGAGGCCAGTCTCACAGTTTCGTTCATAATTATTCTTTGCGTAAATGTCTAAAGAGTCCCAAATTGTTCAGTTAATTACCGCGGCTGTGATCATAGATTACGGTGAAAAAATTTCCCAGCCGAAGCTACCTGGGCTACAACGTCACTGTTTGGTTATGGTTTGTATCATTTTTTCTCGTATTTGTGCAGCTGTGACGTTTGGCCGAGGCTTTACTATTATGACTATGAAGGGGCGTACCCGATTCCGACGAAGGATAATATAGAGTTTGCCGGAACATATGGCTCAATTCTATTGCCAAAGAAAATTGGCGAAATGAAACCTTTCGGTTTCACCACGAATTTATTTTGGGAGAATTTTGTTCGCCTCCGTATTCTTTTCTGCAGGATGTATACCATTGATCGTCTTCGAGCACTGCATCCGTGTTGCATGCAGATATTACAGATATTTCTTGATTATTCAATTATTCATTCCAAAAATGTAAAAATTCGCCGATTCAATGAATTATACGTTCATACATACAATACATAATCTCTGCAGTAGATGATTCAATTTTCTGTAATCGAGGAAACAGGAGTGTTCTAGAAATGGAATTGTTATCTTCTCTATTTTTCAAAAGAACAAACTTTTCTCCAGATAACTCTGCGATAAAATTAAATCACATGGAAAATTCTATTTACATAGCCCTGCACGTGCAGATGTCAATCATTTCTGTGGACTGATGAACACTTACAATTACTGTACAAAACGTGGTGGTGAAATGAACAGTAGATGTTGTCCCAATTGCTTCGAAACAAAAACGAATGAACTTTCGTCGATATATAATTGTAGTACATAGTAAAGCTTTGGCGCGCCACATGCGGTAACCCGTAGACGTAGAATAGTAATTAGCTGAAGATAATCAGTATTATGTATAAGATATTAAAAGCGTGAACGAGTCTTTCAAAATATTGGACGACTGACATTGAAACGACTGCATCACGCGTGCTAATAATTAACAAATTAATCGGTTATACTTTCACGGCATGCCATCAAAGATGGTCACGTTCCAAGGAGAGTAGTCTCATGCAAAATGGCCATCGCCAACCAAAATATCACAATGATCATGTTCAGGGATCCCTGAAGGCTCGTACCACTCCCTCTCAGTATATCATGAGCGCTGAGACGCTGGTTATCGACGTGCCCCACTTCGATCCGTCTCTCAGCCACGTACTTGTGTCTTCCAACATGAGCGATGCACTGTAGTACCGCTGAACCACCATCGCGTTCGAAGTATCTCGCATCAGCCTCGAGTCTCAGGCCCAAAACGTTCCGGGCCCCAACAGCCGATGTTAGCGGTGGATAATGGTAGAAGATGACATTTTCTGGTGAAATCTATGAACAAATAATAGTACACGAGTCACAAAGAAATCGTTCATAACAAAGCTCTTTATTCCGTCGGTGAAGGTTAAGGGCATGTGATGTGCTGTACTCGATTTTGACCTACATAAATTATTAGGTCGAATATCTGGGAAACGTTGATCCCAAATGGATAGCCTGTTCCGGGTTCAAAGATCCATAAAGAATAGGTTCGATCCATTAGTCGAAAGTCACGGAATGCCTGTGAAAATTATTTTCAATACCGACGCGCGACGCACGTGATGATTCACACGCTCAGCCCGCTATTGCGGGCATTGCGGGTTCTAAAAACTGTCATGTTTCCCGACATTTCACAAGGATTAATTACCACAAACTGATATTTATCAAACTACGGCCCAATTTTTGCCTGAAACAGAGACGTTTCGATGTGCATGTGTTCGGTATTTCACGTAGAATCTGGGTGTAAAATGCTTTTTCATGTTGATGATGCGTGAGATGGGCTTTGCTCATGGTCAGCATGTTCGATGCGTTCGCGCCTTACGACGTACAAAGAAGTATTTTTCAATTTATTTTCAAAGACATCGTGGAAGATGTGACGATTCGAACTAATTCTGAGATTATTCTGAAAAATTCGTGAAGTCATCGGAGGAAGCGAAGAAAAGAATATTGTTCTGATGTACACGTATTAAATTGTTCTTAAATTATGAGTACAAATTTATACACGTAACAGACAAAACCGGTTTATGAAAATGAATATATATAATTGTTGGCACGATCAGCAACAAAAAATTGAGTTTCATGTAAGTCTTTGAAATGATCTGGAGTTTTTTGAAATAACGAAATAAAAAAAATCAAGAATCAAGAATCACCATGTTTTCTAGATCTCCAATGAGGTTTTGAATTAGTTCTGTTAATTTGATAATTGAATGTCAACAATTTTTGCAAAATTAACAGCAAACTGATGTATAAATATTATAGTAATCGGTTAACTCGGGAACTCGAACGATTTTATTGTCCAAATCTCAAAATCAAATATTCTAAATTAACAGAAACATTCTGAATTTATAAAAATTATCATTTTATCGCAAGAAGATTGGAAGAATCGAATAATTTTTCGCGTTAACACTCTGTAAATCCGCGAGACCAAGTGGAAAAGGCATACAGATTAGCTTGGGCAGCTGAAGTTGAAGATATTACATCTCACAATGCTCTTGAAGTATTCTAGCGGATTTAACTGAAAGAAGAATAAAAAGAACGAGAAAACGGAGAAAAAGGAGAAGGAGAAAGTAAAGGAGCAAGCTAAATTGTGTTCGAAAGAGAAAAATTAAAAACATCACTATATGTTGAACGGGCTTCAGATCTGAGATTTGAAAGGGCATCGAGCTTTTAATAAGGAACTTTCTTGTAAATATCGGGTTGGCAACAGGGATGTGAGGTTCGTTTCATTCATTCGAAACGCGTCTGGAAAGATTAAGAAAAAAAATGTGAACGGAAATTGTTTTACCTGTTTACAGCAAAAAACTGTGACGATATGTCCTCTTCGAAAGATTATTATGCCAATGATACAAAAATACTTTTGCAGAGGGGCTTCGATCAGACAATTGGAAGCATTTGAGGATCAAAACTAGTGTGTAACGATAATTGGGGCCATTGAATACATGGACTGAAATTCTTGACTGAAAATCAAGAGTACTGTTATTTTAATAGTCTGGTTTGCTAATTGAACACCATTCCTCTGTTATACTGAGGTACTACAGCAATGCAATGGTCAAGATCAAGGAATATCATATGCCAGTGTTTTATTAGGGTATGGGGTGAGCCAGTTCTGCACGACCCTGTAAAACATCAAACCCTACGCCAGATGCTTCTTCTGGCTACACAGAGCATTATTAATGGTGATAATAATGACGTTATATTATGGCAGTATCATCAATATACATCTCAAATGGGTTGAAGCATTGAAACCTTCAAAATTCTCTTCTGTTCCGAAGTTTTTGGAAGTCTTCAGCGATGCAGAGATCAAATGGAATAAACGGAGAGGGGGAAAAATTCTGAAAGACCAAAGAATAGACGGACCGCGATTCGAAAAGTCAAACTATCGAGAGCGCAGAAATGAATATGTACCGAAAATTATTTTCTAAAATGGGCAAGACTACGAGCGGTGAGATATCCGATTGGTGAAAATATCGAACGCTTGAGAATTCGTGTGTTCACAATACAGAATCGTGCAAGTTAGAAAAGTTAAAAAATCCGAATTCATTGAATTGAAAGACCAAAACCTCAAGCGGTCAGAATTCCGGAGCCCACTGGAATAGAAGGACCAAGAGAGCGAAGACTCAGAAAACATTGGAAAAACGTTTATCGTTTTGTACTGAGAACATAATCGATTACTTGTCATTTTTCGGAATTTTGGCTTTTCGAAATTCTGGCCTATTCACGTTTTGTTTATTGAAGTTCGAACGTTTCTGAACCTTCGTTTTCGAACTTGTTTTTTAATTTTCAATTTAAAAAATATCAATTTTTCAAATGTTCTCAATCGCGCGACGCTGCGTTCGTCCAAAATGTAAACTATCTGAAAATACATTGTCGAATAAAAGCACGACCGAGCGAATACATTTTCACCGAAACAGTTATTCAGTTTAGTAATACATGAAAAATGTAAATTTCGCTTCCTTGGTCTTTCACCACTTTGGAATTCGTATCTCTGGAATTTGGCATTTCGGGTCGTCTACTTTTTGGTCCTCCGAAATTTCAACCCCTCGCCGTGCACCGAACAAACTTAGTAACTACTCCCATCAGCGCGAGTTGATTTGGGATGTTTTTGCTTATGGCTTTCGGTAGATTCCTTTAGTTTTCACGACTTGTTGAATCCTACATTATTATATTTTTCTGTGTCAAGCTGTTTCTTACTCTGAAAGACCGTGGCTCGAATGGACACGGGTACTTAACTCTCCAACATCTCAGCCTGCAGACTTGGCTCATTTCGTAGAATAGAAACATGAAATACGTTATATTGTCAGCCAATAAGAGTAAGTGGTTCTATTCATTCCGGCTAATCGACTGGGAAGATAACAGCTGAGCAGTCATATATAATAGATAAGTTTTACAAAGAAGAATAACCTTCTAACGAGGAAATGTTATCATCAATGTTTTTCGGCCCGAAGAAAAATTGTTCGGCAAATTCGCCGAACGATTTTTTCATTTGAAACTGCACATGGCCGAGCGCCGGGTATGGTTGGGTGTACCGATAGCGGCTGCCTATTTAATTTTCATGCTCTTGAATATTTCAAGAGGCGCACTGCGGCTTGACGTCCGACTATATAGGTACTTTAGATCACTTCACAAAGTTTTTATGTTTTCTTCGGGTATACACAATCGAGATGGACGAGGGAGATCGCCTTGTCAAATTCTTTTACCAATCGCTTTATAGATTTTCTGCGAGCAATTAGATGCTCTATCAAGTTACGCCACCATTTTGCTTCTCATTTTTCCCCAACATTTGAGACCCGAGGGAAAAAACGTTTCTATAAAACTGGGCTTTGCTCGAGCTCAAGCATTGGTAATCGAGTGAGCCGTTTCGGTAATAGCGGGCACTTTGAGCTCATGCTGTTGTTCTAGAACATGACTACTGATTGCGAGTACGTTCTAGTTGAACTACCATCCGAAAAGCGAGTGGTAGAAGTGAGAGTAATTTCCGATCGTCGATTATTCTTTCGTCGACTTCTGCATATCTCCCATTCTCGAGCTGATGTAGAAAATCTTGTGATCATGAATCGCCGTAAGGGTACATTCATTTGTCACCCTGCAACGGCATGGACTTTCAAAATAGACGACATGAATTTTCCTGACTGTACCTAGTTTTAAAATACAAATAACGTTCCCATCATTTTTGCCGCGTAATTTGAGTGGGACGTTCTTGAAATGATGAAAAAATGTTACTGAGGTAATACGGTTGAATGACTTTGGTTCGTTTGGCGGTTTGGTGATAATGCCGGTTTCGTTGCGCACCCAATCAGAGGTACTCTGACAGACCTATCCTGTAATGATTGAATCACCTTGTCAATCTCTTGTTAGCATTATTACTGCACAGAGCCACCACGGTCCTGCACCCTGCTCGGTCCATCGGTCCTACGCCTAACGTTGTCGAGCCACTCGAAAAGCTAATACACGCCTCTATGAATATTTGATGAGTCATGTATCATAATGCGGTGGAAATGAAATAATTCGCGGCGCCAGACAATTGTTGGGAATTCAACGCACCCTGCACGTTCTAATCGTTAACTCAATTAATGAGCGAAAAGCTCTCATTGCAATTCATTCTGCTGATATGAGCGCATTGCGTTGTTGACATCGATAGTCAATAATGTTTGCTGTCATTTTGAGTTTAATTAATTTTCTATTCTCACAGATTTTCAACGATCATTTAGTACCCGTCAGTTTACAGTTTCATAATTACTCTCATGCTACAGATGCATCGATCAAAATTCACGAAACGATAAATTCACTGACCGTCATCCCGTTTCAGACAGCGAATATCACGTCGGTGATAATTTTGGTGATTCATCATCTGGTTTATACGATTTATATCACGCCATAAATAGTTTTGTCTTCTGATATCTCCCCGCGGAAACGATCCCTGGGAAACTTGAGGCATGAATTTCATTTTATCGTTTATACGATTCTGATCGCCACCAGTAAAGATTACCTTACCGCGAGGATCGATAGTGGTGAGCGATTTGTTTGAAATTGATGGATTTCCACGAGATTTATCACAGTCTTCGTATATAAATTGCTTGCGTCCGAAAAATTCACATCAAAAAATCTCACAACCTAAAAATCGCATGTAATTTGAGGATTGAATTGAAATCAGTCAAATGGTTTTCATTGCCAATGCCCTATATGGTGCAACTCTTCGTCAACGCCATAACCGTGAGCTCATAGGTACAGCTTCCAACCGTGAATCCTTGTGATCGATATTGAAATTCATTTATTCGATCTGATAGATTGTAACAAAACGTGGCAAAAAAATGTCACAGGGTTTTCAAAATCATTGGAAACTGACATACCAGCCTTCTCACGGAGGTTCGGTGAGTTCAGACCCACAAAAGACCTGACAAAGAAACGTTGAGATATGGTAACGTGACGTCACGTTGTTCGTTTGACGGAGGAACGACGTGACGGAAGTTCCAAGCTTGTTTTGGCGCGGGTAGTACAGATGCGTGAAGAAAGAAAAGACGAGAAAATGGAAAAATAACTGGGCAATAGATCATTATATGTCATGCCATAAAAAACAAAAGTCAACCAAACATTGCAACAGCACACCTTTGGGGAAGACTTTATGTTTGGTACGCGCTGGAGCGAGACCCATTTGGCCCTTGGGAAACGCGCACGGTCAGGGCTCCGAGGACACACGAGATGATTCCATTCACTCATCCCTCCGGAAATTCTTCTCCTTTCAGCACTATCAGACGTTATATTGTCCACTGCCTTTCATGCTCGCAAGCCTAGACTTCTCGATGGAGAACGTGATCACGAGAATATCCCGCGCCCTCATATTTCCATCGGTGTGTAAACTGCCATCCCTCAAATTTGTCATGGTTTTTCATGAGAGCGGAGCGGAGTCTTATAGTAAAATATAATGTTATTTCCGAGGGGCTATTCGCTTGTGGAGTCTTATGTCATACACTGGTCTCGGAAGTCGTCAGGATCCTCTGGAATGCCTTGGAAGTCTTCGCGATTCTCCGTGATTCCATGGAAGTCTTTGGAATTCTCTGGAATTTTTTGGGAGTCACTTGGAATCGCTGGTAATTAGTTGGAAGTCAAATAACGCCTGATGCAAGTCTTCGGAATTTTCTGGAATTATTTGGAATTTTCTGGAATCTTTTGAGAGCCCTAGAAGTCTTGGAAGTCTTGGAAGTCCAGTAGCTTATCTCGGTATTTCTGTGGAGCGAAATTGACTTCATCTACGATTCCGGGTGTACCGTAGATCCTCAATTCGATAGAAAAATATTTGTTCGGAAATTGAAACCGTTCTCGAAGGTTTCAGAGTCTTATTATTGCATTTCGAGTGTTACCAGGTTACTTCCGTTGCTTTCTCGTACTATCAAAGAGGAAGAAAATTTGTTGCCATTTTTTTGCGCAGTCAGAGTTGACTAATGTTATTCGATTAATGGGGAGTAATGAAATTCGTAAATGGTCCAAGCAAAAATTAGTAAGCTCGTTGAAAGAGGAGGACGGATACTTTAATAGCCAGCATATCAAGATGCACGGTCTGCAATATATTTCAGTATTAGCGGCCCTTCAGATATTTGGAAATAAACCGATTCTGCTGATGCAATTCATTTCTCTGCTAAGTGAAATTCACAAAAGTGATGCCCGAAAATGATTCTTACGTATTCGATGGCACTCAATTAGAAGTGCTTGGGTTGGTGTGAAATAAACTGATAAATTATTTTAATTTATGATAATTTTATCGAATTTTCTCTCCGGCATGTGCCTGAACGAGCCACAGGTTGCTGGAATAAAGATCAAGTATTAGTCACGCATCGGAATTTTCCGTAACTTCTGACGTGTCATAAAAGAAGAGTGGATCAAGTGAAAAAATAAATAGAGAAGTATAGAATCATTCGCGAGGAAAATGAAGATGGGAGGGATGCTGAGATTGTGGTCCGCTGTATTTTCCCGTACGATCTTCTAAATTGGTTTACTACGATTTTTCAAAATGAACAAGCTTGTTCGAAAGCCAGAACAGCTAGGAAATCTTCGCATGAAAAGTGTATCTAATTTCATTCCCTGTATAGAGTATATTCGAAAAATCGTTCACTGGACCCGGATCTTCGTGGATGAAGTAAACGCAAGAAGACAAGAACCGACAACGAAAACGAAAACGAAAAGCACACGATTCGGATGTAAGAATTGCCGAAGAAAATGCATCTCTACGTTTGCCCTTAGATTTGTATGGGCCAGAAAATACTCTGCACACATTCAGAACCCTCCCAGGCACTGGTAAAATGCGCTTAGCAAATCGACCTCTGGTAGTAAAAAGCCCATTCCATAGGATACAGTATATCTCTCGTCAGACGGTTTCAGTTGAGCTCCGTACGTTGTGTTCCTTGGTGGAATTGTGGCTTGTGAAAGAGGTCGATTCAATGAAATCCTTTCCGAGGATCATGCGCGTCTGATAAAGCTCTAGTGCATCCTACAATTAAATTTTCCACTGTCGAGATACACTCCCTTCATTTTCTAATGATAGTATCTACCTATTTCATCTCAAAGCTCGTATATAATCCCAGTGTTGTCTCATGCCTACCACCTTGAGGCCACACTCAAAACTTTCTGTCACTTAAGGAGGTTCAGCCGTCGAAATCACTATTTTTGTGATCACTGTCATCAAGCGATAATCGCGCGTCGAATATGTATTTATAACAATGATCGTTAACTCGTCAACTACGAGAACTGGCCTTGAAATTCCTGAAGACAAAATCTGAAAATTGTGAACAAATGCTCAGATATGAATTTTCCGTTACAAAGTGCTTAAAAAATATTAAAAACTTATTGGAATCGGCCGGTTTCATTTTAAGTTGGCTTTTTTCGTTCGAAAAAATGTCCGAGACGATTTTGCTGTGAGATAATTATTTTGCATAATGTGCTCTTATTCCAGGCGTTGTTTTCTCGACCGTGAAGTCATATTATATTTGGGATGAATCCTGGAATAATCGGTTATCATTTCAGAAAGTTTTATTATTGACGTTTTTTGGTTGGACCGCGGCCAAACATCTTCAGATCTATAAACAATATCTTACATATTTTTAAGACCTAATTTTTCGGGATATTGATACAGTGCGATTTTTTACATTCAAATTGTACTAATAATTCTCGATAACGATAACTTTTTTATATTTATGTCAGGAGAGAGATTCCTCCTTTTTTCTTATTGAATATTTAAATTCATGAGTATCGATTTTCAGTAACAGATATAGCAACACTCTACTGATAAAGAAGCAAGTAAAAATTGTGTCACAGTGAGATTGTAGGGAATAGTTTTCTGATCGAGAGAAGCCAACTTAGAATGAAATCGACCGATTCTAATAGATTGTTGATATTTGCAAAGCGCTTTGTAATGAAACATTCATATTCGAGCATTTGTTTATGCTTTTACAGTTTTCTTTTCAAAGTTGGCGAGTAGATAATTGCTGGAATATTCACAGTGCGACTATTGGTTAATAACATTATTACAAACGTAGTGATTTCAACGACTGATCCTCCTCAACAAAAAAAAAACAAAACAAAAAAAAAAACGATAAAACACTGTGCCTTTAAAATTATGCACTGTTCTTTGGAAGTTTATGAGCTTCCGAAATGGTGAAGTAAGCATATTATGAATCGGGCTTACGATTAGCTCGGTTTCTATCAAAATTACAACACCGACGAATTATCGTCTTAAATAAAATCTTCCAATAGTATAACGACTCATTTTCAATGACTTCTTCTGACCGAAGTTGTAGTTCATAGTCCAGTTTGTTCCCGATCAGCAGTTCAGTTGTTTTATTCAAACCGGTTGATAGCTACTTGTAGTTATTTATCTCGTTTATTTGGTTCGTGGCGGAGTCACAAGACGAGGGTATTCGGAGCACGTAGGCAGTTGTTCTTACCGAAATTAAATCCCTAGAGCAACGATTTTTACTTTTCGAGTACTGAATTCGTTAGACTAGAATACCTACAGGCGCTTTCCGTATTTTCATCACGAGGCAAAGAACAATGAATTTCGTAGCGAGCAGCCTGCTGCAGGCTTTAAACCTGATCTTCAAAAACGACAAATATTCAAAGCAGTTATTTGGTACAACAAACAACTAAGAGGTTAAGCTTCACACTGATCAGTGACCTGCGAGGGTCCCGGCTCGCTAATTGGCGTCGCTAATCCACCGTTGGACCTTGTCACAAAGGATTTTACAGGCCAAGTTTAACGAGGGTACAACATTCTAATAATCACAACAATAAATGACGTTTTCGATCTGCTGGATTTATCACAAATTAACGGATACATGAATATTTCGTATTGCACACGTTATTCCGGAAGGACATCAGTCATTTCTTTGACCGTTTTCAGGCCTTGATATTTCTTCATTTATGAAACTCAGTGAACTCTTTCGTCCCGCAGAATCATTTTTAAAGAGCATCTATTCACTGATTTTAGAGCACCGAGCGATGCCAGTTTTGTGTTGGAGGGGCATCAATCATTGGTTGAGATCTTTTGAATACAAAGTGGTGTTGGAACTGTGTACGTTGTTTCTCAGACCTCTATTATGTACTTACCTTTGTGCTCTGTGCCGACTCGCAAGCATAGTTCAGTTCATACAACGCGAAACAATTTTTTTGCTTTCGTCTTTGGTAATCCAGTCGCTTTATGCCAGGATACCTACTCGATGAATTCTCGAAGTTTCATTAAAACCGGTCGAGTCGTTTGTCGAAATCTACGATTCTCGTTTTCGAGACGGTTTCTGTACATTTAAGATATCGAGACCTAGATAAGACCCTGATAAAGCATCAATTGAAGATATTTAGAAAGTTGAAAACACTCTAAAACAAAAGATCTCTCTTTCGTGTAATCATGTGAACAGATTTCATCACGTAAATCCGTGTTTTTTCTGCATCCTGAATCGGTAGTGTTCAGTGAGGAGAAGAAAAGAACCGTTAGGCCAAATACGATAAATGGGAGCCGACTTCGCGTTTAATTAGTTTTTCTTCGCGAATCAACGAATCAAGATTCGTGGCAGCAAATCGCCGCTAAGTACAAAAGAAGGTGCACGCAAGCCGAGAATTCTTAATCGGAGGGGACTCTTATATCTGTAAATAGCGGGACTATATATATTTTATGAACGAGCGATTATTTGCAAACGAATTCATATGGCTGGAGCGTCCAGCCGATATCGACTTCGACTGGATACATTTTCACGTATTCGACTGAGTAATTACCGAGATATTGCCTAACAACCTCAATGAAATGTTCACATTCTTTCTCTTCTTCTTCGTCTTCATCTTCTCCAGCGCATTTTCATAAAACGCTAGACATATTGACCAGACATAAAGACCGATTGTTACTCATTCTTAGAAGCATTGTTATCACTACGGAAACGCGATTCGTCGCCACTCCTATACCACAGAACCGATCAAAACGAAACTTCAAAGATTAGATGCAGAATTTTGGCAGAAAGTGGCTGAATATTTCATTTTGCTGAAATTCCAAGAGAATTCAAAGTTTTTCGGGAATCTCTGAAAGTAAGGTTAGGTTCGTTTATAGGTTAGATTGGAAAAATTGTAATTCTCGATAGAAGATTCAATATTTCGTGGGAATAAAATACTCAGCCACTTCTTGCCGAGATACTGCATCCACTCCCCAAAGTTTCATTCCGATCGGTTGTTTGCTGTAGGTTTAGCAACGAATTCCATTTCTGAAGTGATAACAATGTTTTTAAGAATGAGTAACAGTGGGTCTGAAATGGCTTTAATAGCACCTTAAGATGACGATCGACACAAAGCTCACGCAGATGAGCAGGCCGCCCGGAATGCAGGATTACAAAAAGCTGAGAGAGAAGAAAGTACATTCTTCTGTGCTTAACCCGGAGCCAACCAAGTTGGCAGAAAGGTGAAAAATTCAACCAGAAAAGTCTTCGAGTATTCCTTTTTCTTCAGAGATGCTCCTTCGATACGTGGTTCTATTCGTGTGTGTTCCAATCTGGAAATCACAGTAGCTAAAATAATGACAAAATTTCGGGTCTTGAACGAAGGGAGTCGATCCTGTTGAGCGCATAACTTGGGACTGTTGAAACAAAAACTATTTACATATGTATCACACGCAGAATGGAGGTTAACAGCTGCCGCAACCGATGTTCATTAATTACTTTGCCCATTCTAACTCCTTAGCATAATAACCTATGGCGATTTTATACTCACCGGTTCACTGTTGATGGTCCAGGAGATTGTAGCACGGGGCAGTGACGGCCACGTTGTACAATTAGCCGTTATATTATCACCCACGGCATATGGAGAAGAGAGCCCAGTGATGTCCGGCGGCCTTTCAGGCACAGCTTTGGAAAAACAATGAAAATAACAACTGGTCGTAAAACTGTGTACAAAATGTTGAAAGGGATAATAAATATGGAGAATTTCAAACCAAGGAAGACATCCGCCTTTCGAATACCTATATACGACGGGTTCATCTTCAAACTAAACTTGCGCAAAACAAAATAACAACTGCAGTTTTGAAACCACGTAGAAAACGCTGACGGGATAATAACGAGGATTCCAAATTAGAAAGACATTCGCCGTTTGGAGCCGTACGTCGAGCTCGTTTTCAAACTAAACTTGCACAAAAGACGATAATTTAAGTTTGGTAAAAAAGTTGGACCTTTTGGCATTAGTGGAGAAAATTTGTTTCCTCAATTCCAACAGGTCGCATCCGCCGGCGCATATACGGACCTTCTTACGTTAGTCGACCGATTGTCAAATTTCGATTTCCTGAACGTATTTTTACGTGTCTCGATGTATGCGATAAAAAGAAAATTATACCTTGTGCATTAGTAACGCGATGTGTAAACTAGCATTTTTGCGAGTTTTTCGAAGCCGCATCGCTCCCTGTAGGAGACTAATATGATTACAGGTCGAGCTAGTATTATTCGGGCTATTGACGGTTATCAGACTCAATTAGGTTTATCACGTGGTCTCGTGGCCTAATAGCGTTAATTGGTACAGCAGATTATGGCGGATCCCCACATCTAGTCCTGCACTACCCACTGTTTCGAGAACAGGTAATTAAATTTATGTCAATTCCGTGCGTCAGTCCTCTTTCAACGAACGAGATTTTCATCCTCGTCTAATTATTACATAACGCTTACTCTGCTGTTCCTCGTAAATTTCCGACTAGTGATTTAACAATGAGATAAAATTTTGAATGGCCAATGAAAAAGGGAAAGAACTGCTGTCCCGAAACACCGATTTTAGCATATCTTTTCAACTATATCAGGTAATCAATGATTGGTATTGAGAAATGGAAGATGCGTTATCAATGACGGGTAGCGGAGCGAATAACAAGCTCTGTGTCTAGGCTGAAATGGTGTTGTCGTATTCACGAAGTGGATTCGGGGTTCATAATCCACTGAGCAAAAGGAAGCCATTTACCCTTTCTTCAACCCTCATTGACGGAGGCCAAATCCAATCCAAGCACGTAGTAGAACCTCTTTTAATTCCACGCCCAAAGTGCCGCCACGTGGGTGAAATATCAAGTTAATTTTACCGGAGCTGTATTATCCGTGTAAATCCTCTGTTTCCCAGTCTTACGAGAATCAGGTTTTTGCAATACCGTTCGGCGCGGGGCGGCGCGGCGGTATAGTTTGTCTTGACATTTATATTACCCGCGATTCCGAGCCACGTTTTGTTCGAAAAAGACCATAACTTCGTTTTTCGAAGAACAAATAGTAGTCTTCGCACAAAAGCTACGTCAACTCAGAGTCAAAGTTCATTTACTAGACTTTGCACTCTGCAATCGCGCGGTGCTTGCGCGAAAGGTTGTGCGATATTCACTGTTCAAATTCCGACAAACCAATAAATAGATCGGCCGAAATTCCGAATTTCAAAGATAGGAATTCAAAAGTAGCGAAAGATCAAAGAACAGTACTTTCTTCAACAGCGAAACGAAAACGCTCGTTTTCGCTCCGGTTGGGAGAATCGGAAACGGACGGCTCTCCGCTACGCAAGAACTCGCGTTGTCGCTCCGCTGTTGAAGAATAGTATATAATTGTGCACCAAGGAAGACAAATGGGACGCCGGGGAATGGGACAAGTATTATTTTTCCTCTGTTTAGTATGACTATAAGCCTATAATAATCACGTACAAAAATCCCAGGCACAAAATCCGTATGACCGATGTCATCGATTACTTTCTCAGCACGTGCAGAATAAAAATGAATTCTCAATTCATCGAGAAAACACAAGAAATGACATACCAATATAGATACTCTCTGCTTCTTACAACACATACCTATTTCCCTCCGAAATTTATCCCTCAAAACGTCACCGTTTTCGTGCTTGTCGAAAATTGGGAAAGTGGTCACAAATTTCTAGATATCACTAGTATAGATATATCGCGGTGTGTGAATAATCTTCACCATTTTCAAACATTCAGTTCGATATTTATTATCCCGCAGTGTGATTCGAGTGACATGGGAACATCGAATTCGGGGTTAAGGTTAGCGGGACAGAGAAAGTACGTAGTAAAACTTCGAATAAACTTTCGTAACAACAAAAAGTTGTGACTCGTTTTTATTTTTTTCGTATCCGAAGCCGTGATACACCCGGACAATTTCATTTCAAGTGATCACGGCTCTTTCGGCGCATTTTTAGAATTCTGACATACTTCTGGAAAAACGTAGCTATAATTGCGAAAAGAATCGGTGCCAAATGATTGGTCAGAATTCGCCATATTTTGAAAGGTATTGCAGTTTTAGTTTCCGCGCCACTTTTTCTTGCAAAATTTCACAGCTTTCATGGCGTTCAACCTATGGGAGTGTTTTTAGGCTCAGTTTTTCGTAAAAGAGTATAGTTTCCGAATAAAATTTCTGATCCGACGTAGTTTGGTCATTAGCATGGAATATTCTCAAGTCCAGCAAATTCGAAAAAATCATTTCGCACCGATCTTTTTCTGACTAATAGCAACGTTTCTCCAGAAGTATGTCAGAATCCCGAAAATTTGCCTGACAAGCTGCGATTACTTGATATGGAATTGCTCACCTTCTTCCACTCTCATCGGGGTCACATGACCTTCTTGAAGGTTCCTTTGAATCCACAGACACGAGAACAGTTCTGTCTCTCTTTTGTCAACAAATGTTTGCCGATGCAGTATTATACCTACACTTACATCGAATAGTACACGTATTTCGGTTCAAAATTAGTATATTGAAAAATATCTTTATGAAGTTGTGCTAGCTGGGAACTATTCGGTTTTCAACAATGACAGAATTCGAAATAGTCGCCGCTATCCAAACATCGTAAGAATAGTAATCCTACAAAGTCTTCGAATCGAGTTTTGTGGAATTTGTAGTTATAATGACGTTTTGCCGTTAGTCAGGCACGGTCATGAATTTTGCACAGTTATGCAATGCTGTACAAAATCGAAAATGGTGGCTACTTGAATTTTCGAGACGTATCGTCGTTGAATATTACTATGAGGACAATTTCAGCGTTGTTTCTTCGGCGGAATGGACTATAATTGTAAATACGTGCAGTAGTCAAAGCTTTCAATTACATATGGAATTCAATTGAAGCGGAAAACTGGTAATACCTACACGTGTATAAATTTTCACCTTTGTTGTATGCGGCATTAATAAATTGCGAACAAAACACAGCGCAAATCCTTTCGTATAATATATCTAGTCCGCATTGATCCAATTGGCGGCTGAAGAGAATTCCGATCAATAACAATTATAAACACAATACACGGTTCAAGAATTGAAAGTGAGCCTGTTTATTCCGACTACATTCTTGTTTACTCTCGGAGTAAATTCGCCCGGTTATTTTCCGGACTACTATATAGTATACACGGGCGTAGAGCACACCCGGCTGAATAAGATAAGTCCGTTTCAGAAACCCGGAGCGTACATAAGGGATTCTCTTCGGGCCTCGAGCGGGACGCGTTATCATAGAAATCGCAACATTACTGAACATATGGCTTCATTGATATTAGGCAAACTCTGCGGAATCTGTCCCGCACTCAATTTCGCGAGGACAGGATTTATTAACTTCCGTAGCTTATACCTACACCATCCCCCTTCTTCTTGCACCCCAATTCCATCTACGCAATTCTGCAGTGTACCATGAATGTTAGCTACCTTTTGTCTTTGTTTAATTACCGTTTTAGTCCCTCGCCGCTGAATACAATTGTTTAATCTCTCGGGTGGAGATTTTCCTCCCCCTTCTATCCCTCACCTCACTTCACCTCTCGCCCTTTCCCCAATCTCGGTCTATATTTCTAGTTTGGATACAAGTTTATTTTCTCTTTCATTTCAACAGCTAATCCTTTGTTTCCTCACCGTTTTACTCGATCGGTAAGAGAGATCTTATGCCACCCGTAATTTTCATTACACGCAACCATTGATTATCGGATATCAGTCCGATTGAGTCTGACGGAAAGCTTTTTACCCAGATTATTTATTTATCCATTTATTTGTATTGATGAGACATTTTTTCAATCGAAGGAGAAGCCGAAGGGTAATCCGTTGTGTGACTCGATGATCAAATCGTGAACGAATCTCGACTCTATAGCCACTTGTATGCATACGAACGATGCTGGACTGTAATTAGTTGATTACTTAGCTTACTGAAGGAAATGGATAGCGAAAGAGGTCAGAGAGTTGTAAACTGTCGAGTGAACTTCTGGTTATAGCTGACGATGAGCAGCATCACCATCCGGACAGTGTTGATCTGGTTACTCAAAAACGAATTCAACGAAAATGCAACTATCCCACAGGTTTCGAGCACAAAGGCTTATTATTCTTTGTGTTGGATGTGTAATATATTTTGACGAATGTTTCACGCAGTTAAACGTTGAATTATATTTTTTGAATACATTTTTTCCCCCGCCGTTAACGACAATCCGGTAATGAGAATCCTTCGCGCTCGACAGAATCACAACTGCAGCTTTTATAAAATTATACAATTATAATAAACCTTCGCGAATCGTGACAAACTGTAATTTGTTCACTGCAGCAGGCTCGGAATTATCCTTACGAAGTACTCAACTTCCAGAATCAGATTCTACTCTGTCATCTGCAAAACTAGATTCAGTCCAATCACAATAAATCCATTTTTCCAAATCCATTCTTTAATTTTAGGACCCTCGAAATTTAGCGAACAAACAAAAGCGCAATTTGGTTATACTTATTCGCGGAGCTTCCGATACGAGTAACACTTTAATGAAGGGGTGGATTCTGAATGGAAACGGTAAACGTTATGAAGTTTCCATCCGTGTTTATAATTTGTAAAGAAAATACGATACATATATTCACGACTTGTGCAGACCGTCCGGTATTCCATATAATAAACAGTATCAGAAAACATCGTTGAGTCTGGATATACAGCTGGAATCCCGCATTAAGAAGCTTCCTGAACGGTTTTTTGTTTTTCTTTTTCTTTTTTCTAGCTACTATAAGCCGCAATAGTTTTTATGCTGGCTAGGCAGGACGAATCCTTAGGTTATCTACTGCTGATTGACTGATGCTGGCTCTCTGCCAATCCGGCAATAGCATCCCCCACACCAGTTTCACCCATCCCATCCCATCCTATCCCCCCCCCCCCCCCCCCCCCCCCCCGAGTCTATCCTTACAGGATCTCATATAACCCTTTCTTCTATACCTCCTTCTTCTTCTTCTCGTTATTTTCCTCTCCTTCGTACCGGACGAGCAAGAAAAGTCACTTGTTTTTTGTACTCATCGCTCAAAGGCACTTCAGCCGTGCTGACATGGTCAGCCAGGACCAGACACGACCCACGGCTATCACTACGGCCGATAACCATATCTTGTCGTTTATTGTTTGATTGCCATCATTATCATTATTATTCTTTTTGCGCTGCCCTCTGCATATCATATGCCATCATAAAATGATCTTTCGTCATTATCAGATAGGACTAATTTCTGCCTCGTATACAGTTTAGGAGCTTTCATTTTCCATTTTCTACAACGGTACGGATAAGGCATGGTTAATTTTCTAGCCCACGGCCACGGTGCAAATATCGAACAAACTTCCTTCTCCTTCTCGGACTTGTATAACGAGAAACTCATTCGCTTGGAGCTTTTAGAGCATTCTATGCGTGGTCAAGGTCTGAAAACGAATTTTGCGAAGACTAGTTGGAAAGGCAGCCCTGCAGCCCCCCTCCCCGACCCAACTTAAGAGTCGGGTCGAGGCCAATCGGGCATCCGTATGGAACTCCAATAACTTTTATAAATATCCATACACGGAGGAGTGTCAGCATCTGCTGAAGCCAGAGACAGAGAGAGAGAAAGATAGAAAATCAATTACGGTAAAGCTCAGAAAGAAGTGTGAACAGTGTTTTTGGTATCGGTTACATTTTGGTCGTTTGAATTTGAGGATCCATTCGTCGAATGAGTATAACGCCGGCTGGTAGCCGGTTTATTTTCACAGAGAAACATTTCTATTCGAACAACTGATAACTCGATTTCTCGTTTTCGGGGCGAAGAAGCTATAAAAATGACGACGAAAGTCTAATCGAGCAAGACACTCTTACACTCAGAGGTATTGGTACAACTATTCACATCTGCATTCCAACTATTTGCAGATTCGCCCCAGTTAGTCATGGGAATGGATTTCGATCACGTTTGTATTTGCCCGCGTGCCTCGTCCCCGTATAAATCAGCTTGATTATTGTTTCTCGCATTCTCAGATAATCCAATTCACCTCATGCTTCACATTCGAATGAATAATCGCGGCAGACTTAACA
Source organism: Phymatocera aterrima (assembly GCA_963170745.1). Lineage (NCBI taxonomy): Eukaryota > Metazoa > Arthropoda > Insecta > Hymenoptera > Tenthredinidae > Phymatocera > Phymatocera aterrima. The sequence goes on along the minus strand of OY720673.1, from coordinate 3,196,077 downwards.
GCTCTACGTAAAGACTTCCCCATATTACTTTAGAGAGGTTCAGTCGTTGAAATCACTACTTTTAATTGTAATGAATGTTTACGAGCGATGATCGCACTGAATATTCATAACGACGATTGACTCGTGAACTGCGAGAACCGGCATTGAAATTCTTGAAAACAAAATTTGAAAATGAGGATCCCATCTTGTGAAGCTATTTGCCGATATCGTGTCGTCGCTGGTTTCATACTCGCGGAATATCCAAACAGCTCCAATGTAAAACACATTTCATTTTGTAGATAATAAATATGTCAAGTGCCTATGAATCGTGCCCAGTGGTCAAGCTGAAAATAGAGCTTCAGAAACGCGGTGCTTCATTGGACAGAAAAAGACAAGATCTCATTGACAGGTAAATGTACAATTTTTTCACCGTTTATGGAGACTAGAGTGTCATGAATATTGCACTGTAGGCGATGAATGAATTCCTTTCGCGAATGAAATATCCACCTAATGTGATTCAATTTCAAATCTTTGTGTGTTACGCGAACGAACAAATGTTTCGCTCGACTCGTCAATATTAAACTATGATTATTGAAGTGATGAATTTGACGCACATGCAAATTTGTAGACTTCGTTCATATATGTATATAGGTACATACATATATGATACTCCTCTGCAGATCGGATGAGATTTCCTTGATTGGAATCGTTGTTCTGATCATGAAGAACGAATCTGCAAGGGAGTATATATTGTGCATGTATACATACACGAATGAAGTCTACAAATTTGCATGTGCGTCAAATTCATCACCTCAATAATCATAGTTTAATATTGATGGGTTGAGCGAAATATTTGTTCATTCGCATGACATACAATGATTTTTGAATAAATTACATTGGAATGGGTGGATATTCATTCGTACCTAAGGTGCAATACTCATGACAGTTTATTCTCCGTCAACGGTCAAACAATTGTATGTTTACAGCTGTCAAGGGAATCTTGTTTTTTTGTTTTGTTTTTTTTTTGCGTCCGATACAGCGCCACGTTTCTAAAACTCTGCTTACAACTTGATCTTTGTCCACGATTCATAGGCACTTGACATTTTTATTATTTACAAAATGAAATGTCTTTACGAGATGAATAATCCAAGATGATGGAACCGGCGACTAGCACAACATCTACGAATAGCTTTACAGGTTGGGATCCTTATCGCGAATGTGTGCTCAGATATCAATGTCTCGTTACAAAAATATTAAAAATGTATTGGGATCGGCCGATTTCATTTCAAGTTGGCTTTTTTCGTTCGGAAAGGTGTTCACCACAATTTCATCGTGACATATATTTTTCAGGCTGTTTTCTTCTTATTGGATATTTAATTTTATGAGATTTCTTTTCTATCGATTTTGAGTAACAAATATATCTATATTCAACCGATGAGTGAGACCGTGAAAACGATGTCACCGTGAAATTGTACGGAATAGTTTTCTGGACGAAAGAAGCCAACTTAGAATGAAATCGATGGATTCGAATGGTTTTTTTAAATATTTTTAAACCGTTTTTTAATTCTTCATTCAAGAATTCCTAGGCCAGTTCTTGTAGTCGGCGAGTAAATGATTGGTCAAATATTCAATGTGAGATTACCGCTCGATAACATTCATTGCAGATAAAGTTTGCTAATGTCCGTCTACTAGCTGGCTATAAGCATTTCTTGCTTTGGATATAAGAAAATTGTTCTTATTTTTCGACACAGTTTCAGTTTTTTATTTCTAACGTATGGATAGAAATGCATGAAGAAATTTTTGAAATTCATCCCTGATTGACGGCGAGTTTGAACGCTTTTTCGGCAAGGAAAAAACGAATGCGTAATCAGCAAACGGAACATTGGAGCGTGGGCAAGTATCCTACGTGCAAAACCGAGACTTTTCAAGCAAGCTTTATAATTGACGTGAAATTAATTACGTGTCACAGTTGGGATAAATATTTTGGCACGTTTTGCAGAAACAAAAGTAACACCAAAATAGGTGGGTACTGAAAACAGGAGCATAAAATAAAATACCAATCCATTTTTAATGCGCCCAATTGATAAAAAGCTCGTGTGTAATACGAAGCTGCAGCCAATTCTGATACGAGACTTCCTCGCGTTCGGTGGTAATTGTCTCTTTGTAGAAATGAAACAGGTAAAAGTATCTCTCGCCAGCTCGTTATTCATTTCTCATTATCAGCTTCGCACGCAGCTACTCCTGGAATTATTCCAATTTCCATGATGTTCTCTTCAATCATCAACGGTCTAATTAGGAGCAGGTTGAGCTTTGATGGATACCCGCGCCTATCCTCAAATTAGGATACCTACCTAGGTCATTCGACCCCCTGCCACAGTATACTGATAAGTTTATTCCACTAACGGTTATTGTTAGTGATTATTTGATAATTGATTCAAATTTTTCACTGATATATTGGTTCACCGGTTAAGGTGCTATTCAGGTACTATTAGAGATTCGTGGCGTTCAACAATGGGCGACAACGTATTCAACAATGTGGAACAACGGGAATCTTATGCGCCTTCAATAGCACTTCGAAGACCCATTTGCACCCAGTGTTACTTATTGACAAAAGCATTGCTATCACTTCGGAAACGCGATTCGTCGCCACTCCTACACCACAGAACCGATCAAAACGAAACTTCAAAGATTAGATGCGGAATTTTGGCAGAAAGTGGCTAAATATTTCATTTTGCTGAAATTCCAAGAGAATTCAAAGTTTTTCGGGATTCTCTGAAAGTAAGGTTAGGTTCGTTTATAGGTTAGATTGAAAAAATTGTAATTCTCGATAGAAGATTCAATATTTCGTGGAAATAAAATACTCAGCCACTTCTTGCCGAAATACTGCATCCACTCCCCAAAGTTTCATTCCGATCGGTTGTTTGGTGTAGGTTTAGCAACGAATTCCATTTCCGAAGTGATAACAATGTTTTTAAGAATGACTAACAGTGGGTCTGAATATGTCTTTAATAGCACCTTAACATTCAAATACTCCCTCAAAACTATGAATTTTTCGAAATTGTAGCGGGATGAAATGGTTGGCCACTTTCTGGTGAAATACTAATAATATCCAATCGAAAAAGTTCAATTCGCAGCGGTTGCTTGGTGTAGGAGTAGCGACGAATCGCGTTCCCGAATGACAACAATGCCTCTAACAATAAGCAGCAATAGATGCAAATGGGTTTTGAAGAGCACCTCAATCGACCGATTCAAAAATCACGATAATTATTCGTGCTTTCGATCGATTGAAAATCAACATATTCGTTTAATTATGTTCTTTGTTGAAATCGAGTAATCAGGCGATGAGCCTATAATGTCAAAAGATTTTTCATCCTTTCTATAAGGATTTCAATATGACTTCGAAAGATATGAACAGACTTCACGAGTGACATGGAGTTTTCAAAGGGTACGAACAATTTCGAGTCAAGTAAAATTCTAAAAGATTTTGTGAGATTTATAAATGCTTTTTACGAGATCAAATTCGGGAATATATGTGCAGTAGATTCGAGGAGTGGTTAACGACAACTCATCCAATGTAATTGAATCGATAGTTTCCAAAATTGTGCAATGTTTCAGTCCAGCTTTAGTTCCCACGGACATGCACATCATGTGGTTCGATGAATAGCTGATATTCGTGCAGGAACGATTCAACGGTAAACAAATGAAGGCTAATAATTCACGATATTCGAATCCACGGTGGCTTTGTTTACAAATTATTTGACTAAAGCCACCGCTGTTGAATTTATCTCAATCAACAAAAACCGTTGTATGATTATCAGTTTTTATCGAGCACTACTTTGTGAAGCTGGTTTCTATGATATTTCGCGATCTCTTTACTAAGAATTCTTTGTTTGCCTCACCAAAATCGCACAATGATATATCTTGCTGGTATTGGGGAGAACTGATGCTTAGAAAATGATTAAACAACTTCATGCCAGTGCGGAGTAATCGATGTCTCAAGGCTCCCTCGATCAAAAAACTGAGGCTCTTTAGTCCAGCGAAGACGTAGGAGCCCCAGGCCAGGAAAAGTTGCTGGATATTGTGATTAAACAAAACAAAAAATGTGTAAATTTTCCGGTTCTTTTTGTACCGTTCAGAGTTTTTATTATGTCTACCACATTTTCAGACGAGTTATTGGTTTGAGGTCGGGTAAATATTACCATGTATTTGTTGATCATTGCAATCGCAATGGTGTGGAACACCTCTCCACAGCTCGTATAATTTTTCTTTGTTTACATTTATCTAGGCACATAAAAATACGCCCAGGACAACGAAATTTGGAAATTGGTCGACCAACGGCGTGTGTGCCCTCGGACACGACTTCTTGGTCTTAAGGAGAAACAAATTTTCTTTACACCAATGCCGAGAGGTCGTAGCCGCCAAATTGTTTCTTTTTTCTCCAAATATCGTTAAATTCTGAATTGAAGTACAAAACTTTTGAGACTCTAACGAAGGTGGGCCGCACATTGCCTTCCGAATTAGGGTAGATGAGTGTCCCTGAAATATTGATGTAAATTGATTCAAGTATAATTTGACTAGAAAAACTTAGTTTCGTGGGTATCTGATGGATTTTGTATTTTGATGCAGAATTTTGTGTGCAAATTTCGGCTCAATTGGTTTTCAAAATTTTCTAATGACAGTTACGAGTTTTTATTAACTATACCTAACTCGGAGATTATAATTGTACGGGCCACTTTTGTTGTTGTCTCAGAAGTTTCATTATTTGATGTAAAAACTTGTGCAAATGTTTACGGCCTTCATTTTATAATTCAGAATTTTCACTTTTTTGAATCGGAGAAAAGTGTTTTAAATACGATGAATGTTTGCATTGAAAATTACGTCTAAAAGCCCGGAAATTTTGTTCCAATAACTCGTCAATAGGATCCACCAACACCGAGCTACAGTCGTTTGGCAGATGTCTGGCTCTGTGACTGTGACGCTCGAATTTTAGGAATTTTCTATTTGCGCAAATTCATAACTTGCAAACCTGACGTTGTGAAATTAAAAAATAATTCATCAGAATTCTTTTGGGTCGCGGTTACACGAGCAAAAATTTACTTCGAAATCAAAATGAGTGAAGGGCCGCGACGGTTAGCCATTTTTTTGAATATATACTCCATATTACATATACCTATGTATGTATATATTCTTGGCAAACTCCATGTTATGCAGTATTCATAAAATGAAATGGTTTGAATAAAATTCGGCTATCCGGTTGGGAGAGAGAAACGGAAGTTCTTTGTTATATTTAGACTTACCTATTATGGTGAGGTTTGCGGATCGATATGTGGTAGCGAAAGCTGGTGCTTCTGTCGATACTTCGCATTTGTATTGTCCGGATGTTTCGAGTGCTAGTTTTGTCAGCCGTATCAAGTTCTGTGTGTTCGCCTGTTTCTGTGAACAAACAAAATGTTTGCTCAAGTAATGGCATTTCTTTTTCATCTATCTACCTTTGTACGTTATTCTCTGATCCCTCGAATGCTGGTTTTCAAACATCTCTACGAAATTCCACCACCACTCTTCGCCACATTTTCACTTCCCTTTTTATATCTACGAAGCGACTGTTCAAATTTGGCCCATAAAATATAAAAATAAATGTATACGGAAAATTATTTCTCAAAATAGGCAAGACTACGGGCGGCGATACATCCGATTGGTCAAAATCTCGACTGCTTGAATAGTCACGTGTTCACCGTTCAGAATTGTGCTTGATGAAAGAGTTAACGAATTCGAATCCATAAAATTCATTTTATGTAGAATATTGTAGTCGGAACTTCAAAGTATAGTAATAAACTATGTGTGACCGAAAATTTACTTCATTAAATGAAATACAGACCTTAATAGAAAAAGTACGCACTCTTAGACCACCTTACCTATCTAAGAATGCATTTTCGGATAAAAGCGCATTCTGGCGAATAGCCTTTCGATGAAACACTCCTTCAATTTAGTCATACATGACAAGTGAAAATTTCGCATTCCTGATCTTCCGCTACTCTAGAATTCGTATTTTCGAATCTCGGGATTTCGGCCCGTTTACTTTCCGATCTTTCGGAATAACAACCCTCGCCCTAAAATTTGCGCAACTATCATCGAACATTTTTTGTTTTGCAAGGTCGCACGATTCAATTTGTCTTCAATTTGAAAATATTAACATCCGCAGCGAATTGGTGTCATTTTCCTGAAGTCAAATAGAATAGAATTTTGTAAGAAAATAATTTCTTTACAAATTTTATCATATGTATAATACTTTCTTCCAAACATAGGTTAATAATCCTAACAAGAGTCTTCGGACCGAGAGAATTTTCACGAGATGGTATAGTTATCCAAGCATGAAAGTAGTATTTTATTCAAACCGAATTGCAGGATCATAATGTGGGGAATACAAATCTACATGTATAAAAGAATGTGCGGTGGATGAAGCGGTAGCTGGAAATGAAAAATGAAGTAAATATTAACCCGAGGGATATTTACGAGTGTAGTTCAACGATATACTTGTATAATATTGCAGTTTCTCTGAAATTACCGTGTAACTACCACCAAGCCATCGTTTCGCGTATCTCAAATTCTCTGATTCATTCTATTCCCAGTTGACACTGAAACACCCGCGAGAGGGAAAAGAGACAAATTGTTGAGGTCAGAACTGCGCATGATACTGAGACCCCCGAAGTCCTGAAAAACCCTGAAATGTTTAGTCGTTTGTCTTTAAAGGCTTACTCTGATAAGAGATTTTACTGTGAGGGTTGAGAAGAGTCGTGAAAAATAGACATAAAGCAGTACAAATTGGTCTCCGCTTTTCACAATTTTGCCAACCACATTTTTTATCTCCCATACTCTACTGTAAACGTTACTCAAACTCAAAACTTGGACTGTTGAAACATTTACATCTTTCTCCACTGCCTACTTACTTACTTCAAAGTGAAATTTATCTCAATCGCCACGTCGTCCGCCTTTTTTCATGTCAGCTATAATTTATGCAATTCATTTATATATAGACTATAGGCGAAAAAACAAAACTCGTTGATACGCCGGTGAGAAAAGTTTCTATAGAAGTAAAAATGGTGTGAAAACCATGAAAGTCAGCTGGTTCCAAAGTAATATGATTACGATCGTAAAACACCTCTATGGTACGCACCCTGCAGTTATGGGGTTATTGATTACCGAGGTGAATGTCCTGTAATACTCAGAATCTTTCAGCGAAGTGTGTAAAAGTTAAAATAAAGCACTGAGTAACATGAATGGGCTGCCGCTACGGCGATATTGCAGCTTTAAAAAACACCATTGTTATCTAAATTACTAGCTAACGATTGTTAGCCATCTGGGAAATTTCAATCAGATTTGTGGGGATCATGTCTACTGTCTAGATTCAATGCGGTAATTATTATCATACGTATATTCGCTCTGATGATAATTCAGCAACGAAATAAAATAGGAAACGACAGAAAATTAAGTATAAAAAAAAAAGATACAGGAGCAGGAAAATAACCGTTGACTAGTTCTTAATGAAATTGATTTAAAACCGTGAAAAACGAAAAAAAAATTGACTCTCGGTTTTGTTTTCTCAACTTTTAATGGATCTTAAGTACCATCAATATTCAGTACTCTATGTATAATAAAAACTGGAAGAGATACAACAAAGTTACGACGAGAACTTTCACGGACATGATAGTAGGGCTGGTCGACATCAATTTTTCCCGAACCAATTATCTGAACCGAGTATCCAAGGATTCAGGTCGATTCTAACCGATGATCGATATTCCGGTTGGGAATACACAATTTCACTTCGAGAAGATTTTTTCTTTCGCGGATCCTTGAAAGGAGGCACCCGTTCACCCGTTGAATGCCCAAAATTACAAAAAATTGACATTGTGGAGTGAGGATAACTGATAGTATCCTACAATCTGAGATGTAGAGTGGCGTAGGAGTGCGGCATATCTAACAAATCTTATATCAATCTTCGAATTTCTACCGGGGATTTTCTAAAGCAAAAATGACGAGCTTCAATTCCATTGTTTCTAAATTATTCTTTAATTCTTTTCGCAACGTCACTTATGCGGCTACAGCCTATTACGTCTCGTATCTGTACTCTAGTGATTCAGCTTCATGACATGTGAAAACTGCGACAACTGAAACGTCAGCTTTGACGTCCGCGCCTTGGTATAACTTCGCAAAAAAAAATCCGCCGATGATTTGAGCCCAACCAATTCGGAGCTACTTTGTCCCGCTTTGAGATGCTTCAGATTCAACTCAATCCTTAAATTTTTTATTTACTAAATGAATCTCCGTGAATTGAGAGGCCATTAGAGTCGCCACTGGCAATCTAACCTAGCTGACACAGCGAATATTCATTTTCCATTATTTCTGATCAATGTTTGAAGAAAGTAAAATTCTTAGCCACGCTGTACCATCGTACTCAATGAATTCTGAAATTTTCATTGAATTCGATCCACTTGTTTGCCAATGTTTACGATTCTCATTTTATCTACATTCAAGACAGCGGTCCTATATGGCCGCTTCAAATTTCTGGACAAAGAAACTTGTAATATGAAGATATGGACTAACGAAGAGCTGGATTGCGCGGTAGGACAATAACGGAGTCATGATTATCAGCCAGTTTTATTACCCTAGTTGGAATGTACTTCGGGTTTCGTCGATTACTCCTGCGTTAATGGGTCCAGTATGAAACTAATTGCAAGCATAATAGCTACGACCACGAACGCAGCATTATCAGTTATACCTACATATATCTTATATATGGGCTAGTATATTTGGTCAGTGATGACGTAACGGTGTAAAATAATGTTAACGTCACTCATCGCCATGCATGTACCCATCTGCAAAGTGTATCGCAGGTACGGGTACTTGATGAAGTCCCAATTCCGTAGTCTAGACAAAGGGGGGATCTCGGAGGTTCACGATCTTCTGAAATTCCCGCCATAATAATTCAAAGAGCTGTCTGCGCGCCTCGAGATGAGGTTATATACGTCCTCGTAGGGCGTAGGTAGTAGCTGGATGTACGAACATCAAGGATGAGATTGTCGTCGCATTTCACCAAATTCCGGAGGACACATCGTGTACGTCGTTGACGTGTATTGTTCGCCTGGGTTCTGCCCGATGGTTTGTCGATAATATTCGTACATACATAGGTTGTAACTACGTTCAGACCCTGAACACTCGGGTTCGGTTGGGTGTGCTTCGGGCAACCGTTCGATTAGGCACATCCAAGGTTCAATTACTACTCACGAAACGTAAATCTGTTACACCAGACCAATCCCACTTTCAGAGCCTCCTACTGCTAGCTAATAGGAAATTGGATGATTGATTGATAGGAACTCGATTAGATTACTACCCGTTGACCGATACCTACCTATATATCGCGGTTTCTCTGCTGCAGCACCCAGGAAATCGAGGGGCTTTTCGCTTCAATTTCAGGTGTACTACTAGTGACTTCCAACGTCCAGACACTTCCCACAAATTTCTAGAGAATTTCAGAGAATTCTAAAGACTTTCAAAGAATTCCAGAGCATTACGAAGACTTCCAAAGAGTTCGAGAGAATTTCATAGACTTCTATGAGGCATCCGTTGACTTCCAACTGACTTCCAGGGATTGTTGGCGGCTCTCAAGACTGCCGAGACTTTCTAAGATTTTCAAAGAATTCCGAAGACTTCCGGAACCAGCATGCATGAGACATCCCGAGCGAAGAGCCCCTTGCAAGAAAGGGTTTCTCTAATGGCGCTGGTACGAATTTACCGAACAAATCTATTGCAGTTGGTTTCAACTGATAAAAACGAATAAAGTGTCCCATTACAGAAAATGGCTGATACTTCCTCTAACTATAAATGAGGAAACGAGAAGAAAGCAACAGGGACTAGAAAATCAATGAATAATCTGTTGCTCGGCTGCTTATACGTGAACCTGTAGGCAGTCCTTCATCATCAAAGTGCAGAGTCTGGCTATAGTTGATTCTTCGAGCTTTAATACTCCCAACTGAGTAGGCCACCTCATCAATTTGGCAATTGCTCACGGCAAACTTTCCGACGAATCATCTATCTCGGTTGCGGATATAGAACCGATAACATTACTCTCTGAATTCGGTGACGTATGTGTAGTTCGGATCTCACATCTACCACCAGAGGATGAGCTTCATCCATTCTCAGGGCCGAGAATTACGTGAAATGAAACAGCATCTTACTTCGGTTAGTAAAGCGGAATTTATGCCCGAAAATTCAGAAATTTGACGGGGGACTCCTTCAGGACTATGAAGCTATAAATCCGTTGAAGAAAAACGCGTTACGATGCGTTGCTCGCTCTCCAAACTGCCAACGAAAACCAACTTGTGGACAAAGAAATTCGGGATTTTGCATGCAATCGACCGAGTAAAAGAAGTGAAAGATATGTAAGGCGTAAGGAAAATTTCAAGATTTCCTGCTACCTCAAAGAGTTATGGACTTCAATATGGTCGAGGGACTTGTAGAACTGCCGGATACTCACAGCCGGATAGTGGTTGAGTCTGTGAGTCGATGAAGGTGTGCTATCGAGGCACGTATAATTGCTTCTATCAAGCTTTCGAACATCTGCCCGTGTACAGAATTGATTAGACCATTTCTTGTCAAGTGATATTCGGGGGCAGGTCTGTTGTTATAGGAAGCAGTGGTAGGTATCCTCTGAATGTATTTAAAATGAAAACTAGCACGCACACTTTTCAACGATGTCCGAAAGTAGGGAAAAACTGGCTCCCATGCTCACCGATTGAAGTTTTTGTTGTTACCCGAGACAATATGATGGTCGTAGCGTAGAAAACGTTTCACTTTCCGAATACACAAATGTATGCAACCTGAGCCTAAAATACGTCACAACAGTGACTAATGCCATTTTTACATTTGTGAAGATTACGGTGTGACGAATCGGCGTTTCGAGTCAGAAAAGAAGTCTCAATTCCATGATCTGTCAATTGATGCCAATACGCGTTTGCAATTAGGGAGCCAATATGCCGGAGGTTCTCCCAAACCTAATATCAAATATTTACAAAATAATTAATGATTATTTCTTGGCATGAAGGTTACGTGGAAAAAAATATTTTCAAATCGAGAGGGGCGGGGGTCAGCGTCTTGTTTGAATTCGATGGAATACCCGATAAATACCTCATATTGCACTACGAGTGCTGTAAGGATGTAAGCAGTATTAATACCATCTTTTGGCTTATATTCGCAACAACGCTCGCACGACCACGAACTGCCTATGGCAATCTATTATTATTATTGATTATTTTATTACTCCGATAGCGGAAAGTTTCTCCCCCGTGTAGGAAGCATTTATCCCTAATACTTATTGCATGGGTTCAGATTCTGATTGCGAGTAATTGCCGGAGGGTAGTAGTTAGTTGATTTTGGTACATCAAATGTTAACTCATAGTTGACTGCGGTGAGAACAGTTTGCCGTGGAAAATCAAAGATGGTGGACGGTGGACGGTGGACGGTGGACGGTAGATGTCGAGTTGATGACTGCTGCACGCTTGGTAAAGTTTTGCTCTTTGCTGTGCCGTTGGTGTTTGTCTGTTGCCGAAAGGAAATTCGTGGTTTGGCAAAGTACCGCTATCCGTTATAGAGCTCCAGGGGGGGTTGCGAAACTGTGAAAGTGTTACCCAACTTAGGACATATATACCACAAATTAACGAATTTAACTACGCGCTCTCTGCAACAACAATAAATTGCGGTGACAAAAGTATGAAATTAAATGATCGCCCCCACAAACCCGTGGGACCCGACGTTCCCAACATTCGTTTTAATGTCATTTCGTTCGCTTATTCGCCGCGCCCTTTTGAATCCCATTTTACAACCGGAATTTGAGAAGAAATTTGACCGGTCACTTTCATCAGTCGCCTTTTTTTCGCTGAATGTTTATCAGAATATTTCTGACGTATTGAAATTCGCAGCACTAGTGCAGTACCAATTGCTGTCATCAAGTCGCAAACTGCAACTGGTTACTTGATAGAAGGGAACTGAGTTGCAATTATACTAGCAACAAGAAAATTTGATAACAAACTGTTGGCAACGCATGCAATCTCGGTCTCTATACTCATTTTAATACTAATACGGGATGATTTTGAAAATAAGAGTCGTATACGTATATGACAGTATGAGCAAGTCGTAAACTTTGCATAAAAACTATGAAAGAAAAAAATTGTACACGTTTCGTGGTTTTCTTAGAGTGAGAATTTTTTCTTTTTTTTTTTTTTTTAGGGTACACGAATCCGTAGCTCAAACGGTTCTCGCAGACAGTTTTCTCGTTCGACCGCAGTTTTCGTATGAAAACGAGAACGAAAAAAGCAGAAAACGGGAATGAACTTTGGTAAAAAAATGGGTTGGAATCTTTGAAAACTGTAAGTGTGATTGTAATAAAAAACTTACGTCAAGGTAAACCCCTGGCTGTGGGAAAGTTTGTATCCTTGGAGTATTCTCTGGTACGTATCGAAAAAATTCGTGATCATCTTTATACCATTTAACAGAGTACAGCTTGTCGGCACCGATAAGACTCCACTCACATTTTAGGTCAACTGTTTTTCCAATCTCAGCTTCCGTTGGAACTCTGACTTGAACTTTGATGTCACCTGAAGCACAAAGAAACAAGAAATTCTGGTCATTGTTTTCCGTTCGAAATTAAGCTTCGCTCATACACAGTTATAAATTCATTATTATAGCGGGTACGACGATGTACCTAATATATACGATTCAGAAGAGCGCGGCGAGCTCTCGACTTGAATAAACTTGAAAGTAACCTGATCTAACTTCAAAAGTTATTTCATCGTAAGGCTTGAGACTTACCTAGCCTTAATCCAACGAAGCCCAGCCTCACCTCATCCGAGATAATTTTTTTAATTATATCATAATAATTATAAAGCTTTCAAGTATTAAAAGTACTTTAACCCAATCTAACCAATTAGCAAGGCACTCTTATTTCAAGCCTTCTGAACAGATGTCTCGGAAACCCAATACGCTGGACGAGACCGGCAAGGGGGATTTGTATAATGTCAAAACAGTAGGCAAAAAGTCAGTTGATGATGAGGCCGGTGGGGGGGCAAATTTAATATGTTCTGATACACGACATTGTTCCTCGTGTAATGTTCTCTGTACTGTAGATCGTGATGAAAAAAAGGATCCTTTCGTTATTGTATGGAGTTCATGTGATATTGTGTTGCACCTCATACGGCGCGGCGGGTTGATCTTCAATTCAAGTAGGAATTATACCGGAGGCAAGCGCCACGATCAGGAACAATGTGAACAACTCGATAAAATTTGCTTCGATAATGAAGTCGCGGTAGTGTGCTGCATTGTATGTGCGACGGTAAAAATTAAATTCGATCCCATTAACGGCTGGTAATAATAACTGTGGCTATCCTGTTTCGTTTAAATTGAACTCTCACCGTGCGAAATACTCCGTCGTACACAAACGCGAAAATATGCTCATTTTTTGCATACATTTCGCCGGTGAAAGCCAGTGACAAAAGCTTTTCTTCTCACGAGTATGCGTTTCGAGGGATGACCTCACTGAAAATTTTGATTTTCAAAATTCTGTGATTTGTTCTCTAATTTGAAACTAAGTAGATCTAGATCTTGGTGGTGTTGATCGAGACGAACTAAATGACATCCTGAGATCGCAAATTGTATGAAAAGTGCTCGAGCTATCCACAGTTACGTGATAGAAATTAGGAAATTTCAAAATGCCTCTTTTGCGTCTCAATAATGGTCGCAGGGGATTCATCTCCCAAGGAATTCGAGGTTGTGGAGATATTGTAGGATGGGATTCGAGATTGGATCGATTATTCTCTCAAACAATTCGAAAATCGAATTCTTAACAACAAATATCCAATTAAAATTGACAAAAAATTGGTTATCAATTTTTTTTTATTCAACAAGTGATTCGGTTTCGAACTCCATCCTACAATATCTTCGTCTTGGTGTTCCAAACGCCACCCTAAGACATGAATTCAATTTGTAACCGTTGTTGAGACGTAGGGTGCATTTTGAAATTTTTCACTTTCCCACATACGCTTCATTTTGCATTGAATTTTCAGTCTCATCGAAAATCCATCTCTAATTTCAAATCAAACACGGATTAAAGAATTACGAAAATTTCAATTATTCATCACAATCTTCCCCTAAGATAAACCATTATCTCGACATCATTGTAGATAAAATGATATGAAAAAGTATCCGCAACGATAATACGAATGTAGATAGGTAAGTGGCGAAGCTCGTCAGAAGGCCCCGAAATTTTTTAGCGCAGATTGCTTGTTCGAGTGTAATATAGGTAGAGGCTTGGATATGAAAATTCATATATTTGTGCGTGAAAGATTAATCTCGTTGATACTTATTAGTATAATAGTAATTCCTGCGTCATCGAGGAATATGAGCCACCAAAGATAACCTGCGGCACGTCCTACAACTTATCTTGGTCGCGTGATGCTCAAAAAGCAGTTTTCAAGAGGAGGACTTGCACGAGTGGAAAAGGGGCTCTATTATTGTCCTCACTTTCTTATTTGAAGAAAGTCCGACTCCCGTCAACTCTAAAGATCTTTGTCCTAAAAAAAGGTTGGCATTCATGGCACATGCAAAATCGCTGAAAACTCGTGAAAAAAGGGTCTGTCATAATTGTATACATTAGGCCAATCTTTATTTTCCCAGCACGTCCTTTACTCTCGTTTTATTTCTTTCCTGCTTTCGGACTATTTTTCCCGCATCGGATGTCGAGGCGCAAAATCACGAGATCTGGGGCGTCACATTCCTCAAAATAAAGCGGAGAGAACACGCCTCACATTTGTCGTACTGCTGGGTGCTACTTATCATTCCGTGCGATCTCGTGTCAGCCTCAGCTCACCAAACTTTCACCCGATATCTGAATTTAGTGGTTTTATCTCGTGAAAGAATGTCGACGCCACTGCGACCACAGTTCGGATTCTCTGGTACGGGGATGTACATACCTTATACCGTTCGAAAAGCTATTTATCTGACATCTAGCCTTCAACGGTTCGGTAGAAACGTCGTCACCCTTTTTCAATCCTTGCCACGAATCGGTTTAATTAATTTCCCCGAAAATTCTGTGAGATTTTTTTTTCTTTTCGTTTTTTTCACCAGTGGAAAACAAATGGCAACGAAAAAAAAATGTAAAAAAACCAAACATTCGTTACAGCGTTCAGAAATATATAGCCAGGCAATTCTCTTTTCGCATAATCGAACGAGACCCGTGCATATTAACAAATTTTTTTTTTCACCAATGCCAAAAGGTCGTATCGATCGAAATTTGTGGTTGTTTGAAAACGCGTTGAAAACTCCTGAAACGCTAAGATTCATCGATAATCGGAAAAAATCCGAACATTTTTGTGATTTTTCAACCATATATTCCGAACATAAAGATATAACGTTGGATACGCGAAAATTTTGTATTCTCTTACAGATGCTCCGAAAACCGCTGAATCGTAAATATTTATCGATGTTCGGGAAGAAAAAATGGAGATAAAATCTATTTTTCGTATAATCAAAAGGTCGTATCCGTGTCCGTTTGGCTTTGGTCGACCAATTTTCAAATGTCATTGTTCTGGGCGTGTTTTCATGTTTTTAGATAAATGCAATAAAAAAAATATCCTACGACTTTTTGGCTGTGGGAACGCCAAAGGCCGTATAATATCGGTTATTCGTATTTTTTCGCATCACTTTAAGAATTCTCAGGTCAGGAGCGCGCAAAGAGAAGACGAATTTTCCTGTGCCCATTATGATGTATAGAATATTAAGCTGATAAAATTACAGAGAGAAGATCTTGAAAACTAATAAATTATCGAACATTCGAAGCGAACTTTACCTACCCCTTGACTCACTCTCCGCTCGGGTAATTTTAGCAATTTTGAAACTTGGGCACCCCCAATTATCCTTCAATTTTTTTCAAACTCAGTCGCATTAATTATCTGGCAGCATCAGACTCAAATTTATATACCAATACTTTCTCCCAGCCTCCGCTTACTACTAACTCGAGAGAAAATTTTCTCAAAATCAGGTATCATGTATACAATATAGATATACTATATTGCACGGGTGATTCGGCGAAACTTGAACTATTCGATAATTCTATATAATTAATTACTGATCACCCTAGTGAAAGAATTCTACGCTTTTGTACGAATTTTTAGAGAAATTAGACCGCTTCGTAGTGTTTCGTGCAAAAATTGTCGTTTTTTTCTGCATTGAACGACAAAAATAACGAACTTTTATCAGTGACTGTACAACTTCTTCATGAAAAGTGAAGGAAATCTACAATTTTCCGTGACGAACTACGGAAATTTATGATTCTGTAGAAACAAAACTACGAAAGTCTACAATCGTTCACGAAAATCGACATTTTTGTTTTCATCAAAGACTTCCAATTTTCCTGAAAATTTGTCTGAGTCAAAATTTACACCAGGTTTTCACTCTGTAAATCACTTGCAGTGACCGTTAGTTTCAGAAGAGATATTCAGGAGAAGAAGACTAGATTGAGGATAAAAATTGAGCAAGGGCATCAAGAATCCATTTTCGAGTTAAACACAAAGTTAAACATTGTTATCTATTGTCAAACGCACTGTTCTCATTCGAAAACGCAATTCATCGCTGGTTCTGCGATCTGAAAAAGAAAATTTTCCCGTTGGATGCAATATTTTACCAGAAAGTGGCTAACTATTTCTTCTCTCTAAAATTTCCAGAAGATTCAGAATTTTCAGGTAGTTTCTGGTTGTTATAGCTGTTAGGTTTATTTATGGGTAAGATTGGAAAAACTCGGATTTCTGATAGAACTCTCGAACAATTCGTGGAGATGGAATACTGAGCTACTTTTGCCAAAATACTGCATCCAATCGAAAAAGTCTCATCCAAAACGGATACGTGGTGTGTAGGAGAGATAACAATGCTCTTAACAATGCACGACAACGGGTGCCAGGGGGTCTGTAAGAGCAGGTTAAGGGGAATTTGGACTCGCTATCTTGGATGTACAGAAACCGTTTCGAAAATGAGAATCGTAGATTTACGTAAACGATTCGATCGATTGTGATGAAACTTCGAGAATTTGTTGAGCATAATGGCAGAAAGTGGCTAATTATTTCACTCTTTAAGAACATTGATCGAATTCGAAGGAAAATGAATATTCCCTATGTTAGCTAGGTTAGATTGCCAGCCGCGACTCCAAACTCCCCTTAAGGGGCAACATTATAGGAAACATTTATTTTCCATCGAATCCGATCAACGCTTCGAAAACGTAAAATAGTTAGCCACACTCTGCCATCATACTCAATGAATTCTCGAAGTTTCTTCAAAATCGAACAGAATCGTTTGTGAAAATTCGGAATTCTTATTTTGAAAATGATTTCTGTACATTCAAAAGAGCAACTCCAATTTCCCTTCAATGTTTCGCAGACATATCGATATAGTCGTGTAAACGTCGTTACGTGTAGAGCTAGATCCAGGTACTCTGTGAAGAGCACAAAGATGGCGCCTAAATCAACATCGGAACTCCGTAAGTTGAAATGTGGATAAATTTCATCAAAGATTAATATAACTGAAACTTGTATACTTAGACAGAAATTTAAACCCGTGATGAATGAGGAGAGGGAGGGGTAGGCTGCTTTTGAGCGAAGTAAATATGTAATGGAATGGAAGTTGAAATTTCATTGGGAAAATATAACCCGAGTGGAATGAAGTATGTTGCAAATTGCGAGGAGAAGCTTGTGAGGCTGCAGTACAGACTTTTCAAAAGTCGCTCGTTTTATTGGCGGCTGCATGTAATTTCTCAGAAATCAAATTGACGATGTGGCTTCAGAGAGATGCCAAACTGCAGGCTTGCCCGTGGAAATAGAGGGTTACAGGAAAAAGCAGGCGGGGGCGAACCATTAGGAAAAGAGCTCGACTTTAGCGCAGTTGGAATAATCAATTCCGTTTGACGTTTAGAACTGTAAACTGCTTTACGTCTCCTCTCTTTAGGTTCATGACTCACCTGCCATTCGTCGTTTCGTTTCTACTCCTACCTGACCTCAAGATATTGCTCCGAATGCAAAACTAGGAAACGTTAACTCTGGTCAGATCAAGGTATCGAAAGGAATTACAATTGGATGAAGTGAATGTTGGTTGTGAATGTCCATCTCGAAGAGCGGCACTTTCTTCTACGAAATGCCACCCAGATCTGTGTACATACCTTTGATAAATACGGACATCACTTCACTCGAGGAATTTTCAGCCGGATGTTACGACTCCAGCGTCAAATTTTGATCCAGCAGAATCAATCAGACATTACGGTAGAAGAGAGCGTGAATTTTCTAGCCCTGGAGGTCGGAATTGGTCGCATACCATGTGATCAGCACTGCGAATATATACCTATTGGTAATTCGAATCAAAAGGACATGGATTGTCTACAGCGACAGCTCGTCAACGTTGAATCGTTGGATGTAATTGAATGAGAGTAAAATAAAATCGTGTAGAACAAAGTGACACACGTCACTCCCGTGTACATGGACCGTGTGATTTGAATACTACATTTCTTCCTCCGTCTTTTGTGAGTTGAGATACATTTTTCGAAATACATACAGTGATTAGTTCCAACGGTTTTTACCACTCTGACGGGTGGCTAGCAATCTTACGCACGGTTTTGGTTCAATCAAAGCCCTTTGAAACTGCCGTAAAACTCTCGTGAAACTCATTTCCTAGGATCCTGTTTCCCTCCACGTTCGGCTGCAGAGAGAAACTTTGGTTGAACTAACTGAAACCAACGTAAACTAACGAAATCTCTCTTCCCGGGGTGCGACCGGAGGTACTGGGCCAAAGTAATTCGTCATACCCGCCCGCAAAATCACTGGCGAGAGACAATTGGCTCCCGCGAACCCATGCGGCCGATCATCCCATGCTTCAGAACCAATATGTCATTTCAGCTCCGTTAAGATACACGTTCGTCCTTCACTACCTTCGTCGATTCTCTACCTTCATCGAACGGACACGAATATCGCCGGTGACATCCATGGCAGAAAATTTCACTGGCCCTACACTGCGACCGTCCAAATGGTTTACTTGGAGAAGCTGCACCTTGATCCGATGAAACGAACCGGCGGAACCTGAGAATATCATAAATCTCGTCATGAAGTCAATGACGATTGTCAGCCCAAAGTGCAACGGCGGAACCTGCAGGTCTGTCTCAAAGTGTTTCATATTCCTCGTTTCATGGTCCGAATTCTGGATTAGCTTATAAGTTTGGTGATCCATATCGTAAGCAGGGGCGATTCAAACCTTCGGTTAGTTCGCGCTGATTGTGCAGCGGGATAAATTCCTGGAGAAAGGTTCATTTGGTGTACCTACTCATGGTTCCGGAATTGATTGCTAACTTGGAGGAAAGTGTTCGCTGTTGATTTTTACTGTGGAAGGATGGCGACACGCGACAGTTTGATAAAGTTATTGGACTCACGGGACGACGTAACGGGCGTCCGATTTCATAGTGTCCCAATCTTCAATATAGTAACTGTACAGTTATATGGAAATAACAAACCTATCAAAGTTCCAGTTCAACGGTTTCGTCTCTTTATCGGATATCATTACGAGTTGACTATATTGAAAGATGGGGCTAATCGAGTTATTGAAATTTTTGAAACAATTCTACCATCTCCTGTAATCGCATGAACACGAAATGAAGTGATCTTCACATCTCGGAATTATATAACCAGATTGGAGGGGTATTTTACGTTATAAACGTTACCTCAATTGTTAGCGATTGTTGATCACCTCGAGAACGCGATTTCGTGTGAGCAGACAAACCGCAGACGGAGTTTTGTGTCCTCCTAGCTTAGGTCATCGCGTCTGCACGTACTGAACGAAAGAATTGTAACGATTTATTTATACGCTGGGCTTGCATAGGTGTGTATTATTTATTTAACGATTAAAGCTTCACTTCTAGGTTTTACTCAAGTTTACCGTATGCATGAAAAAGTCATTTGGAATACATACTTGTCTCGACTTATACCTATACCTAATATCGCGTCAAATTTCAGGCGTATCAATTTTTTAGACATTTTCCCGCTTTATTACTCTACAAAGTCGTTCGTTCTTACTAAACATAAAAGTTTACCTTCGTAAAGTTGAAATAAAGAGCTTTGGCTCGTTTGAAAATTTTTTGCAGCACATCTATTCAAATCTAACGGAACAGAGAAAAAGATATGTGCGCGCGTATTATATGGCGCAGGAGGCCGAGTTGGCAGAGTATTCCCTGATTTTTATGGAATGTCATTTTCATCGGAATGGAAATGGCAATAAGGCGTCTCTAGCTTCGTTCGTTCATTCGCTCGTTCATACGTTTCGAACATACGGTTGTTACCCAACGAAGCCTGCCTTCAGGCATTTTGGTAAAAAGAGGAAAAGGCTCCATTTATTTCGGCATACCTACCCTACTGGGAAGCCGGGAAAGTTTATGCTACCATCAGCGACAGCGCAGCTGAATACAGAGGGAACAATTGGCTGGGCATCGCGATCGTATGCCTGATAGTTAATATTTTTCCAGCTAGTCGCCCGAGCGATCTCCGTTTTTATTTATTATATAGTTTCCGCCTGTTGTATTTTCTTTTTCTTTTTCTTTTTCCATTTTTTTTTCACTTCCAACTATCGCCACCCACGGTTTTCTTCCAATCTGTGATTTCATATCAGGATAAGAATAAATATTTGCATCTGGATACGGATCTAGGAAAAGTTTATCTATTTTGTTCTTCGCATCGCATTACTAATGCCATAATGACGTAGACGCTGAAAGCAGCATTTCAATGCCATAAGAGGTCGTATGATTTTTGTTTTCACATTTACCGAGAAACAGAAAAATACGTTCCTAAGATCTAAATTTAAAATTTGGTCAAACTGCTAAAACGCAAAGATTCATCGATATTTGGAAAAAGTTCATGAATTTTGTCTGATCTGCCGAAAAAATGTTTCGAACACAGAGGTTTATACCTATAACTTCATGCTTGAAATATTTTTTCACGTGGTGGTACACGCCCAAAAAGATGTCATATAACGCAAGCATGTTTTACGCGTCGTTTCACGTTTGTGTTCGGTAGGTAAAGTAATTACTGTTTTACCGACAGTAAACACGAGTCGGCGAATGCGCATGCGCGGAGTACAATAATGGGCACTTTTGAATCGTATAGAAGTTGAACCGCATTTACTTTCAACTCGTACGCAACCGTAGGCAAATAAGTCGCCTGCTCTGCGCTCGACTGTTCTAATTATTTTATACAACGCAAGCATGTTTAACGCGTGTTTTCACGTTTGTTTTCGGCACGTAAAGTAGGTAACTGTTTTAGCGACGGAGAAAGTTAGTCGACGAATGCGCATGTGCGGAGTACAATAATGGGCGATTTCAAGTCCTAGGCGTTCAAAGTGCCCAGTATTGTACTCCGCACATGCGCATTTGCTTTCAACTCGTACGTTTTAGTCTAACATCCGTACTCCGCGCACGCGCGCTTGCCTACATTTTCTCTATTTTGATTATTTACCTCCTTTCGTGAAAAGACTTGTAAACATGCTTTTGTCGTATGAAATATTGTGTGTACCAAGGAGGCAAAGTCTTTTACGCCTCGCGTATTTGCAATATTCGCGTCTTCAGCTCGGGCATATATGCACTCGCTTACGACTCATATTGCAAATTGCGAATGTAAAGGAGATCGGGGCTAATTGTCAGACTTTTTATTCTCTGATTTTTACAATTCATTCGAATGCAAATTTTCCAAATTTGGAGATGGGACATTGCAAATGCATCCTTTGCCCGCCCAGAGAAAATTCGTGGCTGTACCATGGCAAGTCTGACCCGGTCTCCCCTACTATTTTTTTGCAAAATTTTTTCCAAAAACTCTGAAAATTTCTCAATCGCAAAGATTTATCGATTTATGGAAGAACGAGATTTGGTGCATACGATCTTTTAGTGAAATAGTGGAAAGAATATTCGTTTTTTCTGACCACCATTAGGTCGTGTTCGCCGGCACATACGACTTGGCTTTAGTAGACGAATTTTCAAATTGGTATTCTCATGTTTTTGGACAAATGTAACAAGAAATTATACGACCTTTTGGCATTGGGAACGCCAAAAGTCCCTATAGCGTCGTTTACGTTCTTATGGCATCAGTGACGCGATATTTATACTGGTCAGATAAATCACTATCTGCAGAATTATTTGTTGATGTTCCATTCCTTCTCTAACGATTTTCTCCCCGGGCTTCATAATCCGTTCTCGGCTTGTCGCTCTCCGTTCTCCTTTTTTCATTTTTCATTTATTACTTCCCCTTTTTTTTACCGGATTTCCGGCCCTAAAGGATTTGCATGTTAAAAACGGCGTTAAGTATTATCATACCGTTATTGATCATTATGTAATTTCCCATTCACCACGCTGGAGGGAGGGGACAGGGGGCAAGTATTTAAATTCATATTTTAACCAGGCGTCAAGGCATCGCCGTTCGTTCCCTTCTCGCAAACTTGGGCGGTCTCAAATTTCGCTCGTTAGGTTGAATCATCTCCATTGCTTGGAAGAGAATAGAATTTTTTATTCCAAAGTAGCCGTAATGAAATCGAGGCCTGCACGTATTTTATATGATGGTCTAGTCTTCGAGGACGGATTTTCTTCTACTACTTATGCTATTTTCCATTCTTTCTCCCGAATTAATTACGATTTTGAAAATCCATTCTCCTCAATTGGGTCTCATGAAAAATAAACGAATAATTTCCTATCGTCCGTCTACTCTATGACGAAAGTCTAATATTTGACGTATTAAATGCTGAATTATTGAGCGCTCCCGACTTTCTCCATCATCAATTTCAATCCACATTCATGGAACATCACTTCTTAGAGATCTTAGGAGTAGGTTTAGACACTAAACTGATTCTCGACGAGACCAGTTACTACGTAACCGATAACTTTTGTAGTCCCTGAATTTTCCATAATCTCAGACATCATTTTGCCCGAATTGGACATCTCCGAACATTTCCTATGCTTCGGGTTTGAAAACAATACACTGCGCACAAAAATTAGTAGGTCACGTAATTCTGATACCAAAAACATCTGATTTCAAAGTTTCATAACTCATTGCCAGCGAAAAATTTGGATTGAGGGTTGGCTATTAAAGCCTCTGAAAGGTCGGACCTTTACCTTCAAGACGCGTGTCAGCGATTTAGCTTACGATTTGCCGTTCACAGGTTCTTGTAGCCGACATGCGATATGTACAGCTATGTTTGTCTAAAATATTCTGCGGGAATCCACGAATCAGGTAATTGAGAAAATCCCTGATCTTATGTAAAAAAAAGTACTCCAAGATTTCGAAAAAAGTTTCAATCGAACGTACAACGTGCCGCGCGTAGAGAACAATCAGATTTTTGGATACACAGTTTTTAATATGAGTTTACAAATGTCCTACGTGAAAACGAATATTTTCGCCATACGAGCATCGAAAATAGAAAAAGGCGTTTTTCAAGATGGCGGCCAACGCTCGCGGTTTCGGACGTGACAAACTTGGTTTTATACTTAGCGGACACCGTCTGACATAATCCAATCGAAAAATCAATTGTCAGGATTTTCAGCTGAGCGAACCCATTTTTGGCGCTAAAATTCCTGGACTATATAAACTATGAACCCACCACCAAACTCCAGTCGAATATCTGACGGTGTCGAGGGACAAAAGCGTGTCGGGTTTCCGTGCGATCACCAATGATATACTGTATAAGTGTGTATCTATTCGTCGTCTGTGCCAGAACGGGAAAATCCTCTGGTGTAAAATACTATATTGATTTTTGAGGTTCATATCCGCGTGTACGTACATAGATAGATAGAGGTAAAATATTCCCTGAAGGGTATTCTGTTCATGATATTCTTGGGCATACCTCGCCTCTGGGTAGTGCAAGGCAACCAGGCAATCTCCAAGACAATAAATTACGACATTAGATTCTACAGTAGGTATAGTTACCAATATAAACCTTCGGAGGGGGAAGACAATTTCCGATGGCAAAGTGCTCAAATCTAGATGGGGGTGCTTTGTGCAGGTGAACTGCTTCTTCCTTACAGATAAGACCAATTCGAGGATGAATGTGAAGGATTCAGGTCTTACCATGTCCCGGGTTCCCAGGATCATCCATGTCCCAACGTATATAGATGTATATGTACACAACCTGGATAAAGGGGACCTCTTGTCCTGTGAAATAGATAGTATCCGTCCACTATCTTTCCGCGTTTCGCCTTCTCCTGATAATTTTAAACATAAAGGATACTTCTGAAACTGCTGCGCCGGATTATACCTGAAGGATTCGGACCACAGTTTCAGCTGAAACTTATCATAATGGACTCACAAGTATTCATCCATTCATTCATTCGTTTTTTATTGTAGGTATGTCGAGGAGTCTGGAAATGTTTTAGTAACCCATAGAAGTGTACCACAGAAAAGTACGTGACAGGTAAATTGGTATGGAGGATTTTGTTATTCAACATTTGAACAAAAAAATCAAAATATACAGGCGACGACGCATATTTTGTTTTTCAAAATTTGCAAATCATCCACTAAGAACTTACCCACTCACTGGATTTCAAAACGGACACCGATAGCGGCCGAGTGAACAATTATTCGATCCCCCATAGTACCTCGAATGCACTGAATGAACTGCAAATCGTTTCTCCGATTTTTTTGGACTATATTTTCATTTTCCATCGAGATACGTATAGCCACTGGTTCAACTTCCGATGATATACATTTCTATGATATATACATCATAGACAGTAAGAACATGTAGGATGACTGCAGCCATCTGCCAGAATGCAGCGCCAATAGTGAAACTTCCCAACAGTGGACATAGCCCTATAGAAAACAAGCAGTGCGTTTGCAGTATGAACTAAGGCTATTTTGTGTCCACAACGTTGAATAACAGAGCATTTTGAGGCACCATCGGGTCCCAGTGCTCACAATGCATGTAATGAGTGAGTACGCTCCGAGTACCTACTCACAGGTAGATTGTAGTGCGTTTCAAGTAAACGGCTATGAAGTGCAGTCTGCAAATGGAACGTGCTAGGTTGTTCCCAATAGAAGGATCGACAATCAAGACGTATTGAATACGCTTGCCAATCTGTCAAGAAGTACATATTCACATTACTTTGACGATGTTTTCAGAAACTTAGAAATAATCTTGGAGGAAGTACACATTGAGACTGTTTTTAGTGAGTTTTCAGGGACTTTACCGAATTTGTTGAAAACACCGATTGTGAGCCACAGTACGTGAGCTACTCTTTGTGATATAGGTATCACAGAGAAAACAAAAATATTTAAAAAAGATAAAATACTCTCAGGTGTAGATACTCCAGCCTCCGCCAATCCCGAAGTACCTACACAGTTGAAATTGTTTTCAAAATTTCTACACATACCATACAAATCATTACTAATAAAATGGAATATTCTGTGCAGCAGCTTGAGATACTTTGAATTGTTTCGAAATACGAGAAAAATTTGTTCATATTACTATATACGCTCGTAAAGTAAAACACATAAAGCTGTATTTTGAGTTGGCAAATTTGTGTAGTAAATGTATTGTGATTGGAAATTTACTATACATTGTTGCAATTTGACTAAATATTTTGGGTAATAAAAATTCAGGAAAACCTGCTTGTGAATGAAGAAAATGAAAAAATCCCAAATTTTGCCGAACTTCAATTATTCGTTACATTTAAACCGGAAGAGTTAAATTGGCGTCAGAAATCGA
Source organism: Phymatocera aterrima (assembly GCA_963170745.1). NCBI lineage: Eukaryota > Metazoa > Arthropoda > Insecta > Hymenoptera > Tenthredinidae > Phymatocera > Phymatocera aterrima. The sequence continues at coordinate 3,170,295 of OY720673.1, read as the reverse complement.
ATCCGCGGTATTCTCAAATTCCAACATGATATAATACACAGCACGAATGGCCAAATTGAGCTACTTACAATTAGAAAGAAAAAATCCAAGTTATTTCCGTCAGCGAACATAGAGTGCGTTTTAAAATGTATTCACGAAATCGGGGTAAGATAAGGATTTATGAATCACTGAATTGGAAATGAACTGAAGTATGTCAATAATGAGTACAATGGAGAAAGAAAAAAACATTGCTGCATTGCTTTACAGTTCCATTACATTCATAATTCATTTACGCGTGTTCACATACATTCGGCCGCATAATAACTCACTTTGTACTGTAGTCTACACTAAAAGCGACCTAAAAGCGTCTTGGGATGAAGGTCACAAGAGATTAGAAAATGGGCATGAAAGTGACACCTTTCCTTCCTTTTAGCGTACCTTATGTTGACACAAGTAACCCAGAACAAATGCAATATACGTTCCAAGGTATCGTTTGGCAACTAAAACGCACTGCTTAATTTCCATGAGTGTAGGGAATAGCATGCTCGGCCATTAGGAATAGAGCGTTCGCTATTGGAAAGTTTCCCTGCGTATGCGTCTATTCTGAGAACTATATTGTTTATTTTGATGTGTGTATTCGAGTACAACATTGTTCAAAGGTTTCGAAAAACAGTAGGGATATTTGGAGATTGACTTGTTGATGATATTATACGTACCACCAAACGAAGTGGAAACATCCGGTATTCATGGTACAGTGTCATGTAATGCGAGTACAGATCTACCACCTCGACTTTCTGTTAGGTTGCGTATGTCTTTGGATTAAGATTGACGATATCGTAGGAAGAAGTTGATACTAGCGGCTATACCGTATATCGATGGAAAATGAAAATATAGTAGTTGCACGAAAAACTTGAAGAGACGATTCTCTATACTCTAAGACCCCATGTGTCCGGAGATACTAGGTTTCGTTCAGATCGCGATGCGTCAAATTTTCAAATGGCTCTATTTTCCAAAATTTGTAGAATCCGAAGAAACGATTACTTTAACTATCATTTGTATGAGAAGAACGACAACCTCACCGGTGTCGATTGTAACATGTGTAGTAATGTCTCACTGAACTGACATCCAAAGACTTTTCATGTCAGTTCTGATGCGCACTTCGAACTGCGCATCAAATCTGATGGATGAAGTATCTTTTTAGGTCAGTTCTTAACGACGCATGCGCAGTAATTCTAGCCTACATACATGTTATTTTTGTGCTTTTTCATACCAATACCGCAAAAACCATTATATGTGGCATGCTTGCAGACTCTTTTTCGGCTTGAATGATTTTTCAGTACTCACCGTAGGCACGCCTTTGACTCGTACCTACTGAAAATATCATCCTCGCCTAAAAACATGCTTGCTTGTTTGCACGACACATAAATAGCTATATAATTAGCTCTAGCAAGCGCATGTGCACCAGATGGATGGCTATAGGTATCCAGAACCATTGTAAACAATATTGGCGGCACACAGAGTTGTGACAGTAGAGGTTCATTTTGGTTTATTCATGACATAAGTGTTTAATATTTGTAACAATATCGACTCCCCCCTTACAGGAATTAAGCCTAAAGGAACGATTGATTGATTTAATGATATATGGGCACAAGTTGCTGTTAATTTTACTGTTCAATCAGGCAGATTATTTGAGTTACATGTGTGCATTGTAAGAACGTATATTTACTGAAACACGTCCTGTTATTGAAAATAATAGGTTATAATAAAATTAGATGAAAAAAGAAACAAAAGAAAAACAGGCTTGTTATTGAACTATAGATACAAAGAATAGAAATAACCTGCTGTTTCGAATACCTTCCGCAATACCGTGTGCCGTCATTACCGTTTACAATGGTCCCACATACTGGTAGCCCCCTGGTGGACATGCACCGAATTCTGCTCGAATAATCATAGAGGCCAAGCCGCTCTCGGACCACCTATTCCAGTGCTGCCAGATCAGGGGATTTTCCCCTAGATTTAGGGTTTTTTGAGTCACGTCAGGGGACAAACAAGGGGAAAAAATATTCAGTGTATTTTTCAGTGGATTGTAAATTTCTGCGAAAACCACGTGAATCAACACTACTGATTAGTATATTACAGTATGAAAAAGACTAAATGACTGACGAATCGAAGCAGCAGATTTCAAATCAAGGACATTATCGTGCCACCCCGAGCACTCATACAAATTAAAACGAAATAGATCGTTGTATGGAATCCCAGCCTGACGTCATGGGCTTGGTGGAGGTAATTCAGGGGATTTTTAAGGGGAAACGAGAGCACTGCACAGACCGTCTGGCAGCACTTGACCTATTCTTCTTACATCTTGCCTATGATTGCGGACGAAGAGAATTTGCGATGAATTCTAAGGCTGGTTTTGGAAGTCAAAACGCATTCAAGGTGTGAACTCATCTTGTCATCACCTCGTTCACGTAATTCATCACGTTCGTTCAGAGTAGGAATCGAATTGGACAAATTATTCTGCTCGTACGTCCTATTGCCCGAAGGTAATCAGTAACTCAATCTACAAGCCCCCTTTCTTTGATGTTACCTGGGCACGCTGGCATAGGGTGCAGCTGTTGGATTAGTTAGGTTTGAGGTAAGGTTCTCATAATTTCATTTCGACCTTTCTATCACAGAATTCAGAGGGTGCCCCTGAAATTCAACATTTTCCATTTCAAAGATGAATATCCAACTCTGATTTAGAGATAATTCACGTGTCAATCAGCTTCCGTGGTTGTCAGGCCATGTTCCAGTGAGCCAAACGACAAGCCTCCTGGTTTCATGGTTGAGTTGTGAGAGGCTTTCCGTGACCTCCAAAGGTCTAGAAGCGGATATATGTTCATTCTCCACAGAGAGATATACACCTCCAGGGGTAGTTAGTACGTTAATCACTGCTCATGTGTGAGGCGAGCAAGCCCCTTGTACAAGAGAGTGTCACACCATCAGACCGAGCATTTTTCATCCGTATCCAGGGTGCCATAAACCTTATTCAGTTGAGGGAATTCTTGGGGGAAGATTTCAACGCTCTAAATTCTACAACGCTGATATTGCGTGAGATCCTTGGAAACCCCGTAGGTAGAGGTCGAAGAATAAATCCTTTCCATGCGTTGGAATGAAAACCGAATTTTTCCGCGTAAATATATAAATCATCGAATAAATGAAAGGCGCACACCTTCATCTTGAACGAAGTTTCGTGAAGTTGCCGTTTTTCAAATACCCAAATCAGTGATTGACTGAGGACTTTAATGACGCAGCGTTGTCGTCACCCTATGATGAATATTTTGGCTTCATGAAAACGGAGACTGTGGGGCTGCCGATGGTATTCGTTGACCAGGAATGTCCGGAGTCGTAACCTACCCCTCGACTATTTGCACGACCCTGGAGCGGTCCCCGGAGTGTCGTAGACTCCCATCCCGTTATCTGCTGCCGGGAGTGATCCCAACCTAAGCACCGGAGTGAATATAACACCGCGACCTGTTTCGCCATTTCAGTACAGAGCATATGCCGTGGCTGGAAAATCTGAAGTATATGGTGGGTACGTGGGTAAATTTCACCGAAAGGAAAACGAATTGCTTCTACTGCTGGGCGCAACAACTCAACGTTTAGGAAGTGATCCATATACATACACTATGGAACGTTCGCTGGAAACTATTCCGCTTGGTAAGGGAGTTGGTACCGGAATGAATCTGCATACGTGTAGAGGATATTTGCTGTCGACACTACAGTAGAGAATTAATGAGGTAACGCTTATGTTTACGTTTAAGTAAGGGCATGATTGTTCGGCGTAATTACAATACGAGCAGCAATGCTTTGCGACGAAGATCGCAATTCGCTGAAAACATCTCGTTCACGTTCTTATTTGTTATTATAATAGATACTCCAAGCTTTTATACCACTGGCTTCTGCAAGTGGCGGAGCTTCCGTTCTGTGCGGGTTATTTGTATCGCATATTTAGGAACGTGATTCATTGATCCAGTGCACGCGTATATTCAGACTGTGTTCCATTCCGATTCACTATCAATGTTCTTTCGAGGCTGTACAAATCTCCCATAAAATTCCATAATTCTTGCTAATGTTCTATACCTTTTTTCACAGATTTGATAATGAAGATGAATGGCGTAGGTATAAGCACAATAATCGATCCAGGTCGGAGAATATAAAATTATCAGTCAGACCGTTCGGTGGTATTATTATTCACTTGTATTAATCTTCTCTCTCTCTCTCTCTAGATATTTCTGATTCACTGAGGCAGAATATTATGAAACAACTGCGAAAGATTAATTCTCACACCGTTCAACGAACTCAGTTTTCAGTGTACTGTATCAAATTTTTAGTCCAAATTAAATGGCGCCGTTCATCTCTCAGCTAATGAAACCGTATCGAACGTTACTTCCGTAAAAAAGGGAATAGAATGATCCACCTGAAGAATCTTGTGAATTGAATTATTTGAACACTTGAACTGATGGCAGAAGAATAAACTTTTCAACTATACCTTCGAGCCTACAGTTTTCACTTCCGTCAATTTTGTTCCTCGAAATGTGATATTTTGCAGGATTAAAATTCTGTGAGGTAGAGAATGTGCTCTACCTTCAATTGGATTGAACCTTGTATTCTATTATCCAGGTTCTCTTCCAACAAGTAGGAAACGTAATTAAATATCTCATTTACATTAAAGCAATAGTTACTACACGAAGACATGAACAAAAATGAAAATGGGATGTGATACACTGTACGAGAATCTACTCGTTGTATAGTGTATACTCATAATTCATAACCTAGTGGAATTCCAGTGTCACTAACAGTCCCAAAAACAGGTTGATAACAAAAAAGAGCAGGAATTGGGTTAGAGTAACGTTCATCGAGGGGAAGATTTGTGTTGCGGTATTAACCCGCGGAACGCAAATAATATTTTGCCTGGGGTCTCATAAATTAGTGAGCGCTACTGGATGTGACCCTTTATCATCCCTGCTCATCCCTGCAGGTACCGTTCAAGAAATGGTCCTTCCAGGATACCGCAGATTTAGCTAACAGCAACAAGGAACCTTTTCTTCTACAATTCGAGGCGAAGATCCTATATCGTGAAATCTATTTCACCCTGCTTTTGTCCCAACCTTATCTTCGCCAACCTCTGGAATCCCATTCCAGGCAATAGAGCGATGACTCTAAGTATCCAAGATAAACGGTCATCCTGATTTGTTGTAAAAGATCGGTTAACATTTCACTGCAGGATATACTGTGGATATCAAGTGGCTATTTACTTGGGAAGTCTTACGGACGCTGGCCTTGGAAGTCTGTGGAATTCTTTGGAAATCTTTGGAAGTCTGTTAAAGTTTCGGAAGTTTCAGGAGTCTTGAAAGTCACTAGAAATCTCTGGAAGTCTGTTGCGAGTCGAAGAATGCCTCGTGGAAGTCTATGAAATTCTTTGGGATTCTTCGGAAGTCTTCGGAATTCTCTGCAAGTCTCCAGAATTTTCTGGAATTCGCTGGAATTTTTTGGATGTCTTATAAATCTTGGCAATTACTCAAAATTGCTGGCAGTAAAAGAATTCCGTATGAAAGTCTATGAAATTTTCTGAAATTCGTGGGAATTCTTCGGAATTCTTTAGAATTCATTAAAAGTATGTGGAATTCTTTGGAAGTCTTTGGACGTCGTCAGAATTCCTTGGAAGTCTTTGAACGTCAGAAGTCAGTTGAAGACCTAAAATCGGAGTGAAGATCCCCCCGAATGATATATTTGTCAGTGTGAGGAGTGATGTCATGTGGGAGACGTGAACAAAGTATAGGAGACAAAACAAAAGCCTCATTCAACGATAGATGGACTAATTGAAACGATACATATACATACTCCCCCGAGACAGTTACACTTCTCATCACTTTAATTCTTATTTTCTAATAGCCGACTACAAATTAGCGTTGAAGCTAACTCTCGTCTTTGCATAACCTGGCTTACGTCTTTATTCATAAGCAGAGTAGCTATATAGGAGTAAAATGTTAACCTCTGAACTTTGAAGAGAGTTTGTGCCCCGGTGCGACTGAACAAAGACAATTTCAACGTCTACACGTATATTTGTATCCGTACATACATACATGAATGCATAAAAGATCAGGGAATTCTGCCAAACTTCTCGACGTGCATACAGAACACTCCCACTGCAGAATAATTTCCGAAATGTCATATACCTACTTATTGTTAGTCATAAGATCAATATAATTGATGTTTTGTTTTTATGAGTATCTGGAATATGTATTTTGACGCAGGTTTCGTCATTTTTCGTCCAATTCTGTCCATCTTTGATGCACCGAACGTGAAACTTTTTCAGGATAAAATCAACTTGGAATAATTTGCTCAAGTCAATAAATTGCTCACTTCGCAAATATATTTCTGTTCACCCCGGTCCGATCACTCGACATGAATATGGTGTACACCGGGATTCAAGACTTCAAGGAATTCATGGAATTTCACCGATTTTGCGGGTACTCCAGAGATTGCAAAGACTTCAAGGGACTTCGAAACACTTCACAAGACTCCGCGGGATTTCGTGAGGCTTCTCAGGACTGTATGGGACTTCCAGAGATTTTACGGACTCCATGAGGACTTCATACGCTGGTGTACACCGGGCTTCAAGAGTGATCAATCCCTCGGGGCCCTTTACATTATCGATTGTAAAAGACGGCTTTTTTGTTCCATCTCAAATATCTTTGTCCGTAGATCGAGGCTTTTTCAGCACAAGTCTCGGCTGCACTTGATCCCGCGTCAGCAGGTCTTTGCATCGTTAGGTGGGAGGTAGAAGCTAAGTATTCCAGGCGGCAGCTTTCGGAAAATGTGCACCTTTGTCGTTCGGCAAGATACGGAGTTGGGGGAGGTTAGTCGCGGCATTGCCTCAGGGGATGCGAGGGAGCCTTAATAAACAGTGGCTCCATTTCTCTACCAAGATCCTTCGCCTCCGGTGATCTTTGGAGATGTTGGTTGGTTGTACTAGGTGTATGATTACGTTATATTCTCCACGTGAAAACGGTTTTTATTTATCTTTTTCTCTCTCTCTCTCCTTCGCTCTCTTTCTTTTCTTTTTTTCTCTTGTTTTGTTTTATCTTGTTTCGTTTAGTTTTTTATTCAAAACGTACATCAACAACTTAAGAAGGATAACGATTGCGAAGTGAACCGAGTCTTTGATGGATGGCGGAGAATTTCCAAGGTCGTGTAGGTACTGAAGAATAAAAGGAAAACATCTTTCGAAGTTATTATACTTCGCGGATAAAAATTCATGGAAAGGCTGCAGGCTAGAGGTGTGGCGTCCCTTTTGGTTTATATCCTCGTGGAAATGTTTCAGGGAACTCTGTATTACCAGTTTTATTTTTATGAGATGATGGCTTCAAAACGATAGGCAAAGTCCTACCTACAATTGAGTCACAAGCGAAGAGATGTTTCAACAATATTCTATCCTATGTTATACCTATGCACATATATTTGTGTTATTTGTGCTCTGGTCCAGAATCAGGGAACCGTAAATAATTCATCAAACTGCTTACAGGCTTACCGGTTAGAAATATTGGTACGATTAGCTCTAACTCTCGAAGGACTGATCAGACGAAGTTTGCCGAACCAATCAGCCCCCCATACACTCGCTCACATCACTAACATCAAACTATCACTCAACTTATGACATAACTGACGAAGTGAGTCAGTTTGATTCTGACACTCGATATTCCGTAATCATTTAACTTCCGACACTCGCTCCCATGCACTGCCGAGTCGAAAAATGAAAACGAAGAACTTTCATCTACGGAAAATTATCGGTCTACATATTATAAAATATTAGGTATCAGCTGCAATTACAGCTTGATTCGAAAGATGTAACGCGGTCCAAAAGTCATTTATTTTTTAAGTATAGGTCATTTGACATCGAATAACTTTTTTCCAAACAGTTATGTCGTAAGGTTTGAGGCACATCATTGGTCCGATTTGAGTCATTGAGGGTTCATTTTGTTCAAAACATATATCCTCATCACATGAATGTGGTTTATGTGAAACTTTTTACCATTTGGCCAAGTTATTGGCAAATAAGTGGTAAACATTTTTTACATCTTAGGTAATTGACAGTATTTTTTTATATGATTATTCTTTTTCAGATTCGTTTTCCGAACAAAATTAGTCCTCAGTGACTCGAATCGGATCAAACCTTACGACACAGGTTTTGAAAAACAAAATTTATTCTATGTTGTATGGACCTACGCATGAGAATTGATTAACTTTTGGGCTATGTTACATTTTTTCAATTAAGCTGTACTTATCCTCTTGAGAGGCCGTTGAAGTCACCGCTGGCGATCTAGCCTAGCTAACATACGGAATATTTATTGTTCATCATAGCCAATCTAAGTTTTGAAAATGTGAAATACTTAGCCACTTTCTGTTATCCTACTCAATGAATTTTCGAAGTTTGATCAAGATCGGTCGAGTCGTTTGCGAAAATTTACGATTCTCCTTCCCGAAACGGTTTCTGTACATTCGAGATAGTGCGTCCTATGGCACCTCAAGGTTAAAAAGGGACCGATCGGAGAGATTACATTTGCTAGAAACGAAGACAAGCTGATCTAATTGAGAGTGGGCTTCTATTCGTCCTGTTGACCTGCAACAATTTCTTTCTCTACGCAGGCATGTCTACTGTAACTCGTATTATGAAAGAAGAAGATATCCAGAAAACCAAATTGTTGTATGGCGTTAAACGCAAGGCAATTTGATCCTAAATTAAAATAAAACTGAAATAATAGAATAACTTAGACATAGATTCGAAATTCGTATTGGATATAATTCTGCTGAACTCCTCTCGCACGAGCTCGCAAGGTCGAGATTGAATTGCAAGAGGGGCGCCAATGGAACAATTATTGCAAAATATCATAAGATTTGAAGATTGGTTTTTTCGAGTTTCCACGAGGACGATCCAGTAGGTAATGTTTCCAAAACGTTCGACTGCAGCAAAGATCGTAGTCCACGTGGCAAATATATCTCAATCATCTAGTTTCTGGTAGCTCTTCTCTGCGAAAGTTACTGGTTTCTCGTGTTTTCCAAATATTGTATTAGAGGTACGATGTTATTAGAAATATCGAAGCTGTCCAAGAATAAGGTAGTGAAGAGATTGCCGTCGACACAGGTCGGGCTATGGTGTGAGTAGGCCTCCTCACACCCGTCCGGATCTTCTCACTCCTAGAAGGTTTCTTGGCCGATACTCAACTCACGTCCACAAACTCGCTCCACCTCGCCCAACCACAATTATTTTCGGCTTAGAAGACCTTCGCCGCAGGATCTCAGATCCACAAAATCTTCCTCGGTAGGTAGGTAGGTATACCTTTCGACTATACCGAGGCGCGGCGTCGTTGGCTAGGGGGTTCGGTGAGGTGGGATTACTGCTTCGCCATCCTCTCTTACCCCTATCCACCGTCTTTATCTCTTGCAACTCAAGCGTCGATGCCAAGCCACACCAAGATTAGCTTCACGAGTTGGGCTAGTTTTTACTCCAGCAAACGTCCCTCCTTTTTACGAGCCGTTCAACAAAAAACTTCAACTGTTACCTAGACCTTTCTTCCAAACGGGAAAATCTTTGACGCATGATTACCTGCTCTTCGACATGGACTTCTTTTTCTTCTAAACAGACTTTCTTGTTTCCTAATTATACCTTCAACAGAATACATGCTGCGAGCCAGTCTCTTTTCGGATACTGGCAAAGTAAATATAAATTTGAATACATGATGCAATCGGGGCATTTCGTATCCGATTTGAACTGTGATTTTTCTTAAAACGGAAGCGAAACTTTCGCTCATCTCGAATACCAAATTCAATCATGAATCACAGAGATGACCCCGTTTCATCAGAAAGTCAGTTGAGGGTAGACCAGAGATAGTTTTGAAACGCTCGCATCATCCTCGTTGAAAGAATAGAGTTCTCGAACGGCTTTTCTCGCGCACAATGATTGAACTCGATTATCAAACTCTGCCGCGTTCATAGTTCTCATCGGATTCATGGATGATTCTCTTGTCGCCCGAAGAGTGCTTCACGATCAGCGGAGTCCTCCGTCTGAGAATCGCCGGAGGACTAATGCCCGTGGACGAATTGATACCACGAGCGAACAAAAGCTTGTGTCTTCTGGGTTTCAGCTCAATTTCGAGTCTGCCTTAGAAAAATCTGAGGGATTGCGGAACAACGGGACGGATTCAAATGGAAATCCATATAAAGAAACGTCGCCTCTCCTGCACAGATCACGCGCGCTAGTAAAAGACCAAATTCGCTCGAGGGAATCGCATATTCTATGTATTTCAAATCAATATCTCTCACTTTTCACTTTTCAGTTCCTCAATATCAACATCACACATATCATACTTTCGACTCTCTCCTCTTCTCTCCGCTGCATCTACTCGTCGTGACCTGTGTTTCACAGAGCGGGTTATCTCAATCTATGGTATTTATCCAAGCGTGATCCAACTCTTGGATGTAGAGACGTTGGAACAGAGGAAGGCGAATGAGAAACTTTGCATCAACTCTTTCACCGAAGGTATTTTGAAATTTGAGGAAATTTCATGAAATAAAGCTGCAAAGGCAACGTGAGTAGAGACTCTATATATATATAAATATATACGTATAGCTCGAACCATTACACAAACCTTTTTCTTGACAGTGAGTTTGTATGTCTCCAGCTATTTCTTCCGGGCGGTAGCGGAATCAACGAAGCATCAACGAGGACGGGAGTGGCGGGGGACTGAAGTTGGGAGTTGAAAGTTGGAGTTAGAGTTTGGCAGCCCCAGGGAGGATGAGGTAGTATCGTGCGAAGAGAGCGAGACAAGGATTTCAGCGTTAATCATTTGTGGCACGTACGTGGCGGGATTTAGCAAATAAATGAAATTATTACACTGCCAGCACCACACTACCACAGCAGAGACGCTTCCAGAAAGAGAGCCCTGAGGCTTGAGCGGAGTTGTGATGAGGCTGACTGTGCGATACACGAAAACCATACAAGGATGATGGTGAACTTATATGTGATATAGTTACCGAACACAATCCCACCCACGACATTGTGTGATGGCTCCAGTGATTTGAGTTCAGGGAATTTCTAGGAGGAGAAGTTCCTAGGGCTATATCTCCCGGGAGGGTAATATTTCGTTTTTCGATTGAGGGTGTTTGCACAATTCGATGACCCTCTGTACATAAATCGCGTTACGAATGCCATGCGAGGACGTAAGCGATAATTCATTTCAATGTCACAGGTATTTTCAAACTATTAAATTTCAGATCCACACGAATTCATTTTTTTTTTCAAATCTTCAAGTGGAAATTGTAAATTTAGATTACGGCTGGTTCCATCTGAAATCCCCCAGGCAGTTCGAGACTAAAAATTCAAATCTTTTGGCCATTGAATTGTTCTTTGAGTCATTTAACCACTTGGGAGTGAGTGACACGCACATGGGCGGGAGAAAGTCGTGCCACTTTTTTGTTACGCCACGTATGTGAGCATTTGATAAAAAACATGTTCATACTACATCGATTCGACTGTTCTTTGGTATCTCATTATAGTTTTTGAGATCGCTGAATCCGAATCTGTAATCAGAGTTCCAAAGTTCAAAACGGCCGATCTGATATACCAATAAACACAAAATGATCAAATAAGCGTTTAGAAATGGTGGATGAAAAAAATTACCACGTTTAGAGAAAACATATGCTTCCCGTATAAGGGTATGATACGTTTTGTGAACGATGCAATGTCCGCCTCATCCAACAGATTTGTGCCGTTTCAACCACGTTTATTCCACAACTTTAACACCATGAGTATGAACGCGGTGCAGATTTATTGTTCAAACGTTCGTACGTATGTGTCCGTTGAACGTGGATAGAAGACGGTTTGGTAAACGATGTGATGTCTCCCAGATACACGCGGACTTTCGACGTTGTGACATGCATTTTACACGATCGATGTGACCCTGTCTCCAACGTTTATTACACGTTGTATACCTATATGTGATGGATGTAAGAAATAATTATTTTTCGTAATTTATTTATCATGGTTTTCGATCTTTGTGCTAACGGTCATCGGTGTTTCGGGTTATTCCACCCCATACCCTACCACGCATATCGATGAAAATGGGTTTTCAGTTCCCAATAATTTTTTTTACATTTCTCAGTTATAGCCGGGATTCGAACCCAGAACGCTTGTATTACGAGTTGCACGCTCTGACCACTGCGCTATACCCCCGCTCAGCACATCACTCAAGTTTATCAGGTATATTCCACTACTGTGAATGCATTGCCTGTCTACAAGTGCCAATAACACCCGTTCACGACACTTTTTGCCACGGTATGGTATGCATTTCTTCCAGTGTTGAGTGTACATACGTATCGATTTTTGAGCAGAAGTATTATAACGATATAACTTTCAGCTCCGTATTTGGACTTGAGCTCAACAAGGGCCTCCGTTATTTGTACAGTAGAGACGTGAATAGCGCGACATTACTTCACATTTATCGAACTCTCGCAATTACATATATAGAATATCACAACGTATCGAAGCGTACACGGACAAAGATTTTCCCCGTTTTCGCAATACCTGCAGAAGTATCGCCAGATATGGATTCGTTTTGTTTTGTTCATGCAGCCGAATATATTACCGATCCAGCAATACTTTCGTTAATTCAGCAATGGGTCGTGTTGACACAGTCGATTGTATGGCTAATCCAGCAATACGATTGGTGTATCAACGAAACCGCGTACGCCAATACTTCACTAGCCGAACATATTACCGATCCACACAATTTTTGCTCGAAATGTGTGGAATCGAACGTGTTTCTAAGACATTGCTGATTCACTAAAATCGATAGTAAATTGCCTGAGTTATTCAAGATTTTCTGAAATATGGCAACGAAATTGAATCGCATTTTTCGATTATTTCGTTTTTTATCCCCCGCCGATTTTGTTCTACAGAGTCATTGAACGGCTCTAACTTTTCGCGGAAGTTTCATGTACGGAAAATTGTTTTGAAGAAAGTTGCATGCATTTTAAGATACATGGCCGGAAAGCGACTTTTTTAGCATGTGCCTCTCGCCCGATGTTTAAATGTCGCCCTGTACTTTCCAGATCAACGCATGTTGATAATGATAAAATGATAAAATTCTGCTTTCTTCACTTTGCAGACCTCAATTCAAGAAGGTCATAAAAATAATATTTATGAACGCAACAAAACGCTCTCGGTTTTGTATCCATAATGATTACTGATAAACAATATGAAATTAACTGGAACTGGCACGAAGACCAACTGAAGACGTTAATATTAGTCAAACAGTCTAACGGTGGACGTGCGTTGATCTGGAAAGTACAGGGCGATATATAAACATCAACTGAGAGGTAGCACATGCCAAAAATTTTGTTGCCGTGTATTTTGGAATGCATGCACACGGGGCATTGGCATTTTTCCATACGTGTACATCTCAATGACAGCACAAATCTATGATTCGGAAAAAAATTTATAACTTTCTTCAAAACAATTTTCCGCACACGAAACTTCCATGAAAAGTCAGAGCGAAAAAATTGGCGAAACAAAATGAGTGTGCAGTGCGATTCAATTTCATTCCCATACTTCAGAAAATGTTGAATAACTCTGACAATTCATCGTCGATTTCAGTGGATCGGTAATGTTTTAGAAACGTACATTCGATTCCACACATTTTGAGAAAAAAATTACGTGAATCGGTTGAGATTTGTAGAAATTATAGCCATTTGAAAAAATCACCGATTTCGCAATGGCTCGAAACTGGGTTTCCCGCCGAAAAATTGATTTTCCCGAACAGGGCTTAAAAAGGTTTCATCGAAAAAGCCTAAAAGACATGTTGCCTCAAATGACCCAATGAACAGTACATTCAATGGCCAAGAGATTTGAATTTTTGGTCCCGACCTGCCCGGGTGATTTTAGATGGAACCAATCTTACGAGAAAAACGTGTAAAAATTGGCAATATATTTCGACAAGGGAATGAAATTCGAAGTAAGTGAAAATGTAGATCGAACAAAAGTGGACAAAAAGTTAATGCCTAAAATATCTATCTCCAGTGGCATAAAACCTTTTGGCATCAAATTTTCATAAAATTCCGGTTGTCTAATCCGGGCTTCACGTATCCGACACGACAATTTCGACAGATCCATGCGTTTTTATCAGGCAAAAGCTAAATACAAAGGTTCGAAAATTATCGGCTTTTTTGGTTTTAACAAATCCACAAAGGCCTATAATGGTGCTTAGGTCCTTTTAGAATTAGTAAAGCGACGTATTTTCGTTGAGCCTTGTGAGGACAATCTCGAAAATGGTGCAGTGCTAGATTTTCCAAGACTGCAGCAGCAGTGGTTCAGTTTCGAGATCGGCGTCTGTGCCATCAATTTTAGAAAGATTATTTTCAAGAAACGTGAGCGAGGCTAATTTACGCCGCGGGAGAGCAAGGGCGGAAGAAGAAAAAGAATAAAGAGAAAAAGAATGAGGTGAGGGGGAAAATAATTCCCGGCTACAGACGATTAAGTTTTTCTTCGGATTGGTTATATTTCTTCGCGAATGAAGGACCGGCGAGGGCGAGTTAGAGTGGTTTTTTCCTATTCCATTGTGCTTCGGTCGAGCTCGCATGGCTCGGCCATCCTGCACTTTAACACCTTAAAAAAACCTTGATGATCATAATAATTTACCATCGTAACATTCGCAGAGATTTCTTTTGCATTTGATTGGTCATTCGACAAAAGTCAACGGTTGACGTAACAGGAAACAAGACTTCGCAAGGAATCACAAGTAATCTTGTTTTCACGTAGCTATATTCAGTTATTTTCCGGTTTTTCTTTTTCTCCTCACCGCAGTCGAAAAGATGTCTGGATGGTTTTGAAAAATGACAAAGTTCGGCCAATCAGACGTTCGGATCGGAAAAGTTTTGAAAACGAATAAAATATTATGCAGTCTGAATTTCCGAGGCATTGCTTAACGGTCGGATGTAAAAACCTCATTTTCAAGTTGCGGCAATTGCAGTAGGATATAAATATAGTAGAAGAGAAAAGAAAACGAACTTATCTCAATTGTCTATGACGTCACTGGGGTTAACGACTTTTAACGATGCGGCGGGGTTCTGGCTCCTCGGCTATTCCGCTTCCTCGGCGACCCGAATTTAATTTGCACTTAGATGAAACGCACACATACACTAACTCACAATAAATAATCTGAGGGTGTACTGCATACATTCACGAGAGCTAATCCTGTTAACAATTGCTTCCTTGTTTCGACTATATTGGACATTAATGTTAACTTTGTTATTCGCATTGTGTAGTATGTATCGGTAATGAGCGGGTATAAGTTGATCTGGATTTGAAAATGAAAATTATTTCAAATCAAACACCCACATTAATTGAATGTGAAAGTATGAAAAAGAATGATAAACTCTCGCTGTTGTTATACGAGTGTACAAAATTTGAAATGGTACGGACGACCGCGGGTCGGAAAAGCGTCCAATTATGTTGAAAAATATGCCTGATCCATTTGTATGCATGGTGTATAATTTTTCCTTGCAATTTCTTTCATTAGTCTAAATTGGTGGCTCAACGGGCGAGTGAATTGTGATAGACGGTATAATATTCGGAATGTGGAATTGTCCTCGACAACTGAAAAGGTTTTATGTTTCAAACATCATCCCTCTTTTCGCAGACTGGATCACGATGTGATAATATTGTTGGAACCTAAAAAGCTTTTTTGTCCTTCACGTTTGGTTTGTTTGAGGGGGGCAGAGCTCAACGAATAATGACGAAACAAAAAATATAGGTATATGTATACTAATTACCAGCTCCGAGGTATGAGAATGTATACCTTGTGGAAAATTCCACGGTAGGTACTCCGAGGATGGAAAACCGAGTTATTTTATGATGTTAATACCAAGAGCCTCGTACTACCAGGCCCACCAGAGTAATTGGAATGAATCGCTAGTTTCTATTTTTCAATCTTACCTGCAGGTAAGTGTAATGGAACTTTTTACTGCCACCGTTTCTCGTACGTGATCAAATATCTCGATGCTACAAATGCTCCCGGCAGCATCGATCAATACCAGAGAACCAACCTTATTTTAATCTGGAAATTCATTTCCCACTCATTGCTGCGTTTCCTTGGTTTTTATTTTTATTTTCATTCTTCATGTTCCGTTTCTGTTGGTACAACCGCATAACGCGGAGTTACATGCAGGGAACAAAGTTATCAAGATTTTGGACAACAGTTACAACCCAAAACCGAGATACCAAGCAGGCTGAATTGAATTAAAAAAATGTCAACACCCGAACGCAAACTAATTTCGTCGTCTTTTGTATCATCGACTGGTTCCGCAGCTACATGAACTAATTCCTTTGCCCCTAATTTTCGTTCCTTCAGGCTCCTACTGTGCAGACCCTATTTTCGTTTTAGGCTGGATGTTTGCGATGGACAGATATCGTATTACTAATGCCAAACGTACGTAATCGCCATTATAAGCCTTTTGGACTTGTTGAAACCAAAAAAGCCGATAATTTTCCGAACTTCGTATTCAGCTTCAGGCTTGATAAAAACGCGTGGATATCTCGAAACTGCTGTGTCAAATATGTGGAGCCAAGAAGACCTAAGCGAGAGTCACATAGGTCCCTATGGCATTAGTAAACCAAAATTTTGCGAAAACTTGATGCCAAAAGGTTTTATATCACCGGAGATAGCTTTTTTGTCCTTCAATTTTTTTGTTCTTCTACATTTTCACTGTCTTCAAATATCGTTTTCTTCCTGAGATTTATTCCCAGTTTTTACACGTTTTCTTAGAATCATACAGACCCAGTTCCCGCTTGGAAAAACATTTGAAACAAAAATTGGAAAACAAATTAATTCGTGTAGCTATCTGGAATTGGATAGTGCAAAGATGCATGCCTGCGACATTGAAATAAATTTCCAGAAGAAGAAAATGGTATCCAAACAATTTTTTCCAATAATGGAATACAAAATTGCCGTTGTGTTGGATTTGTCTTCTATTCTGCTATCAGCTGCTCGTAGCGGTACGAAAACTTCAAGTTTGACGGGGAAAATGGAAACGATCAGATCTTTTAGACGCCGTATCTTTTAGCAGGGAGGGAAAGTTTCCGTCTCCCGGGACTCCAGCGAATGTTCTGACGCTAGTTCGACTTATGCTTTTGCTTGACTCTGACCTTTGTAGTCAGTCGATATATAATTGTCTATCGGTTTTGCGGATCCATCATCGATTTTGTGTATTTGCCGGCAGGTGTCTGATCCACACATACCTGTCATAGTATCAATCAAATCTTGAGAAACAAAATTCGAGGAGATTAAACGGTGAAATGATATCAGAAATTACTTGCAATAGTCTGCTACAACAAGTGCGAAGAAAATGAACAATTGAAAAAAATATAAACTTGATCCAAATATAACCATCCTACGCAAGTGGATTTACAAATGTACCTGGTGGTAAAAATTATAAATTTTATGCTTGAACTAGCAAGTTCTTGAAACGGTAGCCAGGATGGCAGGAAGCTGAAAATCTAATCGAGATTCGATCAGACAAAATAATTACGAATGTGGTAGAAACTGTTTCCGGTTACTATTAAACAACATAATAAAGTTGAAAAAAAATGCATGCACGATGCGGAAACTTGTATCGTGTTCAATGCCCCCACAGAATTCAATATTTGTTGAAAGTTTTATGATCACGTACGTACCGTAGTACGTAGGATAGTTCGGGAAATGAAAATTATAAAAAATAAAACATATTTCATACCGTGGCGTGGTATTACGTGAGGGGCCGCTGAAAAGTAAATACCAACATCCACAATTCCCCGTTGAATGCTACTTTAAACTTTTTACCACGCAAAACTTTGTCTCCTAACAAGTTTGTTTATGTTTTATTATCTACCATGTATCTGCATCCCGCTGTATTCGTGCTTCGCGACCTGTACCTAGCACGTAAGTATTAGTAATATCAGACTACTATAGGTACACGCAATTTTAAATACACTAAAGATATTCCCACTGATCTTTTCGCATTTCAAAATCCATATTACACAGTCATCGTTATCATTGACATCCTTTCTAAGCCAATAGCTACTATATCTTTAAGTTGCTAACAACTGGACAATTGATAGAAGCGAACTAAGCTGCAAATATACTGGCAACACGAAACAAAATCACCTAATAGCAAACTGTTGCCGTCGCAAGTTTATATCCTATCTGGAATAACCTTTATCATCTACGAAGAAGCTCTAATTTCCTCAGTACAGATTCCGTTATTCTGAATTGCGTAATCCTAGCCTTGGATCCGATGGGCAATGCTCCGAAGAATCATGCTTCCCAATTTCATTGACGTCGAACGAATATTTTTGTAAAGACGGCGAAAGGCACCGCCGCGGCGGTACTCGGAGCCTTGAAGTGTGCCCACATAAAAATGGCAATATTTCAATTCACGGCCAAGTTTTCTGGTGTCAAGTTTTCGCGTATCCACGAAGCTAGTATTGTCATCGTTGGTAAGACTAGCTCATGAATCCTTTCCGTAAACTTGGATCCATTGAATTGTGAGGTCACAACGAAACCCTCAGACTCTCATGAAAACGTAGGATATGTTTAGGGATTTGTAGATGTAAACAACACTCGTGTTCCGACCCAGGTTAGCCTTTGTGTCAGGAACATCCCCGACATCGGTTGTTTCATGGACGCGTGAGGTGGAAATCGTTTGAAAAATTAATACCGTTCGAGTTAGAGATTCACCCTTGGCGATACCGTGTTTCTGCATGGAGATTTCAAGCCTTCTCTAAAAGTGGAATGGGCGCCACGGAGGTAAACAGGGAATCCGGTAGGGGAAGATGGAAGGAGGGTGAGACGGGGTGAAACTGGGGAACCTGGGTGAGAGGTTGCCGACGGGTCCAGCATCTGTCAAACACCGTCTGGCCCAGGCGAGAGGAACCTCTTATCCGCTAATGGTTTACAAACGAACTCAGACACACAAAGACCTTGGAAATTATTAATTTAAGGGTTGCGAAGTTGACACAGAAAACCGGGCCGCACCCCACGCTGACTCAAGTTGTGCACAAATCGTTTAAACAATCGACGAATGAATTTCGGCTGAGAAATTAGTCCCGCTAGAATTGCAATTTGATTAGGTAATCCCGCTATCGCGTAAACTACTTAACTATCGTTAAAACTCCCTAGTTCCAAAAAACATGGCATTTCAATCGATGATGTTTTATCGACTGCTTTATCGATTTCTACTGGTAAATAGGCACTTCGAGATCCGGAGGCCGAACAATATAAGGTTGGCATCCCGAACAAAGCTTAACATATCCTTTTCCCGTTTCAGTATTCAGTATAGTGTTGTATTACCAGAAATAGGGAAAAATGAAATGTTGGTAATCGTTCAGCCAACTGAAGTGAGAGCGAAAAAATGGCATTGAGCTTTCAAAATGTGTTGGAGTATTGTTACATTGTTTTGGAAATATTGATCCCCCAAGTTTACGATACCTCGGATGATCAGCTTTAAAATGAATACTTCGACGAACGTCCTATAGCTCATTCTAATCTAAAAACGTAGTTAACATAAAAAATATTCATCTCTTTCAAATTCCACCAATCTTTTGAAAGAATTCAATACTGAGGCACTTTCTGCCAAAATACTGCAATAATCCGGAAAAACTCCCTCCAGCCGGTTCTGTGGCCTCGGAGAAACTACAAATCACGTATTCGAGGTGATAAACAATCGCCGACAGTTGAGGCAACAATTGTGTTTATAACGTGGAATACCCCATCAAATGGTCATCAACTACAGCGTGATGACGTTTTCTTGAAGAAATTGATATTCACTACCTAAACGAAGTAGATACGTGATATAAAAGCAGCATCTTTGTTGGATCATCATTTTCTCAAATTCATGGTGAAATTCAATTCCGATCAGTTGCACGGAGAAATTGCAAATCATGTTATCGAGGTTGTTAACAATCATTAAGAATTGAGGTAATAACGGTGTTGAAAAGATGCAATACTCCGTTAATGCAAACTTCAGCATCTCAATGCCCTGTAATTCCATTCGATGTACCGGATACTTTCACGGTACTACTCACAGTTCAATCGATTTTCTCATTCATGAAATTTGGTTAGTATGCAACGAGATATATACAACATTCATTCCAACCTGGTGAAAGCAAGGCCATGCAGATGTGTATCAAGTTACACACGCTAACTATAGTTCAGCTCGATGCGAAATATCTGCATATTTTCCAATTAGGCTAATTTTTGGGTCCGGGATTCATAATGGCCGACTTTTAGCATTATCATGCCTGCATACGTTGGGGAAAGCGAAGCAAAACATGAAATCAAAATTGAATGAAATAGAACTCAGATTACTATATAGTCACTAATATGTACGTACGATGAGGGATATGATATAATTTTGTTGGAAAAGACTGCAGTACCGGCGTTTGTTCTCGGTCAGATTAAATCTCGCTGAGCGCGTTGTTCCAGGCAAGCCCGAACTTCCGAACAGCTAATCAGCGAAACTTCTATAACTAAAGTGCTCTGTGCTACTGTGGTCAGTGCGAATAATATCACTGCCGAAAACGAATCTTTATACTTGACCGGAATTAAACAATAATTTTGTGCGACGTGAATGAATTTCGTTAAAAATCGTTTATACATAATGCGAGAGAAAACGAATGTTCATCTTTCACGGTAGACCCTCTGGATTATTTGCAGACGTTCTTTTTCTCTGTGATAATCGTCTGAAAATATGCAATAATCCTGATTAATATTCAAGCCAAAGTGCAACGCTGTGTGCACTTTTGAGATTATAGAAATAAACGCAAGTTTAGCACGTTGTATCGCTCGAAACTTTTGTTGGGTCCGACAATTTTACGAGGACACTTGCTGCAGTAACGATGTATCATAAACCTAATTTCATGCCCGCCATTCGTACGTAGTACGTCAGTAAAGTCTTATTAATAAAACTTTAACGTGTTATTTTTATGTTAGGGCCATACCCGCTGCATGTACATCCGGCGTAGTTTACAGTGAGACGACTTTCTTCCGATTTGATTAAAACATCATCATTTGGAACTGTGCTATGCTCATATCTGACAGAACCGCGTACCCTAACTTGGAGTCAAGTCACTTACTTTGACTCAAATCGAAGCATAGGCGTGACTGACATGGAAAAGAGAGATAATGGCGCGATTCTATATGAAATATCCAATATACCTAATAGAATCCAATTGTTCAGCGCATTCGCAGTAGACTGCCAACTTTCACCATTATCTCACGGTATAGAACTGCAGCAGTACCGCAATCGTGAGCCGAGTGTTGGTCTAACAATAACATTCAAGCTGATGAAATATTCTCAAAAATTTTACTTTCGCTACTGTACTCGCGGTTATATGCACATGCTCGTCCATCGACTTCGCTGTTGCGAGAGCTCGAAACTACGGCTGGGATGTGGCGACGTTACAGATACAGCTCCCGAGTCTCAGAGGTATAGACATCCCACATTACTGACACAGTTTTGTGCACACTTGCTCTGCTGTTACTTTCAAGCCCTGGAAAGTAAAATCGTCATTCCCTGCTCTCGTAATCTTGACACCCTCCAGAAAAATTTCATGAATTCATTGGCCGAATTCCATTACGATACACAACATCGACGCAAGCTTCGTGTGAATTCCTGCAGAGATATTTAATCTTCGAAATTTCACTTCTGATCACGAAGGATGTTATACGTACGTACGCGGTTGAGCAGAGATGTGTGCGAGCCTGTATGCACTACTGTTAGTTAGTTACTAATTCACGAAGGCTGACCTCCGATTACATCGGTTGTAGCCTGAAACCCTGGACTGAAATCGCTGAAGCACGAAAACTAATTCCCATTACGGTGCTGGAGAATTTTTTCTATCCGATATCACATAGGGGATATAAAACTAACGCGGATTGATCGAACGACACAGCTTTCTTATTTTTAGTATAATTGTTTCTATTAATCTTACTTCGTCACCTTGCTGTACAGAGATGCAGGAAGAATACAAAGACGATCCCTCAAGAAGATGAAAAGTAAAATATACTTTTATATTACAGTGACCGATTTAATAAATTACTACCGAATACCTGACTGCGCAATTCATTTCGGTCTCTCCAATCAAGATATAGCGTCGATTAGCCGAGGGATCATTTCCACAGACGCGGCATCATCCTGATGACGTTGGCTGATTAAAAGCGATCTAAATAGGGGATACAAACGGTTTGTATGGGACATCGGAATCGATTTTTATCGATTCAATATTCGCTATTTACTCAGAAAGTCTTAAGTACGCTGGTCTCAGAAGTCTTTCGCAGTCTCGGAGGTCTTTGAAATCACTGAAAATTCCCAAAAGACAGCTGGAAGTTAAAGAACGCCTCACGCAAGTCTTTGGAATTCTCTGATAGTCCTTGGAAGTCGGGGGTCACTTGTATACCCAAAAATGGAATGGCTAGCCCTTCGTTTTCACGAATGTGCGTATTTCCAGCATGAAATCACGCGATAACCGGAACAGGTATGGTTATGATATGGTGCTATTTTATGCACAAATGGACACGCAATTTTTAATTGCTTGAATAGTTTAATACAAACACCTGCCCAGCTCTTTCTTTTCGTGTGCTTAGAAAGAATTTTGGTTGAGCGTAACATAAAGAGATGGAAAATACAGTAGGAAATACTTTTGTATAAATCAGCTGGCCTACATCTAGGCTCCTGAAATTAACTTTTCACGTGAAACGAGCGAAAGACACTCGTTTAACTTTAACAAGGAATGCGAGCGAGCAGAATCCCTATCTCGATCTGTTCCTATATCCCTGGGCATCAGTGTTCATCGTGAATTAAATCGCTTTTTTCGCTCCTACATTTTGTCCCTTCAGGAGCCCGGCCAACTGCAGAGCTTTGGCTGAAAAACTACATTCCATCGGGTCGCCAAATTAACCTTTTTCTCTCTTTATACCTACATCTTTCCTTCTCCTATATCCAATCTCCCGACTATTTGCTTCAAAACTGCGGGGTTATTAATAAGTCATCTATCCGAACCCTGGCACCCCGATAGAGGTTCAGTTCCCTCGGTATGGCCAGTCGTTGGCACGCTCCATGTATTAAGATGTAATAGAACGCCATCGTTTGGCAATGTGTCAACCCAACCCATAGTTCTTCAGACTATACCGGACTATCCGTAGTAAGCAAGGACATGAGTTTCCACACAACCCTGCGTCCAAGGAAAAAATAAAAAGGATCAGCGAAAAGAATTGCTGATTACTGGCAATAATTTTGAGATTAAAAATCGCTTGAAGGCGTAATTCATTCACCTGCAGTGATCTTAATCCATGAGGCTGGGCGTGCTACTGACGTCCCTGTAAGATAAAGGAAGAGTGAAGCTATACTGCAGTACTGGCCAAGCCGGGAATAGTTCGTTCTCGTACAAATATTCTCATGCGGAAGCAATCGATGACATCAAATGAGAATGGGGTTTCTCAGACGATGATAGTATTTGGATTTTAACAATAATTAACTCAACCGAGCTAAGTACCAACAGTCTAATGTAAAAGTTGGATTTTGATAACAGTGCGATGAAGCCTCGGCGGCGATCGGCCCCTCCCTCATTCAGAGTAGGGAGAAACTTGCCCTGTGCAATGATAACGGTCGGCTCGCATGCAGATTTTTCGTACCAGTGAAAATATCCGGTGATCGGCAAAGTCCGTAAAATACAGAACACGAATCGCCATGTTTGAAGAGAGCATCAGCGAAGTACAGTAGGACTATTGTGTGACCAAAAGGAACTTGCTCTATTGTGAAGACAAATGCAGGAAAACGATCAGGACCGAAGGTACACACTACGGTAGAGTGATCTTGAAATGGTGATAAACAACAAACGAAGACTTGAATCTCTCGGAACCGGACGCCATTGACCAAGATGGGTTTTGCGACCGTCTACTATAGAGTGGTCGTGTCGGGTCTTACGTTGATAGAATTACGTCACGCGCGAACAGCTCCAGAGCTAAAGACAACGTGAAAAGAAGGATTATACCACAGCATATAGTAACGTTCTATGAGGGTTATTCCGCTCCTGCTTTTATCTTAGTTCCAATACAAACTTTTTTTTACTCTGGTACGAAACGACGAACCTATGGATCCTTGGCAGGAATTTTTGGGAACTTGGTGTGATCACGAGAAGATGCAAAAAACAAAAACGACATGGAGTGTATTGAGTCGGTGTTCTGAATTCGAAAACCCTCAAATATTCCCAAGTCATAAATTGACAGACTAATTTCAGTTACCATGGAACCCATGGATCCATATTCCTGAAGATATATGTTTTGTATATCTCCACATGTATGTACATACATATAGCATGTGTAGTACGCGTAAGCGGAGAGGACAAGAAGCTATAGCCAAGAGCTGTATTCAAATGAAGGGGTCTGCATAATAAATAGGGGGTTGTAATACCTGATACGTGTACACAGTGTACATGAAGATGGAACACGGTCTCTTGAGGCCAGGGGATATTCTAGCTGAACGGGCACACGCAAAACTATGCAAATGTGTTGCATACAGCGATCGCCTGATACCCGACGGGCCGTTAAAAAAATGTTCCTTCAAGTTGTGGGGATAATATTCCACAGTTTTAGAGCAAGAAATGAATGAGAGGGCGATATCAATAAGAAAACTTTCGGATGAATACTGACTGTACAATCGATAGGACATCGCAGAGCCGAGTGCCAATCATCCACTAGTCACTCGACTAGGCATTTCAATTAAATATCTCCGGCAGTAAAGCGTTGATAAACACTCAGTGTTGGTTAAATTGCCTCATACTAATTGACATTGAAAGGACATAACCATTCTGGATTAAGAAGAAGGTACACTGGGTGGATGCTCCGATGGAAAGAAGAATGAAGTGCCCGTTATCATCGTCTTCCAGTAAAGAGTTTCGGTTGGGTTATTGTCGTGGTTTTTCCCAAATATATCACCCCTTTGCAAACGAGCGATTCCGAAAGTAGAGGGACGTGCCTTGATTGCTGGGTCGATATTCAACAACGAACGGTGGAAAGCAGTTTCAATGAAGGGTTTTAAACGATCCTTCCGACGAATGTGTGTATATACCTGTGTAGGGTGTGGCTGGTGGTAAGTGCGCATAGTGTTGTTGACAGGTGCTCTTCTCACTGCAGAGCGCAGTGAGTGCGCAGAGACTGCTGCGTGTTTCCTTGCTCCCATACAGTCATAGTTCATTTCTAGGCTTCCGGTCTTTGTAAACCGAAAACGAGTGTGAAATTACATTCGATCTCAGTTAAGCTAAAGCTTTGTTGCTCCGCTGCCTGAGGGGCCTTCTCAATCGTAGGATTTCAAGAAAATCTCAGCGCAACAGAATTGATTGAACGACTGTTGAATGAACACAGAAGCGCGAAGAATCCTCGAGAAATGAGATGAGTATCTTGAATTTCACCGAGGGGACCGCTCACTCGGTACGAAAGGAGAGAAATGAACCTTTTCCAAAGTAGCACTAGATCTTTCGACACCGTTTAAAACCACTCTTTTCAATTGTTTCATCGTGATTAATCACCGCATCATGGATTGAGATTTAAGTCTCAAGCCCCGCCCCTTCGAGGACAATGGGTTTCGACTCCGGGTTCACGAACCTATATTTTTCACCGATTTGTAACTAACGAGGTGTATGGCATGGACTGGCATCATCCTTTGTATTGCGGCACGCTGATGGGATGGTAATTAGTCGGTTTGATGCAAACCGCGTCGACGGAGGAATTTCTGGAAAAGCGCAACTGATTGCTGGAGGGAAGCGCACTGCGACACGCGCGTGCATCCTTACGCCTGCAGTGCGATATAACTCATCCGCGTGATCAAAGA
The DNA here is from genome assembly GCA_963170745.1 of Phymatocera aterrima. NCBI lineage: Eukaryota > Metazoa > Arthropoda > Insecta > Hymenoptera > Tenthredinidae > Phymatocera > Phymatocera aterrima. The sequence continues at coordinate 3,144,360 of OY720673.1, read as the reverse complement.
TTTGCACGTTTCGCTCGCAGCCAGTTTTCCAGGTAAAATGATATCATGGCTTCATCAGATTGTCTACCGCAATGCATTCAGGACAATCTGCATAGTCAAATTTTTGGATGTAGCAACTTCCAGTTCGGATTCTTTCACCCTATTTTCCGAGATTCATTGTTAGTGATAATTGTTGCACGATTGTTTTCCAGGCCTGCTTCATTATGATAATGTCGAGCTTACACTGCCACGCACTTTATGTTTTAATGAGATATTCATGGGTCGCGTTGACGCGCTTGAGAAAGCATTACCATCAGAATATATTTATGCATCCGAGAGTGAGTATGTGGTAGGTTTGAATAAGGTTTAAATAATAATGGGTTAAAATCGATGATAGAAAACTATGAGCTGCTGGACCGTTTGCAGATCAACGTTTCAAATTTTTTAGTTGACTTGACGTTGTATTTTCGTTGTTAGATTTTCTACACTCGAGTGATTGGATCCGGCAGATATGTGATGATCCTGTCTTACCGGAGTATTGTTCTTGTATTGTTCGTTTTTTGTAGATTCCGAGCCATTATGGCGCTCCTTCAATTTTCTAGCGGCTAGCTCTTTCTCTCCCATCACGATCTATCTATCGGATTTATTCCTTCATTGTGCAGTAGCACTTGTGAAGCCGGTGTACTCTCAAGGCCGGACTTCCCGTGCTGCGAAATTCACCCATTCCGGGTGATCCGGTTGCTTGATAGTATATCGGAAGTACTTATGGGAATTATTGCGGTATTCCATTGGTCAACGTCACGCGAAAAGAGAATATACCGTGCACTCTATCAGGGGTCGTAGTCATCGCCCTTTACCAACGTCAGAAGAGAGGACGGAGCGAGCTACCGCCTTACAATGATACCTTACGCAGGTTTAATTCGTATTAGGCCTAGCCCTGCAATCCTCGTGGGATTGTCGTGCAACACAAAGCACTCCAGGGACATCAGTATAGACCGACCGGGATCCCTCTTCTTCCTACGTTGATATTGGTCCAACGTATGGTTCCCAGTGGTGAGTCATCCATCGGCAATTTTCATATATAGGGTGGGATTCACCCGAAACTTTCCACGCCCACGATATTTGGGACATTGCTCCCTCCTCTATATGCCGTTCATCGTTCAAATTGCCCAACTAAAACTTCTGTCGAATGGACTAATAATGCACAGGAGTTATTGCGGCTAATAAATTTCTCTTCAACACTGTCAGCTTCAGCTTCTTTTTCATTCGTCATATAAACAGAGATATGAAATTTGTAATCTCCATTCCTAATGACAGAGAAGGTTCATTAATTATTGCACAGTGATCGGTGATACTGAATCAGTGTTTCAGTAGAACCGACAGGATGCTTTCATTTTAAATGTCCTTTGTAGAATGAAGCAGAAGTTTCTTCATTATTCGAAAAGTAAGAAAACAAAAACAGACGGAAATGAAAAGGTTTCGATTCTTCATCACGTATTACCAATTAAATTTCTGAGACTATATAATATATCTACATGGCGGAAGATATTCTTGCCAATTTCTAGCTTCTTCCTTAATTTCGGTAACGCGTCAAATGCATATTTCTCATACAAATTTGTGGGTCACGACTTTCAAAAGAATTTCTCAGGGTAATTCCGAAATGATGTATGCATGTTCGTTGAGAATCAATTCAGATGATATAGAAAAAGATTCAAACTTGTCGTTCTTTGTTTTTCCTAAGGGTATAGTAACGGGCTGAAAGAAAATTTGTGGAAAATTATTTTCTTAAGAAATGGCTATTTCTGAAGTTTTAACTTCCGTTTCAACGGAAAACCTCGAGCCACTCGAAATAAATGTGTATTTTCCGGTCTTATCTTAGCCTCAGCTGCCAACTTCCTCAGTCAACGAGGTGTCCAGGCGCACCAACCATTCAGGGTGATCCTAGTCTGCAGTAATTGCATCATTCCATCTCAGTCGCTAGCTTTCCTTCTCCAGTCTCGTATGTACAGCGGTTTAGCCACGATATCCACACCTCATGGAACATCTTGAGAAAATCCTCTCTGCTAAAATGAGGCGAACCTTTTTCTCTTGTGCTTATATTTTCCTCTCGTCGTTTCCTCTATCTGAAGTCAGTCTTATTTTCTCCGATCATTCATCTGCGCAGTTTACAGCAGTATTCGGAAACGATGATTTCGTATATTAAAAACCATGCCATTAAAAAAAATTAGGAAAAGTTGATGGTTGAAAAGTTTCGATGACACGTTTAATGCTCGTACCTCCCAACACCTTGTATCACGGACCCCAGTTGCCGGTAATTGGAAAAAATGACTTTGCCGGAAAGCAAGAGATGTAAATTACCAGGCGCTAAAGTTAAATTCCCGCCCTCGAAACAGGGTTACCAGTAGCTGCGTACAACGCTCGCTGCAGTTAATTAGATTACCTGTGTATACATCTGACTATAGATATGTGTTAGAACTGCTGACTTGACACAAATATTTTTATTCGAACAAAACTGTGACGTACTTAAATTAGGAATACATTCACTATTTACTCGTAAAATTACCCCATTCTATGCCAGACCAATGATTCACTCGCTAATCGATATTATTTTTTCCCTCTCAATTTACGCGTATATGCATGCAGCCACGACATTCAGACCCATTGTTACTCATGCTTAAAAACATTGTTATCACTTCGAAAATAGAATTCGTTGCTAAACCTACACCAAACAACCGATCGGAATGAAACTTTGGGGAGTGGATGCAGTATTTCGGCAAGAAGTGGCTGAGTATTTTATTTCCACGAAATATTGAATCTTCTATCGAGAATTAGAATTTTTCCAATCTAACCTATAAGCGAACCTAACCTAACTTTCAGAGAATCCCGAAGAACTTTGAATTCTCTTGGAATTTCAGCAAAATGAAATATTTAGCCACTTTCTGCCAAAATTCTGCATCTGATCTTTGAAGTTTCGTTTTCATCGGTTGTGTGATGTAGGAGTGGCGACGAATCGCGTTTCCGAAGCGACAATAATGCTTCTAAGAATGAGTAACAATCGGTCTTTATGTCTGGTGAATATGTCTTTAATAGCACCTTAAATAGGCCGTACGGACGAATTCCGTGCAATTTAATACCGAATGAATTTCAAGTCAGTAATCCTGATCCAATTGTACACATGAAGATACTCGGAACGTCTACCAACGTGGAGAATACTTTCTAGTATCATAATTCAAAAGACCCTCGAAACGCGTTACTGCGATCACGTAGGTAGGTATGTACGAAGGGACGCGTGTCTCCCGCTTCGTTCACCAAATGAAAAGACGACCGTAGACGGCAGCGAAACCAGCCAGCGCCAAAGGAAATAGTGATAAACTGCGGTAAAATAATGTGTGTCTCGTAAGAATGAAGAAAAATTGGGTCTTCTTCGTAAGAAAGAAAAACCACATTCTGCACCCCAGCGAACCCCTCACCGCCCCTGTTCCACGACCTACCGAACGTTGTCGTAGAAAAGATTCCGTCAGCCGGAACACATTGATGACTTTGTTAAGAGGATCTTTTTTCTTTCTGCCCCTTATACTCGGCTCACGTCTCCAAGCCTTTTAATTTGAGTTAGGCGCCTTTTTTCAACCATGAATATCAGTTTTTTTTCGCCTCAAAATATCCAGTAGCGTTTCATTCTCTCAGTCTTTCGCTCTCTATAAATCTATCATTTTGTGTCGCATGCTTTACCATACTCCTCCTCATGCTCGTCCGATATTGTTATGGATAAATAAACATCGATCTATCTATCTCATATCTATCCATCTATCTATCTATTCATCTGTCTTTCAATCCATCTTCTTCTCTCTCTCTCTCTCTCTCTCTCTCTCTCTGTTGATCCTGCTCACTCATCCTCTCCCTGCTAGCTCTAAGTATTGTTTACAAACATCATTGTAATAAATAAAGATATTTCCTTTCTTTTCTTACTCTCGCGCAAAGTGTGCTCGGCGCTCGCCAGTAAAACTCCCGCTTACCAACATGAAATGTTCATGCCACGTGCGACGGCTGGCAATCTTGACGTCAGAGGCGGCTCTTATCTGCTGCAATATCCAGTACGCCGAACCACGACCTATCAAAGGTTCTTTCGGTTGTCAGCCATAAACATGTGGAATACTCTGCTGGGACCTATTAGAGATATATGCCTCTTCGAGGCTGAGCATGTGAGGTTTCCAAGCCAAACTGAAGGACCACATACAAACCGGAAGTAGACTACGAGCGCATCATTGGAGCGGCTAGGAATATTTTAAATTAAATTTTAATTTTATTTCATTCTATTTTTTTTGGTTTTTTTTTTTTTTTTTTTTGTCTCTGTCTCTTTCTAACGTAATCTGTTGGCGTAAGTCTAAAATTTTTGGATGTGAATATATTGATGTAGCATGCCTGTGGGCTCACGGAGCGTTTTGGTGAAATTATCTTCCCTCTCTTTACTCATCTTCCCCTCGTTTCGAGTCTCCGAAATGAATATGCTCTGGGACCTCGCGAAATCACGAAGCCCGTAGAGGAAAGCACAAGTTTGTCCTGGATGGACTAACATAATTTACTAGTACAGAATAAAGGGCGAAGGTCGTAGTCCCGGGAAACGGTAAGGACTGTGGCATGTCGTATCCTCATGTGGGCCTGGAGCGCTCACAACTTTGCCACAAGTATTGTAAATTCAAACGTTGTAACGACAAAAAGATGTCGGTATATGACCCGTCGAAACTACGGCGTGCCGCTGAAGTAGCCGATGAAAAAACCGAGCAATGCGAATAAAGCTCGATACCTACCGGAGTGTCAGTCGTAACCGATAAACGTTTCGATTGTTTCAATTTGAAAAATGGAACGCGCAAAATCAGTTACGCCTACGGAAGTGTCAGACAATTGAACGATCGACTGCGAGGATCCTTATGGTGTGAGAACGAGTAAAATATTTGAGCGTTAAAAAAAAATTCTAAGGTCATTGATTTTAGAGGGGGACTTGGAACATTCGGTTGGTGGGAGCAGCGGCGTTACCAAACACCGTGACTATAGGACGTCGGGGTCACCTAGGGATGAAATCGATTTTGTCCCGGCTATCTCCTGTTCGAGGACTTTATCCGCTTATCGCGGTCAACGACGGGCCATCCTTGGGAGGCTGGTAAATCAAAGGACTCCTATATCGTTCGGGACGAAGCTGTTTCCAAGTGGTGCAAGGGACGTCCGACAATTAACTCCCTTGCTAAGTTAGAAAGAGGACCGGGACTCGGGGGCTACAGTGCCACGAATCTATTTCCTTCGACCACTCAGTCTTTTTGATCCTTTTTTCAGGCCTAGTTCCGTCAGCGACTGAAAGTAGTTGGGCATCTCGAATCCTTTTATTTTTCCTAAGCTTATTTCTTAGCGTGATAACTCACGAAAACCGTCCATCCATCCGTTCTTTTAAGAATTCCTAAACCTTATGAAGGAATTCCCGCGTTCGTAACATGTGAAACGATCCTGTGATACAAAAGTGGAATAAATCCAGTCACGAATTCAACTGACCATCATGAGCATCCTTTTAAGAAGAGGCCGAACAAAGGACAACTTTTTTCCCAGTGGAGTGGGATTTGAGAGTTTAGATGAGCAGAACAGTCAGATGTCAAAATGGACATTATTCTCGTGAGAAAACTTGACATGGGATAATGTCAACTATGAAAAATGAGAAGCCGAACCCATACATCGGCACACCCCCTAGCAGAGGTTCCACCCAACGTTTTGATTAACTCATATAAACGCGTTGGTTTTTAGTGTTAGTCGATAAGTGAGAATCGTAAATCCTAATTCCCCGCAAATTGAACTTACGCACCAACGTTGAACCGGCTAAAATGCACTGTTACGTCGCGCTGCCCAGCGCATGCAGTAGCCGTAACCGTACCAACCATTGTGTTTGAATTCAATCAACAATGTTATTTAATATCGGCAGCGGATTGGAATTACGGTTTTTGCGCTACTGCGAAATCGATGTTACTGCGGAGAGTGGAACACACGGCAGCCAAATCGCATCCATATTCTAAACTACAGTGCATGAGACACCAATGTCTTCGTCTGTAGTCTCCTCACCATCGAGTGCCATCAGTATGCGCAGTTGCGACACAACACACTGTCACATCTCCGCAGCGATTTGCGCGCATACGCACAGTCGTGATATATAAGTACAGTAGCGCTTCACTATTATGCTATCAAACTATTCTCGAAGTAAGGACTTTCGAGGAGTATACTCGAACTCGATACTTGGTTAACAACATACTCAACTGCTGGCAGAGGTAAAATGCACGGAACACATTGCACGTTTGCACGTTGACGATTTCACGGTAAGGAGTATATTTTGAATTTTCCAGGGTCCAAATTCTGTGACACAATGCTCAACGCTCGTTGGTCCGCTGGTATAGTACATTTCGATACCGGTGTGAAATGTCAGGCGATATAGTCGGGTGCGATGTTCTCAGCATACACCGTAGTCGAGGTGTGGGCACAGCTCGGTGCCGTAAGCGCCGAGCGTTACCGAACCCGAAACGGAGCTGGATGCTGAAAACATCGCATGAGCCTAATCATCTCATTTCGCACGAATATGAAACAGTATTTTCTGAAAAAGTTGTGCGCAAATGACAATTTGAGAATGTAGGTTGCGGATGAATTCAGGGGTGAAGCCGTGGATGAGGCTGACTCGCGTGGATCGCGGAGATCTGTATAGTATACGATTCGTGCTCGAAATATTGCGTTACCTTCGGTAGGACAGGCTAGGTCAAAATCTGGCCAGTACGTATTCCAGGCTAGATATGCGCAGAACGTTGTTCTTCGCATGTCTGGCGTGCGATATTGTTCCAACTCACACTGCCTATACCATATAACGTCAAAAAAGTACGAGAATATGGGAGCCCGGCCGCAGCCCCAATAAAGCAACTTTTTTATGCATGAGTTATATAAAATATTATATAATACTGCTGATATACAAATATGGATCAACTTGAACCTTGCGTATAGTACAGATGATTGTTTTCTCCGGAGGAAGCTTTGTACAATCATAGTTCCAAACTATCCGTGACGTTGGACTCGAGCAAACTTTCCGTGTTCGATGTATTGCAAATATTGAAGTTGGCTGGCGATAGCTGTTGGAGTATAAATTTTGTACGTTCGTTACGGTTTATCCGTTGTTTTACTAATTCAAAGCAATTTTACAGTGCTTTTCATATTTTTTTAAACTCCCTTTTCATACAATCGCGAACCGAATGATCCATTCAAAACATTCATTTTAAAGTAGCATTAGATAGTATGAGAGCGCACGACCAAAACCATTTCTCATAGCATGCCAGCTGAAACTGTAATAAACCAATAGATCAGAGGACCGTAGACTCGACTAGGCCGGTAGTAACGGTCAGAAACCTACCCGAGTAGGTTTCCAGCACTGGGCCGGCCCTGGCCAGGCCTGGGCCAGTCTCAGCCAGCACTGGGCCGGCCCTGGCCAGGCTTGGGCCAGTCTCAGCCAGCACTGGACCAGTCCTGGCCAGTGCCGGCCCGTGAGTTAAATCCTACCCGGGCAGGCAGCTTTCTGGGAGGCCATTTCTGCTATGTCAACAAAAAATTGGGTGGCGGTATTATCACATCCCGTCTGATATCGGAAGTGTAGGTACATAGACTTTGGTATTTTATTACTAAACATTTTTTTATTTTATTCATTTTTTTTTTAGAATTCAACTATCAAGGAGTCGATCGTGAGATGACTATTGTTAACCCTTTTTTAATTAATTTTCATCGAATAATAGTATATTTCGATACGAGAGGCCAAACCGGCGGTTTGCACACTACGAGTGTGTGAAGTCGCAAATGAGCCGGAGGGCGAGTGTCGTGCCTCCACACTCGAGTAGTGTGCATTTCGCCCTTTTCACCTCGTGTATGAAACACTGTTTTTTATCACACCTCAGGCCAAGCCCCGCGAAAAAAGAAAATTGGAAGAGATGTCAGCGTTAAAGTAATAACACCGACTGATGAACTAACTCAATAAACCGTTAGATGGCGGCAGTAGCAAATGCGACGTTTGTACACTAGTGAAAACGTTTGCGCACTGCTATAGAGATTTTGCGCATCGCTTCAGCGTAAAGTACCGGAATAAACCATTTTGGATGTCTGTAACCGGTACACGAACAAAAGCTTCGCATGCAGGTGTAACGAAAAATGAGATATCGCAACATCCATGCGATTGATTGTTCGAAATAGAATGAAAAAATTGTACGAATTTTTTCGGATTTTTGTATTACATGTCATCCCGTTTGATGTATAATACTTTTTCGTTAACACGCGGGCAGAGTACGTTTTATTTTCTGTGCAATCACATGCATGATTGAAATTCTTGTGGAGATCACATGATCACATGAAACAAGCACAATCATTATACCCCTGGAAACGCAGTTTTTGAGTAAAAAAATCATTTCCATTACGTAAATTATACAGCAAATGGGTTAAAATGCGATTTAAAAATCTGAAAAAAACTCGTACACATTTTTCATTCTATTTTGAACAATCAAAGCTGTTTCTGAAAATGGATTTTTTTGTATTAACTGACCTAAATTTACGCGTAAACATGGTTTTCGGACGGGTCGCTATAATTTTTTTTTTTTAATGTATCCTTTCTCATGAAACTGCATCGTGAGTACGCGCTGCGCTATCGGCGTCTGGAAAACGTGTTCTTAGTATCTCGGGATGCTGTGATACAGTTAGGTCAGATTTGTTGATATATGGTTGGAAATGCGCCCAGGTCAGACGCTGCGCGCAAAATGTCTGTAATCTTGAATTGAGGTCTGCTTCTTTCGAATTGAGCTCTTCTTCCACCTGCTTTTGTTCTCTTTTTCATTCTATTCTGTTTGGTTTATGTTGTGATTGATTCGGTAAACTGTACTGCTAACGAACGTAGGTACTTGACATCCCTGGAAAATGGCGATGGAACATCTCGTTATTCCGGACTTAAAGTGCCGTAGGACTAGCTACCTTAAATATGCAGAACCCGCTTCGAAAACGAGAATTGTAAATTTTCGTAACTGACTGGATTGATTTCGATGAAATTCAAACAATTCACTGATTAGGAATTACGATGGCAGAAAGTAGTTAAGTATTCCACTTTTTCGAAACATTGATCAGATTTGATAAAACATGCATATATATCCCCTACGTTAGGTATGTTAGATTTCCAGCGAAGAATCCAACGGCCGCTTTATCAGACTGTGTGATTTCCTCCGGTTCTGGTTGAGAATAATATATTTGACCTCAGTGGCGAAAAAAAAAGATCAAATTTTAGGCGGTATAAACGTGAATCGGGATAGTGTTTCTTTGTTTTCTTTTTTGAGAAGCTTATTTATGAAAACGTATCTGTTTTCATGCGGTCATTTGTGAATTTCAGCAATATACGTTGTGTCATTTTTTGTGTTTTTTTCGTTTGCCGTTAGTTGAGATCTCGAGTTTTTTTATTTCTTCATTTGAGAATATTTTCGCGGATGACAAGCGTGCAACGAATCAACGTGAAAAACATGTAGTCCACCCGCAATACGGTACGGTACTTTGAATTATTTCGGAGTTTGTGCAGGTAATCAAATAACCAGCACAGCACAGTTTGAGCAAGAGTTTGTTTGTAGCCGGGAGTACCTATACGAGTAGCAGCTACACATTCAACTCATTTGCTCGGGTTACAGACAAACTTCTACCTTAGAGCTAGGGTTAACTGATCCCAATCTATTATCAACCCGAACTACAACGGTTACAGTTGATAAGTCACCGCGTTGTAAGTAATTTGGAAAACGCAGTTCAGGTGAAATCCGTGAACATTGAGCAAGAAAATCTTTTCATACAAAAATCATATAATACTGCGGAAAGTGAGGTACTGACCATCAAGGTGCTAGACAAAACACATTCGTCCCCATTGTTGGTAATTGTTCAAATATCTAATTTGGACAAAACTTTTTTACTGGATGCAGAATTGTGGTGAAAAATAGCAAAGTATTTCGTCTCCACGAATTGTTGAAGAGTTTCATCGGACATTCAGATTTGTCCAATCTAACCTACAAACGTACGCAACCCAACAATCAGAAACTTGCTGAAAACTCTGGATTGCCCCGAAATTTCAGAGAGATGAAATAGTTGGCCACTTTCTGGTCAAATACTGCATCCAGTCGAAATAGTTTCGTTGCAATCGCTCGGTTGGTGTAGATAAGTGGCGACGAATCGCTTTTCCGAATGACAACAATGCTTTGAACAATAAATACTAATGAGTACAAACGGGATTGTAATGACACCTCAATTAATGTGGAGGTTCCATGAATGCTTCTTCGCGGAGAATCATTATCTTCCTCTTTCGATGAAATGTCGAAATTATTTCATTTTTATAATGATGACAAATTTTGAAGCACCACCAACGCAATTTTGAAAGGAGCACAAGTTCGATAGTAACTCATCCTACGAAATTTATCAACTTATTCGTTCCCACCATAACTCGGCGGCGTGTCATGATAATGGCATCGGCAACTTAATTCGAAGTTTGTATTTAGTTAGTCGTTTCGCCGGCAGTCACAATGTCAGATACACTACTATTCTGGATTCCTGACGCAGCAGGAATAAGCAGTACCAAAAATAAATCATATAAACCTGCACTCGAGTAAAACTGAATGAAATAATTGCAATGAAAGAAGTAACGGAAACATATACCACCGCGTGCTTACTTATAGAGGAATTTCGGGATTGAAACTCAACGATAAATAAAAAAAATTCTCACCGTTATTATTCGATTTCAACCTGGTTCCGAAAATATTCATTCTTCCACGAGTTTTCAGTACTCTGACCAAATTCCTCACCTACATACCGCTCAATGAATTACGTCCCTTAATTTCAATAATGGATTTTTTCCCCTATTTCTCGCTTTCACTTTGTCATCTATCTAAAAATGAGGAAGTTGGCGGAGAGGGGCAGGGGGGATGAAAAAAAAACGGTACACCTGTGCCAGAGAATGTATACGTACGTGGGGCGAGTAACATATCGAAAAAGAGGCGAAGTAGGTATGAGCGGATGTGCAGGCGGTGGCTCGGCTATGTAGCTTTTAGAATCGACCACGCCCCCCTATCGGCGAAGTAACTTCGCGCTCAACTTTTCTCTTTGACTGGTCCAGTAAATTCGGACCCTTCAACGGTCGGCTGATGAGACACGCTGATCAATTATGCCACTGAATACGTACGTGAATCATTCGTGTCGGGCTGCCAACCTTAATTACATGTAAATATGTCTGATATATTCAATTTACAGTCCGGGATGATTTGAAAAATACCACACGTATATCTGTCATATAATATTCGAATGAATATGTATACATGAAATATATTTAATATATCCATATCATATTATCTCTGATGATGTCGAGGTACGTCGTAACAAATATACTAACGCCACGCGCTGCGTGGCCATATGTTAAGCGCTTTCGAAACTAATATGGTTGTTCGAAATCGCTAATTGCCAATAACCACGCTGTGTAAAATTCTGTCTGTATTATTGCGTCGGGTAAACAATTTCCAAGATATATATATATTCCGTATTGCATGCGAAACTCCGCCACAGACCGCTTTTTCACGATAACTGTGCGTAGGCTTGGACATCGATCGAAATCGCAGGTAAATGTTCCAACAATTTCGGTTATAGTCGCTCAACGTTTTCCGAAATATCCCCGGCGATCCTCGTATCGTTAGAAATGTGAATAAAATTTAAAATATTAATGAACATTCGACCACACGTAAGTGAACGCGAAACGAGGAATGATCCCCAAAATTAGAACTGGCAATTATGAAGCTGGAAAACAGTATTTACGAGGTATTAAAATAATTGTATCAATCGTACAAATCTGAGCCGTCGACGATGATCCGTTGAGTTTCTTATTCGAAGAAAATAAACAGAGAAACGAAGAATCGTAAATCCAAGAGTAATTATTCTGGGATTGCGACCAGAAAAATAACGAATAGGTAACAGAAAAGAAATTCTCATGTGAACGAAAAAATTATGCTAAGATATTGCTAGGAGGCTCTACCCTAACACGATCTGACGAGGACGTTGGACAAGAATCGGGTGCTAAATAGGAAGAACTGAAAGTTCAAAAACTGGGCATGCGCTTTGTCGAAAGCGCGCAATAGCGGGTAGGTACAGTTAAGTGTCACTCACCCTTAGTGGACAGGGTGTGGGTACCGGGTAGATATAGAACCGCAAAGATGAGAACTGAAATGAGAATCGGTCCTGACACAGACATCGTCAATGCTACCGAAGGGCCTCGGTTTTCTGATTATCAACGAAAACCCGGGCGAAACCTGCAGCGGCGAAAGTGTTACTGTTTCTTCGACTTTTCAATGTGCCGTAGGAAATGCGGGACAAAATTTTTGTTCAACCAAATAGAATAACATATGTTGTAATTTTTTTAACTTCTTCACCATTTTTCACAATCCAATGTACCGTACTTTATTTTATATCCATAAATCTTGGCAGTGTCATTTGCATGTTTTACATACTCGAGTATGTCGCACCACACATGTAGCATACACAAAAACAAATCATAGAACAGGACCACCGACTCGATACTTTTTCACTAAACAGAAATCAACGAACTACTAACATCCAGATTTGAAAGCGGCGCGAGCGTTTGGAGAGGTCGTTGTTGTCCTTTGGATGAAAATCCACCGGGGTGGGCGGGTCCCCCGTTTCTTGATAAAGAGGTTAACGCTAGATCGCCAAGGTGTTATCGCGTCGAGTCACCCGGCGCTACTGAGGGCTGCTGGTGGTACGCAAGAGTGGGCGTACCTCGCGACCTCGACTAGAAGCCCGCGCAACGGCCGGGGATGCTGCCACCCGCGACTTTGGGGCCATTCGATTCTCACCGTGCGGTATACGTACGTCAACCGGCAACTTCTCACGAGACAATTGACTCTTACATAGAAACTATCGAGATGCGATACATTTTGAACGAGAGTTAAGTAAGCGAGCTTCGAATAATCCCGCGCCGCCTTTCCACAAACAACGCACAATGTTACATTTATCTGTTCACTAGTTATCGTCTAGTGATTTTGCGGTGACTCTTACTTCCGGGCTCGAAATATTTTCCAAGCTTTTGAGCTTGTAGTTTGGCGGAAAGAATCATCGAGGATCTTTCAACGAAGCGGAAGACATCGGTAATCATACTTTTATGAATAAATATTAACAAGCATCGCTCACTACGGTGAAATAAGAAATTTACTTTGCTATCGGTTATTTCTGCGTGGTGTATTTTTTCATGGTTTTTGATTTTTTCGGTCAGTTTGGTTTTGCACAGGGAAAAGATTGGAGCATGTCCGCTTCTTCGGTGACAGCAGTTACCGTCTATACGCGTGTTCAAATTTTTGGATGCTTCGTGTTCGTGGATCTGATGAAAATTTGCAGACGCTTTTCTGCCAATGGTGAGAAAATCTTAGCTTTTATAAAGTTGTACTTTGCTGAAGAATAGTTTCCAAGCATTTATGGTCACCGAGTGCGAAGAGGCTTTTATTGCCGGTGAGTATTCCACAACATTCTTCGAACTTCCAGGCTTCTGTTTATTTTACGGGAATGCATTGAATAGCTCGTTCGCGGATGAAAAGCCCGTTCGAAACTCGCTGTTTTCATCAAATTAACGTTCTAATTTGTGGACCATTCTAACATGTGGATATGTGAATAAAAAGCAAAAAAGATCTGTGTGTTTATTGGTGTCTTGAAGGAAGTCACTACCGAAAAATTGAAGTTTTCGAAATTCTGTAATTTTTTGTTCAATTTTAAATAGAGTCTCGATTTCGGAAGTGATATTCAGAACAAAATCAATGGCATTTTGAGATTGGAGATTGGATCAAAAATGGAGGAGCTATCCACCGTTACAAGGTGTGGAAGTAAAAAATCTCGAAGGCTCCTTGCGTCTCAATAATGGATGCAAGGAATCCACGTTTCGGGGTAGTGTTGGAAACACGAAGATGAAGATCTTGGAGGATGGAATTAGAAGTTGGATTTCTTGTTCAAGAACAAGAAAAGTTAAAGATCACTTTTTTCCAATTTCGATCGGAAATTTTGTGTTAAAAACTAGCTTCAGAATTTTTTGAGAGAATAAGCCATCCAATTTTGAACCCCATACTACAACATCCCCATCTTAGTTTCTTGAACACAACCTCAAAAGATGGATCCCTCGCAACGGTTATTGAGGTGCAAGGAACATTCAGAAATTTTCTTTTTTCGTACTGTATGTACCGGTGGTTAGGTCCTGCATTTTTGATCCAATTTCCAATCTCAGGGTGTCATTTAGTTCGATTCGAACAACTTTACAAAGATCAACTCATAATTTCGAATTAGAAAACAAATTACAGAATTTTGAAGCTCAAAATTTCTCAGTAGGGTCTTCTATTAATAATTTCCCAACCTTGTGTAGGTTCCTGATGGATCGGTATGTAGATAACCGCAGGTTTGATAATCAAACAGTCTTCGAATTCATGGATAAAGCCCGAGAATTCATTGAGCTTCAGAGCTTGTGATTCCGCGAACAGTCATTGTGGAGGTTCTCGGACCAAATTCTCTAAACTATAAACAATACCATGATTGGAAATTGTGACCATAATCAATAACTGTTTTCAAACTTCTCACTTTTGGAGCTGAAAAGTTTGCTTATTTCGTAAACAAAATCATCATCGTTTGTAAGCAAATTGAGAAGGAATTGTTCTTCTGAATTGCGATCTTCGTGTCTCGGTGCAGTCACAACACTGTAAATTTGACCAGTTGTCCCCAAATTGTGAAACTTTTCTGCCGGAATGTAGAAGCATTTCTAGAATGTGGAAAACGGTCTGTCTGTCTTTTCAGATTCAGTCACATTCCCATACAGCAAGCTCAATATTTCACAAACTTCACAACACGCTATACTGTAAGGAAAAAACATTGTAGGCAGTGTGCCTAAGACTTCAGGATCTCGTCACAACGGCCTCTGTATGTAGTTAACTGGACAAAAATTGAACATTACAAGTTCATGTATTTAACTTTCCGCTTTGATAAGAAAAGTTAGCATACCGAGCCCGAAGCTGGTAATAGTGGGAAGAAAATACGACTTTTCTTGAAACCGAAAGGTCGTAACCGACCGTACATGCAGTCTTTGGGCTTTAGTTGACCAATTTTCAAATTTCCTTGTTCTGGACGTATTTTTATGTTTCTAGATGAATGCGAAGAAAACGAAGATGGCATTACTAACGCGGAATGTTAAAGACATTTGAATACGCGAATGATTCATATCAGAAATTGTTAAACTCCATTTCCACACGTATGCGGCACTTCGGTATCTTGTTTTCAATCACGAGTGTATAGTTTTGGAAGAACCAAATCATTTGCACTAATGTATATACATACATACCTATACTGTCCACCAGAATAATGAATCGCACACGCATATTTAATCTCGTCTTCTACTTTTCGTTTTACAAAATTCAGTGGGATGATTGGGAGTCAACACAGCTGACTATAATTGAGGAGATAAAATTTCCGGTGGTCCAACCCCCGTAGTCAAGAGGCTTGCCAATTCGGTTGAAATATTTCAAGAGAACTGGCTACAAGACGGCAATAATTTGTCACATTATTCAAAGCTTGGAGACTATGGGTTCCGATCTTCAATAATACTTCGGAAAAACCATGCCAAGGATACATTTTTTTTTACCCTCAAATATATAATTTGTGCTATCAAGACAGATTCAGACTATCGAAAACGATTTTATAGTTGCTCCGGAAACGACTGACGTTCGCCAATCCATCACAGTTTGAAGGAAAAAGACAGATACACGTAATATGCAAACTTGGATAAAAATTTCGCACACGATTCAAGGCCCGTCAGCGAAACCTACACGTGTGACAATTCACGTGGAAATAACGAAATGAAAAAAAAATATTTCACCAATTTTGTGACTCGAGTTTAGTTAGTTATCATGTAGCACGTCGTTAGGTCAGATTGGTTTGGTCATAATTTTTCTACTTTTTGAAAACATTTGTCGTCTACAGTAGATGTTTAATAAAAAAAAAACTTGCATCGAAGAAATATTTCGATTTCTTCGAAAGTGAAAACGGATGCATAAAATCATTGAAATTTGCATATTCCGATCGTTACGTTATTTTGATATTACTTCTCTCGAGCGTCATTATAACATTCTTCACAGTCTGAATATTATTCAATCTTCACACGTCTCATTCGTAAATCATGCAAATTTGAATATACTTATGTATAAATACTCCGTAAACTCTTGAGGAGGTTCGTGCCTGTTGGAAAGTGGTCTGCAGTCCTTTCCTTCGACTTCCATTTTCAATTCATAAATCGTCACTAATTCTGGCTGATTTTATAATGAAAGAGTATACGTGCAGTGTAAGGATGAGACTATACTGCTGAAAATATCCGAGAGAATGACTTTTCTAGGAGTGAGTCCGATCGGTACAGACAGTTTCACTGATAATTTCGCTTGTAAAATTTTATGGATTGAGAAGAAATAATGTTCGATTTGATTAAGAACGTGGCGAGATGCCTCTGGGATAGCTGGAGAATGATTTAGATCATGTAATCAAGTTTTTTGGATCCTAACCAATTATGCCACAATGAGAGTAAAAAAATTATTCACAATATTATTGTATAGAAAGTAAGTGTAAAAATTCAAAAAATATAGGTAAAGTATGCAACTGGAGATACGAAGTCTGAGACAATGTTCAGTTACGCCCACTCGAATGTTATTTTTTCGAAAATTCATTTTCATAACAGTAATTGATATATCTTACTTCAGATTCAGACTCGGCGATCCAATGAACATACTTTCGGGGCACAAAGTTTTGAAAAAGTCATACAGAAATGTGATGAATGTTCTTATCAGGTTGAAGAGTGTCGCTACGGCGCAACGCGGTGCTTCAGAGGGCGAAGATATCTGAGGATTTTTCTTTTCATCGCGATATCAAGGGCTGAGAGTGACAAGGACGTGAGCCGAGAGTATAGGAGTATCTAGTTTTCTACCAAATAAAATTTGACCGAGTCAAAACTAACTAGGTGAATCAGGTAAAACGAGTCGAATTATATACCTAACGTATATACGAACGGTTTTGTTTTTTTTCTCTAGAAAATTGCAACAGTGAGAAGTTTTATTCGACTCGAATCTTGACCTATTCGTGAAAATTTATCCATCAAAATTACTCGCAAACTGCCCTTTCTTGTCTAACAAAACCCGTCTTAAAATTATTCATTCATTCGTACTAACAAAAAAAATAAAAATAAAGTTTAAAATAATTCAAGTTAATAATAAAAGTTAAAAAATAATAATAATAACATTCACTCAATAGCTGCGAAGCGAAATTTCTTCAGCTTAAAGTACTTTAGTTTAACGAATGTTGTGTCGTCGATGATACGTAGAGTTTCAATATGAATAATCAGAGATGGCGATCAAAGATTCCTTTATATCTGTTCATCTCAATCAAAGGCAATTTTTTTGCGGCTTGATGTTCTCGTTAAACTCTATATCGGAAATATTTCATTATTTATTTCACATGGTCGAAGATATTAAGAAGACCTGTTCAAGAGCCGTTCACATTTTGTCGAGCTCCGCCACGATGCTTGACGCTTGATGGATTTCATGAGTTACCTCGCTCTACGTTTTAATTTTTCAAATTGAGAGTTTCCGCTCTTTAAGTTTCCACAGTGTCAGAGACGTTTGAGACGGCGAAATTCCACATTAATGTACAATGATTACTTCTCAAAATTTTTTTTAATAATCACTTTACAACGGAGCTCTTATTTGACGTCTTTTCTCTATTATTTGATTCACCAGAGTGCTAAGTTTTCATCCTCTTTGTCGATAGTCTCTCTGGCTACGTTCACCTTCACTCGCTAGTCAAATATCGATATTTCTACTGTCACAATCAAATTTGATACGACGCGCACCTCAAGGCGTATTTATCGTCACAATACGGCTTGAGCCCTCCTGCGTTTTACCCTCGATATGATCAATTCGGAGGATCAAACGGCGAAAGGACCATCAACAATTAACAAACTATGCAATTTTCTAAACAAATATATATGTCTCTACATCTCCGATATCGTATCTTTTCACCCGAAAGATTTTCCGTAGCCGGACGGCCATCAAAATGCAATCCATTTCGGGTAGAGGAGCTTTTGCAAGAGAGAAAGCTCGGGGTTTGGGAGGCGACGTTGTTCGTTGTGCCTCGGTGCAAAACGAAGTTCAAGATTTCAGCGGCATGACTCCTGCGGGAACAGTCTCCACCAGGATCCCCAGGAGCTAATGTGAACGTCTCAGGTTTAGGGTGAGATACAAATTATAGAAGGTGATTCTGAAACTGGGGACTACCTCATACCTCGGTGTTCCAATTCACCGAATAATTGACGGTTGACAAAATGGCCAGTGGTTAAGGTCTGCCTTGCGGCGGAGGTGAATTGAATTAGCGATGATCGTCTAGCTACGTCTGTTTCGCTAATTACGAATCAGCCAATTATCTACTCCTGCAGGAAAGCATTGATGGCCTTGAAAGTGGCTGCCGAAAGACTCATGAATCTCTGCTCACAACAACTAAGTCGTAAAGTAAAACTTCGAAAAAACTCCGTAATTCCGTAAATTCCATCTATATACGCGATGGGAAATTGCCCAAGTACTTATTGACCCGTCAGGAAAAAGACAATTGAAAAACCACCTCAACCCAAAATCCAAAATTCATTTTATAGAATAAAAAAATAAGAATAAATCACAACTGCAGCACTCTTGAAGAACGGATTGAACAATTTTTAATTCCCTTTGAATTTTCCTCGTACAGTTTACCTATCGCGTGCGAATGTGGATAGGCAAAAACTTGAGTACAAGATGATTCACTCTGTGTACAGGCTGAGGACGTTCCCACGCCAGCCTAAGAATAGGTGCCGCACGACATGCGAACTCAAAAGTTCAGGCAAACAAGATAAAAACGCTGCCGAGGAAACAGCCTTGAACCATCTTGGTCCAGACTGATTTTGGCGGAAAAAAAGAATAATTACCAAGTAGCAATTCAGAGTAGCAGTATATATCGGAAATTCTGAGGACGGTGCTTTTCAATAGAGTTAAATGAACCAGTCAGTCCACTGTCATCATCGTTCCTCCCGTTAAAATCGCTCAATCATTTACCAAAACGAAATATGTCTATCAAATTGCGGTTACTAGCGCCTTCATTCGGGACTGGCGGCAGGCTAACTTCTGGCCACCATTCATTTTCCGCCTCGGGACGATGATAGGGGTCCTTTTCTCGGCGAGCCAGCTGGATCAGAGAGTTCTGCTGGGACGGGTATGAGGGGTACGTCGCCGCCGAGGAGCCCTAGGACTTGCCGCCATCCCCCGAATGAGAGAGTTGGATTTAACATCACTTGGGCGAAGGCCCTACGAGCGCATGCTCGAAACATGCGCCACGTCTGTGAGAAAGAGAAGGAAACAGGTGGGCGAGGTCGTAGCGAAGGTATTTCCAAACCCTGCTACGTCGTCATTGCAGGCTCGGTACTCCTTCGGTGACCTCAGAGGAAAAATCGCAGCATTTAAAGAGAGCATTCTACGTACACGTACTGAAACGTAACTTTACCGGAGGACGTAATATTTCGAACTAGGAGATACAGATCAGTGATAACTAATTTTCAATTCAAGTCAAGCTTTCAGAGCTGTAGTTCTTCGGAAATCACTGAGTCCTATAATCAAAACGTGATCAGTTTTGCATATACCTGATATTGAATAGAGTTTTTTTTTACCATCCCTAATCACTCGCCCCAAGATACAGTTTGGAAACTTTCGAAGTGGGTACAAAGAAGTACCTTTTGTCTCGCGATTAAATATTGAACTTTCGTTAACCTTTGTAAAGCACTCGATGACTATTCGTTCAAGTGATGAGACATTTTTCGAATAGTATCCATTTCGGGCGGAAATTTTTTGCTCACACTGCAGACGTTTTCACATCATCAAGTTATCAAAGGATTTCGGTAATTATTTTCACAATCACTTCTCACAGCATTGTTTTTTTTTTTTTTCTTTTTTTTTCAGACTTTTTTTTATTTCTCCGAGGATTATTTCTTGAACGTATGGATCAGAGTCAACTCGTATCAATGTGAGGGATTCCACGTGAAGTGCGAATTTACAAAATTTGTTTTTCCTTCTATACCATTAATTTCTGGACTATAGCTCGGGTACGAATAATATTTATTTCTTATTCGTTAGGCGCTTCGGTCTTCGCAGCGTACTCGGTATTACTTCTTTAATTGGATTTTCAACGTTATTCCCAACTCTCTTAATTTGCCATACGACTCGCTCTCTTAAATGTACAGAAACCGTTCCGAAAAGGAGAATCCTGAATTTTCGCGAACGAAAACTTTGAGAATTCATTGAGTACGATGGCAGAACGAAGCTTAGTATCTCACTTTTTCGAAACATTCATCGGATTCGATGAAAGATAAATACTCCCTGTGTTAGCTAGTTCAGTCGTTGAAATCACTACTCTCGTAGTTTATAATGTTATAACGCGATAATCGTAAATTGAATATTTTAACAATCATCTACTCGCCAACTATGAAAAATAACGAAATTAAAAAATTACAAGCGATATTCAGATACGAATGTTTTATTACAAAGTGCTCTGAAATAGTATCAAAAATCTATTGGAATCGGTCGATTTTATTCTAAGTTTGCTTCTTCCGTTCAGAGAACTATTTCCAAAAATCTCACTGTGACATAATTTGTATTTGGTCATTTATTAGCTGAATATTGCTATTTGTTACTTAAAATCGATTCCAATGGAATCTTGTAGAATTCAATATTCAATAAAAAAAAAAACCATGATGAGAACATTATGTCACAGTGAAATTGCGGGGAGCACTTTTCTGAGCCAAAAAAGCCAACTTAAAAAGAAATCGGCCGATTCCAATGAATTTTTAATATTTTCGAAGCGCTTTATAATTCAACATTCATATCGGAGTACTTTTTTTTAACTTTTCAAACTTTACAATCTCTGGCAAAATTGATGTCAAATTGAAATTATTGAATAGATAGTCATTGTCAGCAAAATGTCAGCGCTCAAAATGGCTCATTTATTGAATTAAATCATATTTTCGATAGCTGACTTGAAACTTTTGAACGCGAACCCAGCCAGACTTCGACTATGAAAAACAAAAATATACGAATTTCAAAACTGTATTGTCGGTTGAGAATATGAAGTTGCCGTTGAAAGTAAAATCATAGAAAGTAGTATAAGGAGATCTCACTCCATCAATAAAAAGGACGCCACTTTTTATACCGCTACAGCGGAACAGCCGAATGCGATGGCGGTGCCTCTTCGGGGATTAACACACATAATCTCGTCGGTACGGTTGGAGGTTATGTGATTTGTTTGCGAAAAGGCTGAAGTATGATAAATATTGTTGGAACGAAAAATTAGTATCAGGGGCCGTATATACAAGCTCAGACTCACTCAGAGAAAGATCAGAAATAGTAATAAATCGCCTAAATCGGAAGAGTTATTCGTTGATACAGTCGAGTCTCCAAGCGAAAGATCCGGGTGTCGTATCGTCAAATTAGCCAAACTTTGAAAGCAGTTGTGGTGTGTGCCATGCGCAGAAGCACTTTCATGAGACTTGCGCATTTTGTTTTTCATGCGAAGCTTATAAATTTTATTGTAGTCAATAATTTGCGCATTTATTTATTTTTTAATTCTTTCGTTTGACAATAAAAATTGTGACAATCCTTCTGTCAGTGAAATTATCGCATTTTATTGCATATTGCATATGTGTATAGGTATACACGTGACTTGTCGACTTTGTTGGTAACACTCGGACGTAACAGATTAAATCTCATTCGTGATTCTCCGTCAGATATAAGTTTCGCAGGTAATTCATGCGTGATAAACAAACAAGAATGTTTCCATAACATTTCCTAGATTATTGTACCTCTTCTGACGATGAACAGCGCGTAATATTTTTCTCAAATGTTTTTACAAAGTTTTCTGCGGCACCGACAGTGGCTCGATGCACTTCACGGGGGAAAAAGGTCTGTGTTTATTTCGTGTTTTTTTAAGAACATCTTCAACTCGACTTCGCTTGTATACCGAGTTCAATTCCGATGTCACTTACCTACTACGTGTTTTAGAAAATCAATTATTAGACAAAGTCTTTTGAAACATCTGACGATTGTTTATGAGCTTAAGGTGGTTCCTTAGTCGCCCACCTCCTTTTGGTCGAAAAAAGTGGGCATACCACACTTTTCGATTATCATCCGAGCCCAGGCGTCGAAAATGAAAAAAAAATGCACGCCGCAAATTCAAATTCAGTTCCGAACACATACGTCCAAAAACTTGTTCGTTCCGTGCGGAAATAGAGAACATATCCTGTTTTTTACGAAGTTTGAATCGACACGTCGATCGAAATAATCAGCTGTCAGTGATCGGAGAGATCACACGCATCGTGTAACGCGGTGCTGTACCAAGCGCCTGTTTTACCATCCCGTCGGTATATCCGTGCGCCACGTTATCTCTCGGCTTGGCTGAACCACTGAAATATAACTATAAGCTCCGAAATAGGTAGCACAAATGTTTTTTCTCCCTTCTTGGACACCCCGTGGATGTCTCCAAAGTTGAAAGTTTCCTTACCAGATTCGGTGCAAGGTGTTCCGAGGATGCATAACCTGTGAACAACGAGTCGTAAGCTGAATCGATTGAGCGCATCCAAGAGGTAAAGGTCCGACCTTTCGAAAACTTCTATGGCAGACTCTCTATTTGAATTTTTAGCTGTGTTATAAGACTTCAAATTCAGACGATTTTAAGTGAGAAAATTAGGTGACCCGCTAATTTTTGCCCGCGGTGTATATCGTCCGGTACTTTCCAGATCGACGCATGTGCACCGTTAGGCTGTTTGACTAATACTAACATCTTCATTTTTAATTTTTACTCAAAAAAATTCTGACATACGTGTCACATTAAATAACTCAAAGAACAGTACATTGAATGGGCAAGAGATTCAAATTTTTGGTTGTATAATTCATAAAGTTCTTGCTATACAAGCATGGATCGTGTTTTGATTTCACAAGAATTCAGCTGATAATGAATTCATTTAGAATTTTGTTCCAGTAAAATGGTGCTCGTTTTAAACCAGGTAAGGTTTTCTTCAGCTAGCATACTAAATTTTTATCTTTCTTCGAGCCTTCAGGAATTTTCATACAGATTTCATCTTCAATTTTTTCATGTAAGAACGCGGATTTTACATCAATTAGTTCAGCCTTTGAGTTATTACGATTAATTATAGCTAGCAAAACTCTGATTGTAGTTAGTCTCGTTACTGGTGCGTAGGTCCCCTCGTAATCGGAGCGCTTTCTTTGCATAAAGCCTCTGGCAACTAATCTTACCTTTTAGTTTCGTATTTGTCCTTCTGAGTCTGTTTTAATTCTGAATGTACCCATTTGCTACCTATAACTGTTAGATTTTCAAGCTTTTTTTTATAATTGTCCGAGTATTATTTTTCTTCGGGTGATCCTGTACTCGATTTTTATCACCCTAGAACTAATTGCGAAAGGGCGTAACCAAACCACTCTTCCCTTGCAGATTAAATCATGGACGGATCAATGGGAACTGACAGGCCCATGAAAATCATGAAAATCGCTAGAAAAGTGACTTTCGTATCTTAAAAAGTGGGCGTGTCACGAATTTCAATTTGTATATCTGAGCCTAGGTATCGAAAAGGAGAAAAAAGGAAAAAGAGCGCAATTCTGCATGAAATCACGAACACACTGCCAAAATATCCTCGGCTTGTGCTCAAACGAGGCCGCAAACCCGAACCGCCAAAATACATAATAATTGGCGATTGACACTCGTCCGGCGGACATTCTCATTACCATTCGGGATTCTTCGCCGAGCTTAGCCTGCTCGATGGATACTATTACCAGCGAATTGTTGACGTGTCGGTAATGCCGGCGATAGAAAACCTTTCGTCTCGGTTCACCTACGGAAATCCTATCCAGTGCACAGTCACTTACACGCAGCGCCGACCAAACACAGAGACATGTGTGAGCGATCGTGGCGTCTGTAGGTGAGGCGAACACTGTGCATCGCAAAGTTTGAGTCGCCTGCATTACCGACGCGTCTCAAATTCGCTGATGATCCATGGAGCCGGCTAAGCTCGGCGGAGAACCCCGAATGACTCTGATGAGCATGGCCGCTGGGCGATTGTCAATCACCAATTATTATGTATTTTGTAGGTTGCGGTTTACGGCTTTGTTTTAGCATCAACACAGAATGTTTTTTGGTGGTATGTGTTTGGAATTGCACGCGGAATGGCGCTCGTTTCTCCTTTTTTCCATTTTCGATGCCTAGGCTCAGATATAAATCGAAATGTGTGACACGCGCACTTTTTATGATGCTGAAAAGTCATTCTCTAACGATTTTCATGACTTTCATATATGGGCCTAGCAGTTCCTATTCATCCGTTGATGATCGAATCTAAGAGGGAAAATTAGCTTGGTGGCGCCCTGGCGAAAATATTTTTGCGCGGTGTGAGGTATATTTGACCGATTTCCCAAGTCTGCGTGGTCCCGGGTAGCAAAAAACTATCAGGCGTCAATATTATATGCATCACAGGATCTACAAACTTCATTCTCTCCGCGATTTTCGTCAAAATCACGCCGCGGCTTCTAATGTGGCAAATCAGGTTTACAAAGCATAAGCATAAACAGATTCGTAATATTTTTTTACTATACGTAGTTTTACTTTTCTTTTTGAAATTAATGTTGACGTACTCGAAAATGTCCTTGTCCTTGTCTCACTGCCTTATTGAAAGTACCCGTAGAGTGAATTTTCCTGTACATGTGACCATTGTATAAAAATGATGTAATAAGTGAAGAGCCCCGATATCGACTCACAATCGGCCCCCGTACTTGAAACAGCTTAGTCCGGCGTTGGCGGAGAAGGCTTACTACGTCGGATGGAAATGAATAAGGCTCTCCCAAGAACAGAAATATATAGAGAGAAACTTTTCACGGTCAGAAATGTTCGCCGTAGTAATCGGACAGACTACGAAGTCCACCAGCCCCACGTTCACACGCATAGATGAGAGAACTTATACTTGGCAAAGGTGAAAAGTCCAGAATTTTCGTTCCCTTGTATAAAACAGGTCGGACGAAGACCGACCGTCGAAGATACGTCTTATATACTTTTAGTCATATCGCTCGAAGATGTAGGGATAGTTATCAAACTCCGGAATCGCAGTATTCATATGAGAAAGTATGTCTATAACTTATGAAAAAGGAGAATAACAACAATTCTGTAGATGCATACCTATAGTTTTTGTTTCGTTTTGTTTTGTTCGTATCGCTCTTATATAGTGGCTTCGAAGTAAACTCTGCTTGGTTCAGAGTTTGTAGCATCGTGGCATTACATAGGATATCACAATTCATATGCCAATCTGATAGCGCGTATAGAAGAAGATAATAAAGCACAAATGATGATTGGTAGAAGAACTGAGCTGCCTCGGACGATTATAGAGGAGACCAAGGCTAGGTGTAACAAAATGTAATTTCAGGGGGCAAGAATTTGTGTGATGTAATATGTTAAAACGAAGGAAGTGGGTCCAAAATGGCCGAAGATAGTAAATTGTAACACCGTACCACTTGCCCAACCGCGTCTGTTACTTTTCACCCCGAATAGGTTTTTTTCTTTTCTATAAATTGTTAAGAAAAATATCGAAAACCATACAACTAGCCTTTCTAGGTCTAGGTCTGTCTCTCTCTCTCGCTCTCTCTCGTCTCCAGGAGACAGACGCACTGTTAAAACTTACCCTACTATATAGTCTTGTTCCAAATGGTTCAAGGGAATCTGCATAGAACAAGAGAGTTGCTGGGAGAGATAGGAATACAGAAGACGAAGCGGAATGGCTGAAGGGTATAGTGCAGGTAGAGGCTCGTACTCGCGTGAAATCTTGATCTATCTACGAACTTGTTTTCACACGGAATGCCCTTTACAGTTGATACATCGTATCCCAGCCTGGACAGTCATCCTTAATAAATTCAACCTCATGAGTCCCGGCTGAATGTCCACCCTCCCGGGCTGAGTGCCACCCCTAATTTGACGATGCAGCTAATTCTTTATAGCGCGTGCAAAAATAAGAAGCATGGCTAGCTGACTAGAGGCTAAATAAGTATTCCAATCCATTTAGCGAAAAAATAATGCTGGTTGAATTGCGGTCTGAATCAATTGAATATGTTTTGCCGGCTATTTGATTTTTTTCTTTGAATCGCGCATTCTTACAGCAATTCAAATCTGACAGCGATACAAATCGGTATCTGAAAACAATAAATTGAAATAACAATCAATAAAACGATAAGTTGAGTTTTATCTCTGAACTCTGAATCATGCTTATAAAATCGTGAATTCTGTACCCCTGTTACAAAAATAGTAAAACCTGGATTCCACGACAAACCATGATGATCATGAATCTTGGTTTCCGATCGATAATTTCACCGTTTCGCCGCATTAGAAAATTTATTTTTATACATATTTTTGATATTCATTTCGTCGAAATTGATGTTGTATGTACAACGATGGAATAAATGCGCTCGACAGCATCAATCGATCTACATAGATTTGCAGAGGGCAATTTTTAAAAGTGTTGTATGTTTTCGTTACGACAATGGAAATATTAAATATTGGTATTCTATTCTCATTTCAGGAATTCCGGAATGCGGTTAAAACGCACGCGAAGCGCTCAACTCTTCAAAATTTAATACGTACCTATGTACAAACACGAATATTTCTTGGCGATAATCTCTCAAGTCAAAGAAAGTTATACCTGTATATCAACATTCTGTTATATCCCCGAATTCGACATTCATTCCGAAGATATCAACACGTACCAGAACGCTACGGTGTTCCGGGATTATAGATAGATATATATAGGTATATAGTTCGATACATAGGCGACATCAAGATGTCAATCTGAGTGTGAATCGCAATGCTTGTACGAATAAGGGTATGAGAAATCTTTCTTGGGGACATGGATCGACAACCAAAACTGGCTTTTCAACGGCTATTCATACAACGAGTCTTTGTGGACCCTGAGAATATCCGTGGAAAAATATATAGTCCAATCGTTTAAGGTAGTTCTATCGCATAACGATTTACCGTTTAGATTTCGATAAAAATTGGTGTACAGGTCGATTATGATCGAAAAATAACTCAGTTAAATTTTTATGAAGCTAGGTGGAAAAGAAAAAAAGTTATTGGAGTTTCTATTTTTATACCTTTAACATGCTGTCATACGGAAATCCATGCTTTCGAAAGATTCAATGACAAAGTTAAAAATAACTACCGTTGATATGTAGATGAAACTTCATGAGATATAAGTAGAATGTTTGAAGAACATTTTGCATGTTTGAAAATATTGATTGATGGCCTATAAGTGCATAAATAAATTAAGTAATGCCAAACTTAATTGACCGCCGACCAATATTTAGCAGATGCGACAACGCCGTAAAGAAGGTTAGGTTTGGCGCGCAATTCAAAATATGACACGCTCGATAGATCATCCATGCCCGAGAATTTCTCAACGTTCTCAGTGCAATTATACATTGGATGTTTAGGAGAAAATAATTAATTAATTATTTAAATTAAAATAATTAATCTTTTAGAAACAGCACTCTCCTTTTTTCCGTCTTCACTTGACGAGGACTCTGAACTCGCCATCGAGCTAAGCTCTTACGCATATAACAACAAATACGACGCGGAGAGAAACATGCGCCGCAGACCGTTGTGCGACGTTGCCAGATCAATGTACCGAGCTAGTCAAACTCAACAGCACTCGAGCTTGACTAGTTACGTCCCGATAGAACTGCCTTAATGTATACTCACTGCGGTTCACTCGCGGCCGGTTTCCTCCCAATTGTTTTCTGGTTGGGCAATATCAAACAATTTATTTTGACCACCACTGAACGCTGACGGCAGCGCTGCGCTGGTTAAGTGCCAGTGAATGGAAGTAAGCGCACGACCTTCCGCTGTCTAATGTCCGATCTCCGAGTCTCCGACAACGTGGGCAGGCAACATTTTGGTCTTTTGAAATTTTCACCCCCACCCTGCATCGATTCTAAATTGTTCTCGTGGTCCTGCAGGTTATGAAATCTTTATCTCAAGAATACCGCACTCTATTGATGAAGTGGTGAGCAGATACTGGTATAATTAATGCCCACGTGAGCTCTCCGATAACTGGGGAAGCTCCGCTCCGCTTGAAACTTATCGCGACGGCGATGAATCCTAGAAGCTTGAATCCCCGAAATGCCGGCCCTCCAGAACCAATTGAAAACGTGTAATTCAATTATTTTCACAGTCGAATTGAAACGGTGGAAATTTGAATTTCTTCGATGCGCTCGACTGTTCGAGTGATTGTCCTATATATATACTAGATGCTATATATGATTGAAACTTTGACTATTTTAAAAACATGATGCAATCATCTAGGTCAGTAACTCCGAATCGGTATGGTGTTCGTTCGAGCGTCAAGGTTCGTACGGTTGACGATAAATCAATCTAAAAAGAAAAGGAACAACATGGAAAGAGAGGAGAATGGGTACGTGAAAATCGGTTAATGTATTATGTACATGTATGTGTGGAATGGTATTTCATCACGCGAAAACATGCTCATCACAATCTCACGTTTCTCCGACGTATAACCATTTAGAAGTAGGTGGTCGATCTCTATTGTAACTTAGAAGCGCTGCACTTTATCGTCGAAAGTTTCTATGTTTGAGAACTTTACTTCTGAATTCATCCAAGAACGAACCTATTGTTAGTTAGGCGCCTGAGCTCTCGGTAAAACTATTCCTCTCCGAGAAGCCTCGGCAATAAATACGACCAGGTCTCCTAATTTCACGCGCGGGACTCTATTCCCATCCAGCCGTATACGCGAGCCTCACAATTTGCTTGAACCTTCGCTGCAGACGCGAAGAAAGATCGATCGTATTATTGGAATTTTATGTAGTAAAAGTGAATGAATTGCCTGAAATAAGAATGGACCGAGGAGTTCGAGTCGTTCTTGAAATGCGGTGTACCTACACCAGTGTATGAATTCCTATGAAATCTTTGGAGTTCCCACGAAGTGGCCGTAAAATCCCTAGAAGTCCCATAGAGTCCCATGGAAGCCCACGAAGTCTGAAGAAGTACGTCACATCGAAATCCGTGAAGTCCCGTGAATTTCCACGAAGTCTTTCAAAGTCTTTTGGAGTCCCCCAAAGTCTTTGCAATCTATGAAGTCCCAGTGGAATCCATGCAATCCCATAAAGTCTTTGAAGTCTTGAAGCTGGTGCGCACCATTTTCGGGAGTGATTAGCCCCTCGGAATGGACACTCTGATTGCGAGTCAGACGATTGTTCGTTAGATGTGATGATTACAAACCCACCAGGTGAGAGGTAGTTCAAAATGGCTATCGCGAGAGATTTCCTCGTGTAGGATTTGGAAATGCTTAGAGATCGGTGGCGAGGAATCACGTATATGGTCGAGGAGTAGAATAGCGTGTCACTTGAAATCCGAAAGCAGGACAGAATTCTGCACGAGTTGACTTAGACCAACCACTAGCTATCCTGGTGTTTATTTCACAGGTCACCCTTCTATTTGTAGACACGAGTCACGGGTGCATAAGTCGATAAGATTATAGAAATTTTATCAAGTAAAACGATATATTGACGAACGGCAAAGGTGAACACGTGGTTTTGCTTTTCTTCTCCATTTAACAAATGCTTCTTTTTTATCCACATCTCATAGCATGTCTTCAGTGCTTTGAAAGTTAGCTGCTCAATTAGTCTCGTTTGAATATCAAGGAGATTCAATCTTCCGCTGTGACGAGTATCTAATATGTTCCTCTCCTTCTCCCTTACCAACGAGTCAGGTGAGTTAAAGTTCACATGAGAAGAAGTTCACGAAGCAGATATGCTAGCCGAGTGGTTCGTGTTGAGTTAAAGATACGTGGATAATTTGCCGGTTCTTTATACCCCGCGGGGACATTCGCTTCGTGGTTGATTAATAACTTTTTAAAAGACGCCGCCGAAGCAACTTTTCAAAATTCAACAATTCGCTTTATTGTAGATTAGAATTTTACGAACATCATGAACGAATGGGCTCGTGGATTCATGTCCGCCCTCACGTTCGCTCATTCAAATTATAAGGGAAGCATCAAACTCAGGCCAACACGGCTGGCTGATCGTTCAAAATTCTAAACAATCGAAAACATCTCCCTCTTGCACTATCGAGCTAATAGGTTGAACGACCAAGTTGATAACATAGCTTAACCTCCTGCCGATGAGCGAAGTCCAACTTGCAAACAAGTTAGTCCTGAATTCTAAATTCTGCGCCTTGTGCTCAACTCTCGAAATCCTTGAACCAAAATTACCGCTATGATGGAGCCGGAAACAAAACGCATTTTTGCCAAATAGTACGAGATTATTTGCTGGATACAATTTACTTACCAAATTTATCTGACGAACTACTTGCGTTAGTCACTTTATACTCCAGTACTATAGAGATAGTACTAGTCTTTCATGAGAAGTTAGCCTTGAAGATTACCTCGCTTGTATTCAGTTTTCGTCACGATACTCTTCACTTAAATGAGTAGTACTCTGAAGCAGATAGAAGTTCTTCGGCGCGTGTATCGTGATACATTTGTCGCGAGTGATTACATCTGTTACGGAACTTTTTCGGGAGCAAAGTTAGTATGATGAACGCGTTTAGCGGTGAGAATAGAAAGACTGATCAAGTTGAGAAAAAACAAACGCTCGAGGAAAGTAATATAAATCTTATTAAGGCGACGCCAGGAAATGGCGGAAATCTGCGAAAAAAATATGTACGGAAACTTGACGGCAAGGCGAAGTAATTTACATAGACCGTCTGCTGGCGGAGAGAAAGGGCAAGGAAATATGGAAACGAATGGAGACGAAGGAGAGAAAAACGATAGGCAGCTTTGAATGCGTCGAAGAAAGGAGAGAGAATCATTGTTTTGCGATAACATTCACATCTTTGTTACTCCGGGACATTAGGAGTAAATGATACGGCAAATGATACGGCAGTTCAATCGATTGATCGTGAATTTCACGATGCTTCGAGGTTAACGCACCAAAGAGAACTAATTAGTTAATCGTTATACATCTATGGTGGTGCACGCGTCGGTTCATAGATCAATGAACAAAATTATGAATCATCTTCCAATTGAATTACACGTGCCTGGGTATGGCTGGCACGAAATTAACAAAGATCAGGTTAGCTCACGGTGACCCTGATAATAATCCGCTGGACGCTGCATGTAAGGAACACGACATTGCATGCGAAAAGAATCGAGATAATATCGTGGTGCGAAACGCTGCGGATAAAGTGCTCGCCGAGAAGACTTGGAATCGTGTTTTGGCCATAGAGGCAAGTCTTGCCGAAAAAGCTGTAGCCTGGGCAGTCACCAACACCATGAAAGCTAAATCTAAACTTGGTATGGATTTAATGAGAAACACAAGGAAGAAACAATCAACGCATGGTGTGGGTTTAAAGAGCCTCCAGAATGGCACGAGCCCAAAGAGAAAGACAACGAACGCAAAAAAAAAAGGATGCCAAAAGGGAGGACCGTTAGTCTAAAATCTATTATTCAGTCTGCCAAGAGGTCAATGAAACCGGGTTCTACAGCTATTGAGTCGGCGTTGGCTGGCGCCCGTACGACAGGGGCTGTGATTCAAGGGAAGGTTTCGGTGCCTCGTGTTATACCTGTCCCAAAGAAAATTGGGGGCTTATTGCCGTTTCTTATCCCAATTTTGACGGCACGTTATGAAAGGATAGTTGTCATTGAACCCCGGACAAAAAAATCTTCTGGAAAACACCGGTTGGTGCGATGATGCTAGTAATAAAAAAAATTGAATAACGACAATGGATACTTCGATGTTGTTATACCGCTGAATTTTTTGTTTGGATTTGCTGAGGATTATAACCGAATCAACGTTAATACTAAGCATGAGTTAATTATGACTCGATCAAACACCGATTTGAATGCAATACTTCAAACTGGATTGGAGGGTGTCAACATTTCCCTTGAAAAAATTAAATCGTTATTGCCATACACATAACTGGCTGATAACGCTAAGTTTTCGCTCATGGGAAATGCATGAGTATCCAATGCTACCGCAGACAACAAGACATGTGTGGGTCATCGAAACATCGACACAACTGGAGAAGCCAAGGCATGTGATACTGGGATTGCAAACTGCACGGCGAAATGATGCTAAGAAAAATGCTAGCTAATTCGACCACTGCCTGATCAGAGATGCAAAACTTTTCCTCAACTCGCAGTACTATCCCTATGGAAATTTGAATCTTGATATCACCAACAATCAATATGCTATTCCTTATTTTGAAAGTCGTTCTCAATGAAGAAGAAAAAAACTTTGACTTTTCTTCCTGTCTGTCTGTCATAAATATATCCAATATGACACTGAGCTATCCCCTTTAAAGTGCTATTAAAGACATATTCACCAGACATAAAGACCGATTGTTACTCATTCTTAGAAGCATTATTGTCACTACGGGAACGCGATTCGTCGCCACTCCTACGCCACACAACCGATCAAAACGAAACTTCAAAGATGAGATGCAGAATTTTGGCAGAAAGTGGCTAAATATTTCATTTTGCTGAGATTCCAAGAGGATTCAAAGTTTTTTGGGATTCTCTGAAGGTTAGGTTACGTTCGTTTATAGGTTAGATTGGAAAAACTTTAATTCTCGATAGAAGATTCAATATTTCGTGGAAATAAAATACTCAGCCACTTCTTGCCGAAATACTGCATCCACTCCCCAAAGTTTCATTCCGATCGGTTGTTTGGTGTAGGTTTAGCAACGAATTCCATTTCCGAAGTGATAACAATGTTTTTAAGAATGAGTAACAATGGGTCTGAATATGTCTTTAATAGCACCTTAAGTTACCATACCAATCAGCTATTTTCGTAAAACGCCCGCAGCGCCACCAGACATCTCGCAACGCATCTTAGGTTAGGCAACCACACCGATCAGCTATTGGCATACTAGCGGTAACCAATCAATAACAAACGGGCGATGAGCGATCATCATCCATTGTCGGTAAGACGATCGTAGCGCAGATGGTGGCCGATTTTGGTACTACTCCAGAAGCCCCACATCTTATCTACTTCGAGAAGATGGCAGCAAGGCGAATGAACATCGCTTCTTCGGGTGACCTGCGGATCGATGCAGGGCAGAGCTTTGTCAAAACCTGCAACAACAATTAGGCCTCAAAGTGCTGCATCCGTATGCAAGAGAATAAAAGGAGCGTAGGCTCCTGTGAGTTCGCGTTTGTGTTGATGGCGCATTTGTAAAGCTTATTTGCTTAAAGCAGTTTTGTAAAATGTACGGTGCTTTATCTTTAAGGGGCTGGGTCGAGTTGTGACGTGATCTTCTATCCTCGGTCCTTTTTCTTTCTTTCTGTCCTTCTTTCTTTGTCCTTCTTTGTCATCCCTGTCACTGGAGCGGGCAAAGAAGTCCTTTTCTTTTATTGTCTTGTGCACGTGATACCGTGCAGAATTGCTACTCACACTCTGTCTTTTTATTTCTCTTCCTTTTATTTCTCCACCCTCGACTCGCTTTCCTGTCTCTGTGATGTTGTCTGGCACACTACAGTAGTGTGATTTCCACCGCGAACCATTAATCGTACAAATTCCATGGTAATTAACCTCAGCTCTGTGTATAGGGAAAGACGGAACTTACGAATGGTGAAAAATTCGGAGATTTAAATTTAAAACGTGATATCGATCATGGTGGAATAAAAGTCAAGATGCAAGGCACGACGAATTATTCCGACGAGCTTCTTTTACAGGATACACTTTCCACTCTTTTCGCTCAATTTTCCACCACCAATATGGAGATGAATCTCTTCCACCACGTATTTTGTATGCACGTAAGATTTTCCAATATCTGTTTTCATCCACGAATCGTTTGGTTTTTTTTTTGACAATCCGGAGATTGGATATTTGTGAGATTTCGGGTCAATTCGAAGAGTATAAGAATCGACAACCTCCGGATCTCTTAGCCGAGGGATTATTGATGAAAGTGCAGGAGGTGAATCCGGCCGAGGTGTATGACTCTAACGTCACCATGTTATCTGCCATCCAGAGACTGCAAAATGTGAAGTTGAACGCTTCAGGTTAATCCGGGATTCCGCGACGTTGTCAAGGCTGCCACCGACCGCCTATTCTTCCTTGGAAATGAAAAACTTTTCCTTTATGTTAATGATTATTTCCAGTCGACGAGAAATTCACCCCGGCGCTACAGCTCGAGGCTCTTCAAACCATAAAGGCGTAAGCTTACCAGATTTCACTCCTAGACACTCACTCGCTCCTTTTTAGCCAACGGTGTTTCTTCACGTGCAGGGGTGAGCTCAAATTCCTCAAATGTAAAAGTTTAAACGAGCTGTTTCATCTTTTAAACAAACGACTCCTAAACTCACTCCTTCTTTCATGCCAATTGCCGGTGGACCGGATTTCAAGGTGCACCATTACAATTACTTCGTAGTTCCTGAAACGCCTTAATACCTTCATACTACCCCCTTTCGTTATTATGGCCTTTCTACATTTCACATTTTCAGTAATTTGACTTTTGGAATATCGGCCCGTCTGTTATTAGCCCCACCCAGCATTCGGTCTCATTTCTCTTAGTCGAAATGAAAAGTAATGTGATACGGTGCCATCTATTGCTATCGGATGGCGAGGGGCATGGTTTACAGTCTGAAATCCGAATTCCATTTCACCCGAGTGAATACTGCAACGAGGATTTTTCAATTTTATCACAGTTGGACAAAATCAGAAGTCACTGACCTCGAGTGAAGTATAACAACGCTTCTTGTTTGCTATCCATTAGTCGGGGCGTCATTCGATGCCGTGGCTACGGTATTCGCCCACTGCCTGGCTCTTCGGTCACGTACAAACGCGAAGGAGAAGCACCGGGACGCACCGATTGTCAACGGGAAAGATTTTAGATGTTTGAGGCGAACAAAGTCGCGGTGGTGTTTGAGGGGGATGCACCTTGTGTCTAGCCCTCAGAGAATACGTGACGAAAATACACCAAGAATCCGAGTTTGAAACACCTCGGATGGATATCCGAGCATGTGGAACATCAAAGAGTAAATCCTCCTATCGGTTATTCGTTTTTTTTTTTTATTTTCAGTGGGGATTTTCGAGCCGTTCAGCTCCCGATCCCGCAACATACCAAGGACAAGTAGACGTGACATCCTGGTTTTTCAAAACCACTACCGAGAGCGATGCAACGCTTTGGCGGTGGTTCAATATCGACCAAAATTTACAATCGATGTCAAACTATAGACATTTGATCATATAATGCACAAAAAACCGAATAGTAGAATATGAAAGTACTGTCAGAATATGAAAGTACTCAGGGTACAAAAAACGAACAGTTTAGGCGAGCCAAAAAACGATTCTTTTTTCGAAAACTTAACCACGAAATTATTTGGAAAACAGTACAACGGTTTGAACCATGCAAAGCAAACTTCAAGTTTGTTTTTCGTCGGACATTGTCCACTCCATTGTTACTTGTTGCTGAAAGCATTGTTGTCATTGGGGAACGCGATTCGTCGCCGCTACTACACCAAACAACTGATCTGAATGAAATTTTTTCGATTGGATGCAGTGTTCGCTAAATATTTTATCTCGTTAAAGTTTCGAGACAATTCAGAGTTTCTAGGGAGTTTCAGATTATGAGATTACGTTTCTTCGTAGGATGGATTGGACAGATTTGAATTTCTGTCAGAACTCTCCAATAATCTGCTCATTTTCGTTCCTTTTGTGTACTAATTGATAGTTGACGAAACAAAATGAGGTCATATTTTTACGTTTTTCAATTGTAAAAAGATTCTAGATTATATAGTGGATTGGAAACAGCTAGCTGATGAAGTCGCCCATGCCAACAAAAAAAAAAAAAAACCCCAAATGCGTGGAGATGAAATACTTAGCAACTTTTTGACAGAATACTGCATTTCATCGGAAAAGTTTCATCCGAGTCAGATATATGTGTGCAGGTGTAAGAGTGGCGACGACTCACGTTGCCGAAGTGGTAACAATGCTTTTAACAATAAGTAACACTGTGCGCAATTAACTATGAGATTGTTCCACTCTATCACGGCGTCATCTATCGCCTGGGATAACCACTGAATAAGTATAGAAGAAAGGTCGATACTCGCAAAATATTGCCATAGTAATAATAAATATCGATATCAAGGTAACAAATATCGAAAAAGGATGTCGGATAACGAGATCAAACATCGAAATTTCACTTTTCTCACCGTGGCTCGAGTTTTCTTAGGTTTTAACCTCTTCATCGGGTTCTATACTCCTTCGCGATATTAATTTTTCGGCTATATGCACAGTGCAAATCACTGTTGGACCTATTTTGATTATTACCAAGCTACGAGACAGCGATGAGGCAGTTAACCTTGTAGCCCTTCGTGAATCAATATTAATGATAAGACTGTTGAACTTCATAGAATTCACCATTGTTGGGCTCGGTGGGTAGGAGGCCTCGCTCGGTATTTACTCTCGCTAGGGGTGCCAAGGACTAAGAGTCAAACAAATTGCAGCCCTGTCATCTAATGAATTTATAAATGATATAAATACGAAGGAGAACCTTGAGCTAACGTAGGACGACTCATGGTATAATATATCGAATGAAACATTCAGTAGTTATGTTGCTCTGTTTACGAAGGGTATCCTGTTGTGGTTTCTCTTCATACTCACGAGAGCCTCTGGTAATAGAATTGCACCGCGTGAACTGTGATGTTGTGATTGGTAACTAGACACAGAAGCGAGCAACGGCCGTTTCTTTGTTTGATTTTACGCGGTGCTCTTGCAACGCAATCTTCTTTAATCCCCAGCGAGAGCATTTCAAGGGCCATCCGAACAGAGCTTTGGCGTATCGGTACTGGCACTAACTTCAATTGTAGAGTCATGTGTATAGAATTGGCTATTTGAAGAGAATTTAAGTGCGGCTAATGAGTGGTAGGCACCAATACTTACCTTCTTCGAAGGCAATGGAGCGCATTTTCGTAGTGACTGTCAAATTTAGACCATGAAAGCGCCTATCAGGCTCGCAGTGATTTTCTCCATATGACACCACGTCGTAGATTTTCATGCAGAATTAAGATTCCTCCTCTACTTCAATCTAGCGCCAGCCACTTTTCAGAAAATGAATATTCAGACGTTTAAGTGGCATGAATAAAACTGAACTCGAATCAGCACGAGCCAATAACTGCAGTCAATTTCCGACTGCTCAACCATTGATTTTGCATGAAAACATTGGAGGAAAACAAAATTTGTTTCGATGGTATAGAAAGGGATACTTGAAGTCTGCTGGCTTCTGTGATCGATCGATTTGAAGGTTCAGTCGTTGAAATTACTAATTTTGTGATTAATGTTATCAGGCAATAATCGCATAATGAATATTCATGACATTCATTCACTCGCCAACTGCGAGAACTAGAGTAGAAATTTGTAAAAACAAAATGAAGAAATCATAACCAGTTGTTCAGATATCAATGTTTGGTTACAAAGTGCTTGGAAAATAATTAAAAATTATTGCAATCGGCCGATTTTATCTCAAGTCGGCTTTTTCCGTTAAGAAAAATGTTGACCGTAATTTCACCGTGACATAATTATTTCATAATGTTTACTTATTGAATATTCAACTTTACAGGACTCCATCGGTATCGATTCCGAGTAACAAATAGCAATATTCAACTAGCAAATGAGAAAATTAAAATTATGTCACAGTGAAATTGTGGACAATGCTTTTTATAGATTATCCATATTTTCGAAGCGCTGCGCAATGGAACATTCATATCTGAGCATTCGTTTGTAAGTTTTCAATTTTTTGCTTGAAGAATTTCAAGGCCAGTTTTCATAGTTGGCGAGTAAATGTTTGTTGAAATATTCAATATTCGACTATCGCCTGATAACATTGATTACAAAACTAACGATTCTAACGACTGAACTTGCTCAAATGAACCTCAAGCCCGCCCACAGCTGAAGAGAATTTAGTCTCTAGAGTTGTGTTTAGGAAAATCTCATAGGCATGACTTATCGAGAAAATTCCCAATTCATTGAGCTGCACCTCGAAATCACGCTGATAACTATTGCGAATATTACGTATCCCATCGGTGAATTCGTTCTTTGGTTTCCTAATTGATTCGCGTGTCGCTGTTGGAGAATGAACCCTAGAGTTCAGAGTACATTTGATCGTTTTATCTTCATTGTCAAAGACTTATCTACCGGCACCAACCAACTCCCACGTCGGGGTGGTCTTTTTCTCTATTCTCCTCTCTCTCTACCTCTCTCGCTGTCTTTGCAGGTCCCTTCGATTAATCTATTTCATGATCACCCAGCTACCAACTTTTTGTTATTAGCATTCAACGCTCGGGGTTGGTGTTCGTAGCATCTCTACGTTACACAGGGTATGTATTCGAACTCGAACATTCGTGTGATATGGTATGCATGCCGCTTAGATTACAGTTTTCGTCCTACCTTCCTCTCGCGCTTACTACTTGCTGCGCGTGTTTGTATTCATGCTTTATCCGCCAGCCCTACCATACTGCCTGCGGAGGAGGGTATGGAATGGTAGCAGCCCATCCCAACCAAGGCTTGATTTGATGCTATCCAGCCGTACCTACGCTATACACAGATACGTATACTAGTGGAGTAAAGAAAACGATGAAAACCCCAGCAACAAGGAGCCAAGGAGGAGTGCTAGTCCTTTGTGAAATTCTTTGCTGCTACCGCGCGTCATCCTGGAGGACCAGCTTCCGTCCATGTTTTGCTCGTCGGCCACAACGGTTATAAAAACGAGAAAGGAGACGGGCCAGGAGCTAGACTGAGAGAGCAAAACTGCCGGACAAGGGACGACGTTTATTTTCCATTTACTAAAAAAATTATTTTTCTTCTGTTTCTGTAACACCGCAGGAGGACTCGTGCTGAAAAACTTTTGTTTGATCATAGATCTGCCTCCACTGGATATATCACGCCGCCAAGATAATCGGAGTGGTAAGTGAGGCAGTTCTTTTCCGATTATGAGAGAAAAAGAAATGTAGAACTGTTGAAAATTGTCCTCGCGTTTGCAATTAGTACGAATGTGCTGCTCTTCTTTTCCATAAGAAATCGTGAGGCCATAAAATTGCATAATTCACTTTGCCTGCCACCGATCAGTTGCCCAATATTCCTATCGTTTGAGGGGAGGTATGAGTCAGTGCTGAGAAACTCTCGAGACGCGGTCTTCGCAACGGTGCAGAGTGTCGTCTTTGAGCGATCTTAATTTTCCATAAGTC
Organism: Phymatocera aterrima; assembly: GCA_963170745.1. NCBI lineage: Eukaryota > Metazoa > Arthropoda > Insecta > Hymenoptera > Tenthredinidae > Phymatocera > Phymatocera aterrima. The sequence goes on along the minus strand of OY720673.1, from coordinate 3,104,933 downwards.
ACATGGTGACAGAATCCGATACCTGCGATACGCTGAAAGTGGAAAGTCTGGTCGGAACAGGAGGTCTTACGAGGGATCGGAAGAGGAAGGTATCCACATCCGGCATTGAATATTATCGCTAGACTTCAACGCCCAAGTTCCCTTTGAATTTCCTATTTTAAATAAAGTGGAGGCCAAGCTTTCCGCAGGTTTTTTTACACTCTAATCCACTTCTTCGTTATTTCTCCTTCCAAAATTTCGTATTAAATTATTGCCGGGAGTGACCACATTGTAAAACTCTTCCTGTATGTATGTTAATTTGCTGTTTTGAGTTGCTGTACATATGCGGTGTCCATTTCTACTGAACCGAGTTCACGCAGATAATCATCGAGTATGACGTACTCCATCCACCATTTCAGGGGACCGGTACAGCTTGATTCAAAAACTGTAACATAGTCCAAGAGTAATCAATTCCTTTAACAAAAACGTCCTGTTTTTTTTTTTTTTTTTTTTCTTTTTTTTTTGTTTACGTTGATGAGACTGGTACACATCGTCCAGAGCGAGATTATGAAAATCTTGTGAACATCTCAGCTTGCCAAGTGCCTCGGTTTCTGAGTTATAGTGCGGGCCGTGCGCAAAAATATAGTTTTTAGAAAATCAGCTTTAAAATTCGAGGTAAAATTATTCATGGAAATACCGACGTTTTAGTGAATAATCTTCGTTAGACGATTCCTGGACTCATATAATGCACCTTCTGCAACTTCTGTGGCTTGAAAAAAATAGAAGAAAAAACGAAAAATCAACTTTTGAGTTCTTCAATGTTCCTGTACCCCATCAACCACAATAATATCATAGCCTAGATGCAGCAATCGACTTCCAGTTTGTATTATTATTGTCATTATCATTGTGACGATTATCATCATTATTTTAACTAGCATATTTATTATTTGTGCGATTCGAGCTGGTTTTTAGAGCATTCGTAAAGCGAGGGAACGCGTCTGATACGCCAACACGTTCGTTATCGTACGCGATCGAGGCGTACTCGACGTAATTACGGCGAGAGTTGAAGCAGCTCCAATTAAAAATATAATTAGTGAAATGTAGCAGATTACTTTTGGTTTAGGTGTTTGTTAAGTGGAATGACAACAAAATGAATGAAACATTGAACAATTGAACTTTTTGAAAATAATATCCGAATGTATGATGTAAACGCCGAAATTACTGCCCCGAATCGTACATGAAAAAGGAAATCGTTATACGAAAATGAAGTCTTTCCTCGAACCGAGAAGAGAAGAGAAGCGAAGCTTGCAATCTCCTATGAAAGGGATTTTCTAACGGCTTAAGTTATATCCTACAGGAAGCCACCGTTTTAACATAACCGCCTTCTTTTACCCTGATAAAGCCGTTAAGTCGATTTTTCGGTTAAGATAAAATCAGGAAATACAGTTCCATTGGTATGGGATTGAGCTGGGATAGGTATGCGTATGCGTATGAAGTTGGGGAAACTTTTTTTTTAATAATTACAACGCGAATGGAATGTCGCTTTCATTATAATTACGATGAAACGAAGCGAACAAATCAACGGATCACGCGAACTTTCACCCCTATATTTCAGATATGATCAATTATTTTTCTCAACGTGATCAAAACTCAATTTTAATCTCTTATAATTGAGGTATTTTATTCGTAACCCAACCCACTTACAACCACTTTCCTTTAGGGATTCCGTTACTCTTTCCGATATTCCACGTTATTCATTCCAATTAAACGAAATGCCAGTAACGAATCTAAGTTAGCTACGAATGAATCCTCAACAAATATCGATCGCTACAAACCACCAATATTATGTTTATCGTCGTTACCGACTCTTCAACATTTCGCAATTACAGATGAAAATTTTACGCAAAGGATCTTCAGAACGAGAAAATACGACGCCCGAGTATAGAAAATGTGATTCGATAAGCTGATCGTCCATGACTCTTCCCATGTTTCATTTGCTAGGGGATGATGTAAAAGCGTTCAATTCTGTCCGGACTTCAGAAAACCATTTCGTATTCTATCGTCTGTAACTATTCAACCGTACGGACTATTAAATTATTAGGCAACGATCGATTATTGATCTGTCAACGTGCGCAATATTTCTGTCAATGAATTTCGTAAGCTAATGACTAATTCTCCGAGATATGTCACAACGAATCGTAATTTTTCGATAAACATCTCCGAATTGCTACAAAGTATATGTTTATTATACATTTCTTCATCCACGAGACTCCATGTAAGTCTGAGGATGTCTTTAGTACTGCGGACTTGTTCCACTAGGATTTGCGTGGGTTGAACCAATGGAAAGTGAAAATGAAAAAACAACAAAATAATTACGAAAAAAAATTCTGAAGAAATTCTCCTTTCGTAGGGCAATTTATTTTCAAGCGCTTTCACAGCGCTGCGAATGACGCGTCTTATATAATGGAGAACGAGGTGGATAGATAGATATATGAATGGATATTTCATTGCCAATAGGTCCAAAAATCGGTTCACCTAGAAATAATTTTGGGGAGCGATCGTCCCCCGAATTAGAGAGTGTGACGTGTACATCACGTCCAAGAACAAAGATGACCCGCGGATTGCACTGTTGATGAATCGCTGGAGCTTCAGTCGGAGTTAATCGGTAAGGTAACGATTTATCACACTGCAATAACGAGTATGGGGAAATAATTGGTTTAGGAGAAGCATTTCTCTCAGTGACGGTGAGAATGAATCGAAATGCCAATTAACTCATGCAGTGCGGCACGTTTCAATTGTATACTGCTTGTCCAAACTTGGATACATCTTGTTTATAAGTTGGAGAAAATTTGATCGCTTTACCGGAATGAATTTGCAGATCTTGAGTAACAATCAACGGAACATGAAACGGGTTTGGTGCTACTCACCGGCAAGCGTTATCGTTCAAACCCTGAAAACCGCAGTGATAATAATTCGCTTGGGGAAACCAATTCCGTGTGAAGATGAACGGACAAGCGTGACCCGGTACCAACCGTGGGATACCATACTCTCGAAGTAGATACCAGGCACCGAAAGGCATTTGGATCTGAAATTCCGTGAAATTCATTTCGGAACCGAAACTTTCCGCATTTCAATTGCAAACTCGTACTTTCCAACGTTTTTGCAGATAGCAAACGAGGCGGGGTTCGCCTGCCCAGAAGAGGGGAGGCTTACAATTCTAAAAGTTCAGACGGACTTGCTGCTCTGGCATGGGGTGTACACCCATCGCCATCCGGCGGGATGAGCAAACTTTTCGAATGGGTGTATGTGGGGAGCTTTACATGCATACCTCTACCTATATCGGTACATTTGATCAGCAACGTCGCGCCTGCATGAGATGCACAAATGGGCAACGACGCTTGAGGTGGTGGCCCAGTGTTCGGTCGAAAAACCTGGAAAATATATCACTCATACGATATCATGATATGAGGTCGGGTGAGCATTGCCCTCCCGAATACGTACCTCAACCACACTATAGCATACCTACCCCTCCAGTAATCTTTCGAACCTGGGCAAGATTGGAAAAGCTTTTCTCGATTAGTTTGACGACACTGATAGCTTGAACCGCAAATACATGTAGAACATTTATTTCTTCTACCTACTTGCAAGGATCCCAGGTTCCATGCCTCGTCAACGGCAATCAAACGGCATCATCTGCCGAACTGGATTGGATACTCCAGCAGGCTGACTTTTCTCCGAAACGCTGTCTACGGAACTTCATATTTCTCTCATAGAAGTCACTTTCGTTGTCCAATTGCCCGATTTTCCACCTCAGTTTATATCGTCCGACTCTGTGCAAATTGTGCAGCGAAAACGCGAAAATTCGACTCGAAGCAATTAGTGTAACCCCTTCCGTTTCCTAACGAGTTATACTTAATTGCGTTTATATGTTATACACTTGATGCGTTTGAGTTTTTCACCGGTTTCAATCTATCGGTATAGATAATATGGATTCATGGGCAAAACAGCAGTATACAGAGTATACCGCTCCTTATCCAATTGTTTTTTTGTTTTGTGATAAAATTGGTACCGTGGAAAATTACCATTTTAAATTAAAGATATGATTGTTCATTTGTCATTGCCGCGTGTGATAAGTCACTAACACTTTGAGAGTAATGAAGTCATAATTTGCTATTAGAGATCGATTATGTAATTCGGTTTATTCGGATTCAGAAATGTTGTTGTTCATCCACAGACATGCAAATTGCTGTCGAGGAATCACATCATATGGCTGGATCTCAGCAGTGCTAAATATGATGCCAGTTATGTTATGTGTATGAATGTACGATATCATGCAAGAAATTTAGCGCTCGCAATGACTGTTTGACTCAAAATTCGCGTAGCAGGACAAAAAAGTGAGAACACCATTCAGGCGCTTTCCTGCCGGCCACTGCCTTGCTGTGGCATACCTATAGTGGGCGTAGACCATTGATTGAATTCATATTGTAACAATAATTAAAACGTCGGCTGTTCGTTTTAGTCCGATGGAGTCACTACCATTAATAATTAAAACGATTGAAAACTTCATCAGTCGATCTAGCATGGTGAGCGAGAAACCATGTAAAAGCCTTCGAGTGAGCATAGCAAGCGACTAATTGTGGGGGTGGGGGTGAAAATTCCCATAGACCATAGAATAGACGGCTGGAGATTCTGAAAGTCACATCACTGGAATTGCAAAATGTAGAAAGGCCTGCATGATAACGAAAGGCTGTCGAGTAGAAACACAAAATTCCTATACAGAAAATTATTCCTCAGAATGGGCAAGACTACGAGTGGTGAAATATCTGATTGGTCAAAATATCGAACGCTCAAAAGGTTGTGTGTTTACAATTCAGAATCGTGCTCATTAAGAATTTAACGAATCCGAATTCATTGCATCGATAGACCAAAAACTCGAAAGGTTAGAATTCCGAAATCCATTGGAATAGAAGGACCAAGAAAGCGAAAACTCAGGAGACATGCTACAAAATGTATTGTTTTGTACTGACAAGGGAAGTCTTTGAGTGACCCAATCCGGATTGGGTTGAAGTAGTTTTTGTCATATTCTTTCAAGCCCCCAATACAAGACCCCGAAGCCGTTCGCCTGCATATTCGGATTTCCAAAAGTTATGAATTTTTGAAATTGGTAATTTCAAAAGTTCGATCAGCTATATCTTTCAAATGGTTTCATGGATTGAAGTGATTCAAAGGGGGAAAACTGTTACACTCGAAACCCTTCGAGTTTACACATTTGAACAAATTTAAGATCTAGTGTCTTTTTTCTCAAATTTCAGAAAACTGTGCTATGAATTCATCCAATACAAGTTTTGTTTCAATCAATAAGTTTTTCACTGAAAGGACAAACACCTATTTAATTAGTGTGGATGGTTTCATGCAAATTTATTAACTTATTTGTATATTGGTCGATCACTTCATCAAGAGACTCGGTAGTCTCGCGCCAAGTATATTAAAAACAAAAAAAAAATTGTTTTCCTGGGATGTGGGCATGAAAAGCTTTCATTCAAGCCCTATATCGATTGATTCAGTGTCCGGAGTGCTGAGATATGATTAATTACAGATTTCCAATACCCCGTTTCATCGTAAAGATGTCCTTCTTCTTCTTCTTCGTCTTCTTCTTCTTCCTTGGGTGGTTATATCCTCATAGTACCGGAAAGATGTCCTTCCCGTTCACCTTCAGACCAAGTTCAGTTGACTATTCCTATGAGGATACAAATTGGAGATGGTGGCCTCCACTCGACTACGTGAAGAGCGGAGATCTAAGCATTAGTACGAGCAGTCGGCCGCTCAGATGGCGCCGTCATACTTCTATGGTCTTCATAAGTCTATGGTTCTCTTCCTGTCCTGTCAAATCAAATACGATACGAGAGAATTCGCCTCGTACCATTGTACTGAGAGGATATAACCATTCAAGGAAGAAGAAGAAGAAGAAGATACGAGAGAATGATAGAATTTTTCATTTATTCACGTTTTCTGCAAACTGAACGTCCGATGAAGTGCGAAATTGAACAAAATGTTTGAGAAGAAATAAAACAATCTGTTGTATCCTTTGGAAAGAAATCGCATCTATTCGTTCAGGAATCGTGCGAGTCCGAGACTTCGAGGTTATAAAAAATAAACTTCGAAATATCTAATCAATCCACGATGATTGGGAGCGTTGTTTTTATATTTCTATAATTTCTATAACTTGTATGCTCGAGAAATTTTAGTTTATTTATTATTCGAAGCCAGATCACCTACGCTTCGTAGGTCATTGATCCATATTTCTGTTTGAGTGTATTATTTACTTGTTTCGCGTTCAATATTGATTCAAGTGAAGATACATCATAATTCAAATTTTATGTTATTTATCTAATATATGGGCTTTACAATAAATGCGAAAAAGAAACTAAAGTGCAAATAAGAGTCGACGTACTTTTCCCATTGCGGGGAAAACGTGTGGCAGAGTTCAAAGGATACTCTCGTATTATATTGTACTCATTATTCGAATTATGAACGGTCGACCAAATATTGAGGGGGGACTCTACAGGTTTAAAAAACTTTTCTGTTTTTCGGTGAATTGTTTTCTACTTTTACCATATATTCACAATACTGAGACTGAATACTGTTTCAAAAATGAACTTATTTCCATCAATATTTTCAGACTTGTGGCATTCTTCATTTTTTCACTCAAATGATCCCCTGTGCATTGAGTATGATTGCAGACCATTGCTGTTTATTTTCAGGGTACCTAGGGACCTGAACTATAAATTAGGCGAAACGGTTGTAGGCGATTTCAAATCTGATCATTTTTAGATACGAAAGGCATCGTCTCAACTTTGTTCGTCTAATTCTTGCTCTAAGACCATCTATAATGAAACGAGTTGGAGTTATCGCACATCAAGATCTATACGGTAATTGAAAGAAAATATGTAACATTACTGTTTTATTGGAGAAATGAATCGTCAAAAATATAAAGATGAAGATTTTCGATATTATATCGGAGCCCACATTCTAAATGATTCAAATTATAATAAAAATTGTCAAAATTGCATCGAAGACTAAATTTGAAAGTACAAACACTAGAACTATGGAAATTATGTCACAGCCGAACCTCGGAATTATGAATATCAATATTATCAGATTATATCGAAGCTCAACCGCTAAATTACGAATGCAAAATTACATTGATATTCACATTTGTAATTCTTGAATTACGAGTGTAATTCCACAATCATGCGTCGAGGCATTCGTTTTCGGGTAATATAGCAACGCTTCCAGTATCTCGGTCTCATTTTTTCCCAAAGTATCGGATAGACTTGAAATTTTGTATGAGTGATCTTTGGCATTAATGATGAATTTATAAACGTGACGCTGCGAAATCAGCTGTCAGATAACAGGCAGATGGGCCATTTGTTTTCGCTTCTCATTGTTGGTAATTATCTCGCTACTTTGAAATTTGTATCTTTGAAATTCGGAATTTCGAGCGACTACTTTGCGGTTTTGCGGAATTTCGACCACGGGCCAACTGACCAAAAGACGTGAAGAAATCTGTGTGTAGTCGTTATCGAGATACATGGAATATGTTATCGGTATCCGTGACGAGCAGTTTCCGATTAACTAATCATCCGGAAATCAATTTCGCGGTTTCTCAGTCACGATTGGCTGGAAAAGGAAAACTGCTTCAGGCAGTGGTAGGAACGAATCAAATGTAATTGAAACGACGCGCTGCAAGAAATGTAGAAATATATCTCGAGGTACAAATCTCTGATCGTTATTGGTTAAAGGCATATACCTATACATTAATATCGGCGCGCGTTGAGCACACATGCAAGCATTTACACGTCGCGGGTAAAGCTCTTCTTTGCACTATACATACTGGTTACATGTAGTACATGTTTGCCTATCCAGCTGGCTTCCAATTACCCTGACCGCGCTAGTGAAAGCTCTTCAAATTACACCGCTACAGCTTTTGAAGCGTAGACCTGCTATTGCCAGTTGAACGTTGAAAATTGTGACTTAAAACGTGCAACCGCACGTGGCGGCAAATCAATGCATGACCACAAATAGGGGGCCGGAAACTTTGACCTGAGCACCATGACGACCGATTACACTATTTACTACACTTTCAATATGACGAGTACAGTACAGCAGTTTCTTCAACGAGACGATGAGATTGGTGCCAGCTGTACGTCACCGTGAATCAAAGATGCTCCTGCCCTGATTTGATGATGGAATTCTAAAGTGAATATGGCATTAGTGTCCATAATCAAAATATGATCGGCTTTTTTCCGTTACCGTCACATAAAAAAGTTGCGCAATGATCTCAAAAAGGTTGTCGCCCGGCGAGAGCTCTGTATAGCTCAAATTTAAAGGTTACCGCATGCAGGGGTCTCGCTTTCCATTTGAACAACATGAACAAATGATTTTCCGCTACTATTACCGATTCATCCTACTCGGTCGGTATAAATGTCACGAAACGTTTGAAATTACTTTCATATGAAAAAGAATGTTCATGGATGCGTCCAACGTATGGAATATCTCGATAAACATACCCCAGAACCTTTTATATAGAGCCACAATTTTTACAAAATCATTATGGCCATTTAGGTTCTAGAGTCGACATTCACATTAGATAGGTATTTCGACATTAAGTTTTCTATGAAACAGACTTCACAGATTACCGATTATACATTTTTTATTGTGTGGATCATTTCAGCATGTGCGTAGCATTGTGCTCGCTGAGTGGGATGATTGACACTGGTGAAAATTCGTTTTTACACGTCATTCGAATGTAGAATTGGAGACTCTTGCCACTTGAGTCGCCTTTCGAACTTGAGCAGTGACGTTTCCAAGTTTACACATGGCGACGGGCTCTGAAAAACATACGATTTTTTATATTAATTGTTATATTTTTCATTAGCAGCTAGTTTGACTCCTGCTTCAATTGACATGACTGTGTATTTAATTAGTGTTTGCCGTGTAATCTATACATCGTTACATATTATATTTATAAGTGTTGATGACAGACTACAGTGGACTTCTGTATGCATTGGAAAATCGTTAATCAACCCACGGTGAATCGAACCTGTCGCACTGCAGTATTTTAAAGTTGCAAATGCTCGTTCTAAAGCATTTAACCGAAACAGCGGATAAAATAATTGCTAGATTATGGTCAATTGAAAAAGTTGGAGGCGCAAGGCAATCTTCCCTCGCCGCGATCGGTTTCGATTTCGCTTGGCTTTATGTTCGCAGGACCGTAACTCATATTACCATGTTTCGCCACATCACATTACCGGATTGAAAAAGGATGGTCATAGCGTTGTCAGAAAAGTTCAAAAGCTAATGTTGCACACTGAGAATGATCACTCTCGGCTGGCTACCTGACTTCTTCCATCTCGGGAACCAACTCCATTTTCCGTATGGCACGTTTGGCAAATTCCACAGAACTTTACTTCGCCGCAAGTTTTCTGGGGTCCCGAAAGTATATGCGGTTAATCCATTTAGAACATTGACGAAAAATTGTTGGTTTCTCCGTAGAATGGTCTTTGAATTTTCCGTGATTAAGGTACGTGGAAAATAATTGTGATGTGGAAAGCCATGAGCTGAGTAATCGTAATACAAGTGTAAATTACCGTTGATAATAATTATATTTATTGCCTTGACCGTTGTCTCATGTACAGCTATCCCACCGCTGTCACCAAAAAATCAGGACCCAGACCACCTATCGTTCATTTACAGTTAACCTCATAATTACTGCGAGACTAGAATTTTACGTCTGAGATATGACCAAATCACTTACTTTTTCATCCGGTCGTTCAATGATCGTTGACGCGAAAGCTACCCAACAAATGGAGCGGGTCACATGACACAAACGGTGAATATATCGACACGAAGTTATATTTCGCTATCAACGTGCAACTCACCAGTTGTCCGGTCCGCCACTTAAATCCTGGCCAGCAATTATTGTCCTGTGTTGAATATTGGCTTATCCACGTCTCTTTGGGCTACGGTTCCAAATTATTTCCACCTCTACTATCCGGTAGTCGCGCTTCATCCCTACTAATTTCCAACGGAACGTATTCTCCCGAGTTATATATGTTGGCCTGTTCAATTAAGTATTGATTAAAAGGTAAGCGAATAATTGAATTTTGTAGGTAATACCTCAATTCTTCTATACAGTAGCCTCCATGTAGGTATGCGGAGCACAATTAGTTATCTCATCTTTATTACACCATGGAGTATATTTTAATTGATTATTTTGGGTCTGATCCATTGAACCATAACCAGGGAGTGCAGTGGGATGAGAAAATGATTTTCTGTCTGAGTATCGAGAATAGAAATTATCGGTAGCTGGTAGCTATGATTTTGAGAAACATATTGTTCGATTCACGTGCGCGAAGATTTTCACCCTCGTGTGATGAAATGCGACACTCGGTGTGTAAAATCCTGTTTTACGCACTCGTATCGAAAATTACTATCTCAACATTTGTGGGAATAAATGATAGGAATCCGTCTACGTCCGGTTCCACAATTTTCGCGTGATCGATCTGGTGAATCAATCAACCGATCGCATTTTAATGCTGGAACTCCAATAACGAAGATGAAATCCTCTCTGAAAAGAAAAGAGCGGCTATCGGTTCGACAAACACTGGCTCAGCGGACCAAGTTCAACAGCTCTTTAAACACCGTTGAAAATGCGGGCTCCTCTTTCGGTACGTCCTCGTGGGAGGAGGGGGGACTAAAAGAGTCTACAATGTGGATCCTTTTTCGAAAGTTCACGAGTCGGAAAACACAGCGCGACTGATTCTTCAACCGATCATTTTATCCCTCCGAAGAAACTGGTAATAACCCAAATGCAATAATAACAGTTCGACCCTTTGGTATCAATCCAAATCGACTCGGCTATTTCGAGTTTTGCTCGTTCCGATGGAGTGATGATCGTTATTCGTCAAACCGTGAATCGAGTGCCGAAATAAAGGTCCTCATTGTACGCGATGCACATCAATCTTGAGCCATATTTTTTTTTAAATACTTCATTCAGATACGAGTGCCGATTGCTGAATTACGTAAATAGTTAAGAGGGGGCTCTATCCCATACTAACGCCAATGGCCGAGAAAACTAACCCAGGGTCATTCCACTTATTTCGATTGATATGAAAGCCTACGCTTCATTAATGCGAAAAAGCGTTCTGCAGCGCACTCCCGTACTCAACACGAAATATTTATATCCTCGAACTTGTTTGTTTAATGCAATAATAGCGACAGACACGCAGACAGCATAATTATTGAAAATTGGCGATTTCAAACAGCCGGGCGAAGGGACGTTAGCGCCGCAGGTACGATTTTATTACCAAAAGGTCGTTTAATTTTTTGTTCGCATTCATCGAGAAGCATAAAAATACGTTCAGAAAATTGAAATTTGAAATTTCATCGACTGAAGCCAGACGACAAAAAGTCTTAAGAGTTAAGAGAACTGATTTTGTTTTCCACCAATGCCAAAAAGTCATGTCCATTGAAATTTTTGTTTGTTTGAAAGTGCTCTGAAATCTTCTAAAACGCAAAGATTTATCGATGTTTGGAAAAACAAAATTTGCTGGATACGACCGTTTGGCATTGGTGGAAACAAAAATTGTTTCTAATTGAAACCAAACGATCGTATTCGCCTTTGGCTTCAGGAATGCCAAAAGGGCATATGTGTCGCTTACGTTCATATGGCATTAGTAACCCGATACGAAGATTTTAGTGTCTGAACAATCGGAGACTGAAATTCAGAATGCAAAGATCGATGTGTTAATTTTCTGTATCGGGTTTTCCTGATTACGGGAGAATCAGAAATGCGTTTCGCATGGTTTTTATACGACATTCGTCTACTTCATGGTAATATGGACCCAAAAGAAAGTCTTACGGTAGTTACGTATGGAAATGTGAGGTGCATGTTTCAAAATAGTCTTTATTAGATATGCTAATGGTACATCCGCTGTTAATTGCCGAGTTCATTGTATGGACAGACTGGGACGTATATTTACTTTACTTTACTTTACTTTTCTTTACTTTATACAACTGCTCGAGATACAACCAGGTTCCTAGCCTGCCCAAGTATTCTCCAAACTTTTGCTACGACCTTCAAAGTGGTTTCTGAATTACGGTTATCCCAGGATAACGACGCCGCCTGATGCCTTCGCCTTTCTTTACATACTGTTGCTCTTTATAGACCTTTTCGCAAACTTCACTTACGATTATTAAAGTAGTTTCTGACACGTCTTCCCTACTTTCGCAATTTACTATTATCATTAACCATAAAGTATATCATAGTGTATCGTGAGGTATCTAGTATCTTCAAATTTATCACATTTTTAACATTCTATTGTTACCCGTCGGGTGAAGTTCTTTTCGATTCCCGTTCGTTGAAAATTTGAAAATCGCCTTTTCCCCAGCCCCATAGAATATTTACGCGACACCTTATCGAAATGTATAAACGCGGTCCGGTTGTCACTTACGGTCACCAACCAATGTAACTTTATTCATAATTCCAAAACCCGTTCTTCGACCCGGGTCCGACTTTAAAACGTAGGTATGTACTCGCGTTCAACTTGCCAGAGAATCATTAAAGTTCTACTTCTTATTTTCCGTGGCCTCTGTCGCTCACTGTCCAAACTTTTATCACCCCGGAGTATAAGTTCAATTAAATTTTTCAACTTTTAAAAATATTCTTGTTACCGTCACCGTAGTAGGCGAATAACTTTCTCGTTCATAAATAATAAATTTGTGAAGTAGAGGTTTCGTCACGCAAATATATCGCCTTACTAATGCCATAAAGACGTAAGCGACGTTATACGGCCTCTTGGCGTTCTGAAGACAAAAAGGTTGTACACCTATCATTTTTCTCTTCACATTCATCTAGAAACATAGAAATACGTCCAGAATAACGAAATTCGAAAATTTATCAACTGAAGCCAAAATACCGTTTGTGCCGGCGGACACGACCTCCTGGTTTTAAGAAAAAACACATTTTTTCCCACTAATGTCAAAAGATATGAATTTTTCTTGTTCTCAACCCGCAGAGTTCACGGTTACATGACGCCATAGATGCCTCGAAAATTTAATAGTATACGGTGTGCAATTTGCAGTGATTCATACATTATGATACGGCATGTCTCGTGTCGCTGATATAAATCAGGATCAGGTTACAGGAGAAGCAGAGTAAGAGAGAGTAGAATGACGGTGGTGGTATGAGGGCGAGTTGGACTAACAAAAGGGGGTCACAGAAGGTCGGCAGAAGATTCCTCTCTCAGGAATCACGGGGGATTTCAAAGTTCCATCGTTGTAGGAAGAGAGATGTAAACATCGTTTGAAAATTTCTGTGAACGAATCAACTGAGGATTCATGCAGGTATCAATCTCTCTCTTCGTCTCTCTCTCTGCCTGTGAGTACCTATATACTTTCTTTACCGTTGCTCCTCCGTGCCGGTGCTGCTTCCTTCCGCTTTCGCGGCAAAATTCTTCATTGCAGGTTCTTTGCATGCGCTATGGTGCAAAGGTGTTGCACCTATAGTTATTAGTAATACGGATGTACCTTATGTCACCACTGTACGGAATTTAGGCGTTCACCTTTCCGCTGATCTGTCATGGAATGCGCATGTTGCCCAGATCACCAGGAAGGTTTATTCCTCTTTATATAGGCTTAAGCACCGTAGCTACTTTCTTTCCCCGCATCTAAAGGCGATGCTGGTCTCGGCCTCGATCCAGCCGCACATCGATTATTGCAGCTATCACGGTCTATCACGGTCTAACAGATTATTTGGATATTAAGCTGCAGCGGTTGGTCAATTGCGGAATCCGTTTTATTTTTGGCTTGAGGAGAGATCTGCATATTATTCCGTATAGGCACGAGCTGGGCAGGTTGCGTGTCTCTGATATAGGCGACTTCTTTTCCTATGCTCTGTTATTTATCAAGTATTGTCAACATCTGAACCCTCCTACCTGCGTGAGCTTTTAATTGATTCCGATCAATCTTTGCGTCGCTCTCATAGACACGGAGACTCGACCGCAGTGCATTCCGTGCACGTCTCTTTTTGTAGGACTTCGGCCTATCAAAACTCTTTTGCGGTCTCCGGTGCCCGCACATGGAACGATCTGCCTGGGTCTATTACTTCTGCGTCATCCCTTGATCTGCTTAGGGTTAGGCTCTCGTCTCGTTTGCGGGCAGCCGAGACGGCGGTCTTTTCTGGGGCCTGAAGTGTATTCTGTGTTTTTCTTTCCTTTTCTTGATTGCGTACCTACCGCCAGTGTTGTTGGTGGTTTGTATGTTGTCTGGATAGTTATGCAATTATATTTGCAATTTTTCTTTTGAGTTACGCTTTTGTTTGCTTTTGTTTTGTTGTGTTTCTGACTTTGTATTCCTTGCCCTTCGGCCTATCAATGAGCCACGGCATAATAAATTGAATCTGAATCTGAATCTGAATCTATACTCTGCTCGGAACAAGAACAAACTTTCCTTCCGGTTATCGATTTCTTCTTCTTTTCCTCCTGCAGTATACATGCAGTGTAAACAAGGATGATGATGATCGAATGGTCTTTGAGAAGACTCCGACAGACACTCGGGTACCAACGTAACTATCTACTTACACATAACTCACCCGCTTTGTACGACAGTAGCTGCTTTGCGTATCGTCGTGATCCAACAATCAAACCACGTTGATTACGAGGCGACAAAGGATCATCCGGTGGTTCCTCTCGTTGGATGATACAAAGAGACATCGCACCAGAACTGAATACTATTACCGTTTACGTGAGTACGTAGTTTGTTCGTTGTTATTTCTGAACCCTTGGCAGATTATAAACTCTTAAGAAAGGCATTTAAATTAGTCAGATACGTTTTCCAGGCGAATGTTGCAAACCTTTGCAAATAGGAACATTTGAGAACTAATCTGGTTTAGAAGGAATTCGGTGTGGAGTTGACCCTTGCTTCGTTGAAAGTACTCATCGAGTTTATTTGATTGGTTTGCGAGTAATCCGATTGTGAAATGAAAGGCAAATTAAGACTCGTTAACAATTTTGGGTTATGTCGAAGCCCCGCCAAGACTTCAGCGGAATCTTTTTTACTTCTTCCATACGATATCGTGTTATTGTGTACGGAAAGAGATACGAACGAAAAAAATTATTCACAGTACGTATTCGCTCCACCCTTTTCTTTTGATCCGAAGATTTGTTCAATAATTTTTAAGGATCCACCTTCGCAAAAACAATATTCGAGACGAAGGCGCTATTGTAGATCCTCTTGTACCCGTTCTTACTGATTGTTACAAGCATTGTTATCACTTCAGAAACGTGAATCATCGCCACTTCTACACCACGTATCCGATTTGGATGAAACTTTTTCGATTGGATGCAGTATATTTCACCGAAAGTGGCTAAGTATTTCATCTCCATGAATTGTTGGTGAGTTCTATTAAAAATTTAAATTCGCTCAACCTCTGCTATAAACAAACCATACATAACAATTATAAATTCCGGAAAAAACTCCGAATTTTTCTCGGATACCGAAAACTCTTGAGTATATCAAGTTCGAAGTCTCGTCGAATACAGTAAATTTTGCGATCGCGTGACACTCAATTCACTGAATCACTTCCAGCTCATTTTCCATGAGAATAAGGAATAGCTTATTGGACATGGGTTAAGGCTACGTGCGTGTCTAAGCGTTCTTTCGGCAGAATCATTCTCCTCTTTTTTCGATCGTCCTTAACCAGGATCAAAAACATGTCTCGATTGTGCGAACGTCGTCATATGTTCTTCCCCACTTAACGCACTATATCGACAACATGAGATTATATTGCTAGTTTAATTTAGCTCAGGTATATCTCCAATCCTTCGAAGCGCGCAGTGTATCACGAGTAGCGATACCTTTTGACAAAACCGTTTTTCAATCTTTGGAAGCAGTTTTTGTGAGTATTCAATCTATATAATATAACATCTATACTTACGAGTATTCGATACAATTTTTCAGTCGCCCAGTTTGAAAATCAATTAGAAAGTACTGATCTCACAATGGTGCATCCAATTCCAAGGCTTATTTCTCAACATTACAAAAATAACTGTGGAGTGATCGGAATTATCTAATGTAATGATTGTTTTCTGTCGTGCGATCCAGCTGCATAATAACGCTATTTGTATTCCGCGTTTCTTGCGCTATCGCAAAATCAGATATTTGAAATACGGTTGCCAATGTCAACGCTTTTTATCGAAATCAATATAATATTTCACTCGAAGAATCACATTTGTACTCGGTTTTCGGCGAATCCGTAAGTAGCTGATCATAAATTTACTCATGCTACGTTCTGTTTATTTTATATTTCATCTGGTATTAATTCTAGTCTTATCATATTATAATCAAGTTAGCGCGATTGCCAACTCAATAAAAAACTGAACATTTTTGTAAAGAATGTTTGAATGACTATACTTTTTCAGAAAGTTTATTCACAACAAGCTATATTTGTTTGAAAAGTACATTATGCTTGAATCATGTTTTCGGAAAATCGTGACCCACAGAAGCTCAAATAAGCTGATTGGCGAAAGTGAAAAAAATGTTAGGTCGTCGTTTTTTTCTCGGAGCGACCAGTTTGTAGAAACGTATGCAAAAATGCGATCCGAGGGATTGAAGCTGAGCACTCAATCACACAAAACTAGTGGCTCAAATTACTACGTTGTGATATCGAGAATCATGAACTTGAAGAAAAACGCTACTGAAAATTCAAATTTATTTTTTGTTCAACTTGAAATGAGGTCTGGACTAAGGAAGTTATATTAAAAACAAACCTTAGATTGAAAATTAAATGACAAATGAAGAAGCTTTCCATCGTTACATGTGGGAGAGCAGAAAATTTTTAAATGCTCCTCACGTCTCAATAATGGTGGCGAGGAATTCATGTTTCAGGGCAATGTTCGGAATACTAAGAGATAGAGATATTGTAGGATAGAATCCTGAATTGGATTCTTCGTTCAGTAGAGAAAAAAAAAATTAATTTTTCGTCCGTTTTCATAAGAAATTAGAAATAAGAAATTTTTTAATTGAAAAACAGATTTTTTAATTTTTCTAGAGAACGAAGTATCCAATCTTGAATCCCATCTCGCAATATTTCCATCTCAGTGTCCTGAACACAACTTTAAAAAATGAATCCCTCGCAACCATTATTATGACTCGAGGAGCATTTTGAAATTTTCTATTTTCTAACACATAACGGTGGATTTCGATCCAATTTCCAATCTCAGGGTGTCATTAAATTCGTGTTGAACAGCACTACCAGGATCTAGACCTAATTTCGAATTAGAAAACAAAGTACAGAATTTTGACAATCAAATTTTGGAAGTGGGATCTTGCCTTAATAGGCCTGCAAACGTGGCCGAACTAATATAATGTACCAATAATATGTGAACAATAATCTTTCGTTTAGATAACAATCATCCGCGTCATTTTGAAAAACTTGGAGAACCCGGACAAGAAGGTGCAGAAAACATGAAAATCAAGTGAGAGGGTGAATATCTATCAACCCTGAGTAAATATCGGACGAGGTAAAATAAAAGTGAGAGGTAGTCCTTGCAGGCCACAGAATTCCTTATATTAAGGGTGCTCGAACATTCGCTAGAAATCCGGCTCACCGTTTTGCCCCTGCCATAAAGTCTTCATTTCTTGACTTATTTGCTGCGGGTATTCTGCAGCAATTCAATATATCCACCGGAAATAGGCCTTCTCTTTATATCTAACCGCTAAGCGCCACCCGCAAAATCGGTTGACTCCGCTTTTGTCTGGCTTGACATGCTCATCTCTTCGTCTGTTCGTCCCGCCCTGATGCTATATGGCAATATCCGAAAAACAAAATGAGATTTCTGCAAATCTATACACTTCCTTCAGCCCTGACTATTATCGGACATTCCACGACTCAGGTGAACGTTACCCGCCAATTTTCAAGATAACACATCCGCCCCACACTGTTCTTTGCATCTTTAGATTCTGTTGTAGCATTTCAGGTTTCAGTTACTTTATTAATCATCCAGAAAGAATAAGCCAGCAAATGTTGACATTGCATTACTTTTCGATACACCGATATTGTTGCAACAATTTTTTACGTGCTATTATGGACCCTTTCGCACTGATTGTTACTCATTGTTAGAAGCATTGTTGCATGCAGTGTATCACCAGCAAGTAGCTAACTATTTCATCTCACTAAAATTTCGAGAAAATGCTGAGTTATTAGGGAATTTCGGATTGTGAGGTTATAGATTCATAGGTTGGATTGGGCAAAAATGGATTTCTGATAGAACCATCCAACAATTCCTGGAGATAAAATACTCAGCCACTTTCTGCCAGCATACTGCATCCAATTGAAAAAGTTTTATACCATTCAGATACGTGGTGTAGGAGTGGCAACGATTCGCGTTTCCGAAGTGACAACATTACTCGCAACGAGTAACACTGGACGCAAATGGGTCTTTACTCGCACCTTAAACTGTTCCATGGATAGATCGCAAAATATAATATCCATAATTTTAGGTATTCATGTTCATAGATTTGTTAGTTCTTCAATAAAAGACACAGTGTTTATTTAATAGTTTATTGGCACAGTCTTTATTAAGTTTTATTTAAGTATGAACAGCGTTTATATATATAATGACGAACAAAAATACTCGACGTGTGGGTTCCATATTTGACGACAATGATCCGTAAGTATATGAAATAAAATAGAGTTCCAAACAAGCTAGATGCGCGTTTAGTTCTACCTTTTTTCCGCTAGGGCGGTCCTAAGATAGTCGTTGTATCTAACAAGATTCATATGGTAGAAGCGTCAGAAGACTATCCTGCTGTGATATACCTATAGTGTCCTATTTTAATATCCTGGATAATATATTGTTACGCGTATGAGAAGCACCAAGGTACCGCGCCGAAACACCGGAGCTCAGCAGTCGGGACTAGCAGCGAGTTGTATAAATGCGGCGAGCGCTTTGAGAGAACGATAGCTGAACAACGGCTCTCGGCGCGATAGCATGATCATGTGCTTTAGGATCACACAATCATTGTTTTTGTTTAGAATTACTCAAATAAAGGATGCTTCTTCATTTTTTTCCTTTTGTTAAAAACATCCCGAGAATATTTCCTGACGATATTGAAATGTTGAATTCGTCGGAGAATATCTATTCGTATAGAAGTTCTATTCATCTATACAATTTATAGCCGACCCACCACCGAAGACTGATCAATGGTAATGGCAACCGTCAACCATTGATATTAATGCGTATACATTTATGAAAGAGAAAGGGGGGCAGGGGGGGGGGGGGGCCTGTGCATTGTTGTCAAGATATTGGATCGCTGTCCCCATCGTCCCAAGTCTAATAAATACGCTTGTCTTCGATATTGTTTAGGGAAATTTCAGTGTACTTGTACGTACGTACCGCCGTACTATCGATCGTGGGTTTGTTCTATGCCTGGGGTGAAATATGAGTGAAATTCTCAAAGATTCACACGGTAATGATACAAACTGGCATGCAGCAGCTCTGCCCCAACTCGTATCCAACTTTCCGTTTCCTTCGTTCGCGCGCACGTCGCCCACGTACGTTACTTTTATCTCATTGGCCATAACTGCCTTGACTCACCAACAAAGAAGCAACATATTAATCTTTTCATCTAATCCTCCGGGGTTGAGTTTTTTAGAGAACAACAAAGAAAATTCCTCCAAGTCTGTATCCACCACCATGTTGTTCGTCCGTGCTTCATTTGAACACCAGGACCGATATTAGCATCATTATTTTCTCCTTTTCGTAAAATATTGCGTTTTCTCTAACAATGAACCAGCCAAGGAAAAAGGATGCGCTTAATATAAAAGGCGGTTTCATTCACTTGCAAATATATTATTCACCGGACCGGCCTGAGTGCAGAATCTAACGACCGGCCTCGGCCACTTTAAGAAAACCTGCGAAAATTCAAGGCTAACTGGTCCTCCAGATTTACCTTCACATAGTTGCCTGGCTTCCGAGAGTTGAGATGAAGTAGACGGATAAATAATCCTCCGTGTTGATTTCATTAAAAGCGTAATACCTCGTCCAGCAATAGAGGCTCCGATGAATCTGTTTATTATCATGTCCTAGGTGCAGAGTTTACAGTTTTCATTGATGTAGCATATTACTAAAAAAGTATACGGCCCCATTGAAACGTTGATTGATATATTCCACAAATCAACATCGCATTCAACAATTCAGCATCGGTTTTACTAACTATAATCTCTGCGACTGCTACCGTCGCTCCGCTCTGATCGTAGCCCTCTTCGTGACTCTTCAATGTTTGTGGAAATTGAGCACCGTTCATAATGACATTCGCCGTATTGAACGGGTTCAATCTATTTAGACCGATAATTTTTACATCATTCCAAAATATGTCCATCCACCATCTTGAAAAATTGTTGCACCAGAAGGAGGGTTCAGTAAATATACAGCTGCCAAACCTGAAAATGATCAACTGAATGGTTATCCGTTCGGCCAACTGGATAGGGCCCCCCCCCCCCCCCCCCCCCCTGTCGATTTTGTCGTAGCAAAGTCCGAAAACCGGTTTCATATGGAACACTGCTAAAGGTGCTATTTCATGCTATGGACGCACGAAATCCCGGTTTTTGGATATTGTCAAATACATTGTTACTTATTGTTGTATGCCGTTATATTGTGCATCAGCACACTATAGAAATATAAATAACTGGAAATTAAGATTTCGACAGAAAAGTAGGTCGAGGATAGCAAGCATTACTTTTTTGAAGACGTTTCCGTTGCACTGGAGCCCACATTAGAATGACGATTATCCATGACATCGGGTCATAATAGCCAGCCATAAAAATTTCAATGGAGTATCGGGAGATCATCGACCGAAGTTTAACGAAACACAAGGGTGGTCCAGAAGTCAGTCTGGCGGATGAAGCTGTCCATATACTTTTTGAGAGAATACAGTATATCAAGCTCAAAAGATCTTACGTTATTGCAAAGTATTTCAGAAGACGGCTACAGCTTTCAGTTATGACTATTCAAGATTTTTCGAGTGAAAACTGAATTCTTATTTCATCGGCTCCCAAGATTTACGACAGTCCGAAAAACCAATCGAATTGCGTTTTATTGTAGTTAAGTCTATAGTCGGAGAAAAAGTAGGGGCGAATAATAATATCCATTGTCTATCTAATGCTGGTTCAACGTCCGCGTATAACAATATATAGCATCGCAGGTAAGTATTGTTTGAGGGAGATCGCCATCGTCTGGATATGACATCTGACTCTGGTGACATCACATTATCATTGTCATGGAGCCTAACTACAGAGCCCTGCAATAGCACGATCCTGTAAATTCATAACGCGGCAATCGTTATATCGTGAACATCTTCTACGCCGATACGTGACAATGAAAATGTGATGAAAATAATGATGGATGATAAATATGATATCGGGGTAACACATTGGCGTAGCAATGTTAACGATAGCGAGAGCCGCGCAGCAAACTGTATTGGCATCGTTTTCGTGTGGCGACGGGCGACGGGCGACTGTGGGATGAAGAAAAGGGACGCGGCTGTTTGGCTATGCTAAAACAAGAGACCAGCAGTTGCAGGATGGGATCGAAGTCTGGGTGGTTTGAGGATTAAGACGGCCGCAGTCGCCGACACACCAAGAGTCGTTAAGTCCATTTCGTGGTTTTAATGTCAGCACTAACTTAGCAGTATTTCCGATATATCAGCGTTGCATATTGCATACATCTCCACGTTGTAATCCGCCTCAATAAGGACTACCGTTATCAGATATGTGACATTTCTGATTCATAAATAGGAGGTAACTGATACGTAACTCAGATCTTTGACCATGGCTTAAGGTGCTATTAAAGACATATTCAGACCCATTGTTACTCATTATTAAAAACATTGTTATCACTTCGGAAATGGAATTCGTTGCTAAACCTACACCGAACAACCGATCGGAATGAAACTTTGGGGAGTGGATGCAGTATTTCGGCAAGAAGTGGCTGAGTATTTTATTTCTACGAAATATTGAATCTTCTATCGTGAATTACAATTTTTTCAATCTAACCTATAAACGAACCTAACCTTACTTTCAGAGATTCCTGAAAAACCTTGAATTCTCTTGGAACTTCAGCAAAATGAAATATTTCGCCACTTTCTGCCAAAATACTGCATTCGATAAAAAAAGTTTCATCCAAATCGGATATGTGGTGTTGGAGTAGCGACGAATCGCGTTTCCGAATGACAATAATACTTTGAACAATAAACAACAATCGGTGCAAATGGGTCTTTAACAGCACCTCTAGGAGATCGTCTAACATCTAACGTCTACCATGGCAGACGCACTCTACGCAGAAGCCACTCACATGGCTATGAAATATGCAGAAACACTTATAGGCCAGTTAGCTAGCTGTGGTAACGTTATGCGAATACGTAGTGCGACTATACAATCTGATATTCTCGAGCTCCGCCCGTTGCTTGGTATATGAAACGTGATAAGAGCTACCCGTTGGCTTGCACGAGTACAAGGGTAAAGTGGCTTTGCATGTTTCGACATTTCAGTTCGTAGATGTTTTTTGAGCAACTCCTTTCCAGGGGGTGAATTTATCTTTTGAGCAAAGAATGTATTTCCAAGTGCATATACGAACAGGTATAGCCCCAAACTTTCACCGTATAAAAGTCGTAGTCGGAGACTGGTAGGAGATGTTTTCACGTATGCCATGCGTCATTATAAGAGAAATTCTTTCCGTTTTCCTCTATTTTTGTTCACCTTTTTTTCGTTATTTGTCCAAAATTCGAGGTGAAGTTGACCTGATGTAACGACGAAGTTTATAATCAAGAAAAGGCAAGTGGCCATTCGACTCTGAAAAAATGACGGTCGATATTCTGAGCATAGCGGTAACATGTCATTAAAAATAAAGTTAAACGGGCCCTGTTAACCCGTGAAGAAAGATATCGAGTATCCGCCAGCATTCTACTAATTGTACAATAACCGTTTGCAGCTATTCCAGCTCGACACAGCTGTTTTCAGGATAACGTTAACATCGGGAAAAATGTGTTTGAATTTGAAAAGCAAGTTCTGTTCAAGCAAGCTTTCCGTTCTCCTCTCATCTGCTCGTTTTGACGGGATATTTTAAATTCTGCAACGAATGAAGCTCACTCAAGTGCTCGGAGCATGAGCTAAAAAAAAAGATAACGTTCGATATTCAAATGTCCCAAAGCCCTTTCTGTGAACCACGAGAGAACGGGCACACCAGTACCTACCCTCAACGTTCTGAATCAATGTCTGCAATGTACACTTGATGTACAGTTAATCCTAGAAATTTATTCTACCAGATCGTGCTTGAGAATAAGTAGGGTTTGTTCTCACAAATCCTCGACTGGGTTGTCCCACCGCAGAGCGCTAGTGACATCCTCGGAACGCATTAGAATACTCTTTAAGTTTCTACAAAGAATCTTTCGACCGAAACAAAGCGAACATACTTATAAGGATAAATGAGTGGAGACGAACATAAGACTCTCACCTCTCGGAAACGAAGCTGTAGAAATCAAAGCGAAGAGATACCTCGTCGATAGAAAGGACATCCAGTATGAGAAATCTGTCAGAGTGATAATAATCTCGTGGACCCCGTGATTTAAAGCACACAGAAGCAAACATTCGTGTGTGCGGGACTAACGATAAACAAGCAACAGGATGTCGGAATGTCCTATCTCTATCTGAAAATCAATATTCACCTCATTTGTTTCAAGAGCCTTCAGGTGCTCGTGCAAATAAACAGAGATGGAAGTAAAAAGGACAAAAGACACGGAGAAGCCCGGTAGCTGCAAGCGGAAAATCTTGTAGCGCGGAATCTGTACTTTATTCTAAAGTTTGAACGAGGTAGAATATATTAGCCGGCTCTCTACCACTCTCAGCTTCATAACCCTCTGGATATAGAATTCTCGTAATTATAATGCAAGGAATTCCATCAAGCCATCGCTAATGCTACTGGTACCCTTTTTACCCCGCAAAGTTAAAGTGCTGAAAACATCGAAAAGGCACTAGATATCTTGCCATAACATTATAATAGGGCGCTGGCGTTATATTTCGTACGTCGAGCAAGTACTTCAATTCAAAATTCCACTATTCATATTTCCGCTGCTAAAATTATTCCGCTGCTTGGGAGAAAATCTCTGCAAATTTTTCGATAAATACAGGTTTTTGTAAAAGAGAAACGCGGGAAGTTGTCGTTATCAGTTCTGCATAAATAGGTAGTGCAAAGAAAAAAACAAAAAATGATCAATATCGCAATGAGGGGCTCTTTGTAGCGAAATTAGTCTTACGTATAACCAGGCCCACCTTGTTTCATGATGAAATTTGCAAAGTTATAACCAGTTGTCGTTAACCTCGTTGAACGCGGATGCTAGTCCAATCACGTGGTATGATGGATGTTCTCGATGTCGTCAACCTCTCACCACAGGGGAACAATCCCCCTACGTTGAAACACTGGCTTTTTTCTGACAACGGCTACAAACGAACACTAGCCAGATGAGAGGAGAGGGAAGGGTAATTCCACTTCCTTAATTGACACATCACAACGGTGTAGTCCATTTGATAGAGTCAAGTCGTTTGTTTTCGTCAACGAGCCAAGGGCAGCTACTCGGGTCACATCCAAAAAAGGAGAGCCTCGAGTAACCGAGTGTAATGCGACGTCGCACATATTCCAACCCCTGAACTTTTGCCTTCAAGTATTTCGCAATGGAATTTTTTTCAACATGTCCGAAAAAACCGGTCGCAATTCATTGAGCCAAGATTCCGGGACGTTTTTGTACATGTTATTCAATTGTCATTTATTTTATGATGGGTAGCGGTCGGAATTCCGATAGACCGAGAAGTAGACTTGCCGAAATTTCGATTTTCAAAGATACGAATTCTAATACAGCGAAAGATACGGAAGGTGAAATCTTTATTTGAGCAAAGGTCTCAATTAATCCAGTCGAGTCAATGGGTTGAGTATATCGCCTGACGTTTCGGCAGTAATGTTGTGCTTTCGTCAGTGGCTTTATTTATTAACAAAAAACAGAATTCACAACTAAAATAAGTAAGAAAATATCGAAAGTCGAAGAAACAGACGGATCAAGGAAACATGAGTCCAAATTTAATTAAATACTACGTATTAAGGTGCTAAGACATATTCACCAGACATAAAGACCGATTACTACTCATTCTTAGAAGCATTATTGTCACTACAGAAACGCGATTCGTCGCCACTCCTCCACCACACAACCGATGAAAACGAAACTGCAAAGATTAGATGCAGAATTTTGGCAGAAAGTGGCTAAATATTTCGTTTTGCTGAAATTCCAAGAGAATTCAATGTTTTTCAGGAATCTCTGAAAGCAAGGTTAGGTTCGTTTATAGGTTAGATCGGAAAAATTGTAATTCTCAATAGAAGATTCAATATTTCGTAGAAATGAAATACTCGGCCACTTCTTGCCGAAATACTGCATCTACTCCCCAAAGTTTCATTCCGATCGGTTGTTTGGTGTAGGTTTAGCAACGAATTCCATTTCCGAAGTGATAACAATGTTTTTAAGAATGAGTAAGAATGGGTCTGAATATGTCTTTAATAGCATCTTAACGGGTAGACTACACTATTCTTTCCCGCACTACACTTCAGATGGAGTGAGGGTGTTGTTGTTTAGAATAATTGTTGACTCGTGAATTGGTGAAATTAAATCTGTATATTTACGATTTGGAAATTTGATATCTGATTATTTACAAGATTACCAGTGTTCATTTATTAGTTATAGTATTTCTTGAATGTTTGTTGTAACTGAATTATTAGATTACTTGTTTGCGTTAGATATGTGACTTTGTTACTATTGACAGATTTTTTAACTAGTTAAAATTGATTTCTATTAGATAGAAATCGACGATTGGTTGGTTGTTGTTAGTTGTTGATAGGTTCGAGAACTTGACGTGTTCTCTCGATTAGATGGGTGTCACAGTTTGAAAACTCGATTTGTAGGCACCGACTTTCCGGTATAGTTGAGAAAAAAAGGATTTCAGAACATTTTAGAAAAGTGGACGGTGTAGGAGTTCGGTAATGGGTTCATTTTTCTGACTGGTTGAATCGTACCGAAAATACTGGTTGTACAAGTAGGAGTCCTATAGTAAATGGGATTTTTAGGAAGACGTATGTGAGTACATAGTTTCGAGTGGACGAAGGAAAGTTGTGGGCAAAATAGGAAAAAGATTTGTAGAAAATGCAGCACACGATTCCCTTGAATGAACTAGGCTAATGATTCCGTACGCGAAATCCCAGTGTTTGTGGTTATCCATTGTATAAATACTAGAGGATAAACAACTCCTGTCCTCTTGTGAGTATGGTCCGTGAAAATTCTCGGTCGTACGATATTTATTTTTCTGTAGCTGACTTGAGCGCACTTAACTGAGACTTGCACAATAATTTGACAAAAAAATACAAATCGATCCCGAATTTTGTGAAAAAATGAGACCGAGATTCTGAAAAACTCTAGAATCCGGGTGACGTGACCCCATGCTCCAAACTCCTTAATTGTATAACAGTTTTGCAAATTGGTGAAGATTTTTAGTTTGAAACCTTGATTACCATACTAAAAATCTCAATCGCTGTCGACTGACCTTTCGCGATCATCTAATTGTTTTTAAGGTACACAAAATTAATCTTCCCGTCAATATCCGGATTCATTTTACCCCGATTGTGAAAATATCTCTTATTAATAATAATCGGTAATAAATTTTCGACAAAGAAGCTCTTTATGATCAGGTTCTGCATTTGTTCAATTTTGATTTCATTTTACAATTCATGCGAAGCAATAGAAAACTTCCACTTAGGATGATTAATTCAAGAACCAAAGTACGTGAGGAAACGATACCGATTTTTAGTATGTTGATCCAGGTTTCAAACTATTAAGCTTCACCAATTTCCAGAACTATTGCACTTAATGTACCTGAAAAACATCTATTGACTAGCCCATTACGGCCTTTGACCTTCAAAATCTCGGCCAGTCTATTCTGCGGTCTTTTGGAAATTGGCCCCACTCCTTCATGACTGTTTCTACGATGAAACCAACTTCGAATCTTTCTTTGCTCAGTCAGTTCAACTGCATTAATCGACGAGCAAAAGCCGAAGCGAACTTGGGCGAATGCATTTGCACCGGGAGAATGTTGCCCCTAGAACATCCAATACTATACCCTGCAGGAAGCTGCGTCTGCCAGTTGCAAGTTTTGAGAGCTCAGTATGTAGCAATTTAGTAGATTTAATACTAAAACTTCGGGCAAGCGGTTTCCTCAAAGTTCGCATGTAGTATCGGACACAAAAAGATTTAAAACCCCATAAAAGAACTGGTGATATAAGGCTTACGCTCGTTACAAATTTACCGAATTCCATCCCCGAAGAGTACATACGTGTAAGGATATGTCGTCGCGGAGAATTTTACGAGGCTGCCGCGTCATCGCTTGCAGTCTTCTTCACAGACAGTTTTCTCTTTGATACGAAATGAATTAAACGTCAGGCTTCCACAGCAGCTCTTGACTGATGACTTTGCAAGATCAAAAATCAATGATCACATCTCGTATACGCAGGTATGATAACAACGGAAAGAAAAACAGCCTTGTGGAGAAAAATAACCGTGAGCGAACATAAAATTGGATAGATTCTGTCTAAGTATGATGATTATACTCGCGTTGACGAATGCACGACAGAGGAAGGTCGATAATGCACCGATTCCGTATAATGAAATCTCCGTGCTCTCGCAGCTCCGTCTTTCCGTTAGAATTCTTCGATCCCGTAACCTGGGGGCCTGCGGGCTGGTCGCAGCGGGTGTCAGGCGAACGCCGACGAGTAAATTGAAGCGATCCATTATACGCAGCGCAGAGATGGCGTCGGAAGGTGTTCCCGGCGAAAATGGGGTGAGATCTCATCGCTTGTGTATTTTCCTCTCACCATGTTGCACACCTTCGCGCACCTGTCTCAGCGGGGGTATACTCCCCATCACATCTCTCGTCCTCCTCAGTCCCTCTCGCCTCTGCCCCCCGGCGGCTCTCCTCCTCACTCGCTTCTACCTGTTCTGCATAATTGTTTGTAATTATTGTGGAACAAAGAAAACCTGGTAAGGTTTTCTTCGGAAAATATATGTATAAGTAGGTACTGCCAACTCTTCGTGAGTAGCTGTAATGAATTTTCTTTTGTAATTCACATTATTCTTTTCACAATCATCATTATTGGGCGAAAGGAGAGAGACTGAGCTTTGTCGACAGATTTTATTTCACTGATCAATCCCATCAGCGAGTATGCATACGACGTAGTCAGGAGATAACGCCAGAACGAAAGATCTTCAATGCCTGAGAGATAGTGCTGGACACAAGTCTATGACAGATCTTGGTCTCGCTTATTGCTCTCGCCTTGATTTTCGAGGCAAGCCCATGACAAAATTACGATGGAAAGATTCGCAAAACGATAACGAAACTATAACCCCGAAGTCTCGGCAAGAGTCTCGTCAAGACTAGTCCATATTCAAAGGGTTAAATCGTAATGAATAAAACTCGACATTCAGTTTTCCAACAAATATTTCATCGATTCTCCAAGGTTACTATATCTGCATACGGCGTGAGTCCGAAATGGCGCGCTGCATTACCACCGGCGTAATCACTTTCGTAAACATATTACGAATCCATTTTCCAAAAACCCGTTTTGTGCCCCCGATTTTGAGATATCAGCCAAAAGGGCGAACTAATCAGGAAAGAGCTTTGGAATCCGGCATTGAGGAGCCTTGACCGTTTGGTGTACTGTAATCAGGCCTGAAACAATGTATCACGCTCCGCGCTGCACAGAGCGAACTATACTCGCATGCTCGGTCTCGGGCCGATCATTATGCTCATCGAAGCATCGCTGATGAACAATTTTTCGATCGTGCATAAAGTAGTGTAATAATGCCAGCAATACCTGAGGTATCTCTCCGGTAGAATAGGATACTCATATCGTATGTTTATTCAACTGCTGCAAGCCGTTTCGAATAGGTAATTTATCCATGATTTATTATTATTTTTGACATCCATTCACAGTTAATTCGTTAATTCGTGATACATAGTTCCGCGCCTAGTTGTTTATAATATTGCAAATAGAAATAGACTCGAATCTTCATGAGTGGATTGTATCATTTCTTAAAATAAAAATACCCGCAGACGCACCTGAAACGCATGAATAGGAATGATGACGGATTCATAAAAACGACGAAGGATTGGCGGGAGCGGCTGCTCGGCCACTGCCTGAGTGTTTGTCAAGGATTCAATCAACCCTAATTTATTCCACTCTAACCTATGGAATTGAATGCCAAAGGGCTCAAAGAAAGTAATGTCGCGGGATGAAAATGCAGCTGCGTAAAACGAGCGGTATTGATTGATCCCGAAGAAATTGGTCAGAAACAGATGTAAACTGATACCGCACGCAGGTCCTTCGCGCCTGGATTCTGTCCTCGGAAAGAAGAGAAAAGTTGAAAACCCAAATGTATTATTGAAAATCAAACGAACTTACCTGTAAGTGAAGTTCGATTATAATTATATGAGAGTCTCGTTCTTCG
This sequence comes from Phymatocera aterrima, assembly GCA_963170745.1. Taxonomy (NCBI): domain Eukaryota; kingdom Metazoa; phylum Arthropoda; class Insecta; order Hymenoptera; family Tenthredinidae; genus Phymatocera; species Phymatocera aterrima. The sequence continues at coordinate 3,075,305 of OY720673.1, read as the reverse complement.
AGATCACAAAGTAGTACCGCTACTTCCCGCCAGGTCGAGCCACGAATTCAGTCAAAGATTCGACTTATAAGTGAAAGTTTGCAACAAATCAAATTGGAAAATAAGCTTTAAAATCCTTCAGCACAACATGTTGGTCTCTGTGTCTGTGACTTCTCCCTTTCCAATGCAGTTTTCTTTGTTTTGATTGTAGCGCCTTGCATTTTTCACAAATCTGTGTTATGGGTTCAACGCAAAGTTGCAGTTCAAGGAGGTTTCTTGAGCTAGAATATAAAGTCTAGCCAGCTTCATAAATATCCATTCCGACTTTCCTTGGGTTCAAAGTAATGATATATTATTAAGTAATTGAAAAAATTATACAAAGGAGATGAAAATCTAATTGAAGCTTTCGAAGAGGACGGGAAATATTATTCCTACCCAGTCATGATGAATGAAATGGTGAAAATGAGTTTGCTCAACTTCGTAACCCTCGATAATACATCAAAGCCTGTGATGATGTCCTTCGGAGCCCACGGTTCCGACTCTGGTGCGTTTCCCGCGCTCCGAATGTTGACCAGAGAGTTCGAAACCTCAGAAGCTGGATGAAAATGATAATTCAGAACCAAATGTGAATAAAATTTGAAAAATAGTTCATGATTACTCCTCCATTCTGATTCGAGTTTTCATATTGGCGAAATCGAAATAGACGAGAAATTGAAAAAACAAATTGATTTTCGGAATAAGCTTATGTTTCAGAGTGAAATACGCCATGAAAACATCGGAAGGGTTCAAAATTCATTTTATAAATAGGTATGGTTTCCAGGAAGATTTTCATATGAAAAACGACACATCGATTTTCCGGTGATCATAATTTCTCAAATTTTTGTTCAGGAATCCCTAGGCCAGCTCTCGTCGTTGACGAGTAAGTAATTGTTCTAAACATTCAATGTGAGACTATCATTCAATAACATTGATCACAGAAGTAGTAATTCCATCAACTGGACCTCCTCAAGTTGATAAATGGTGAAATTGAACGAAACCCGCGATGGACCGATATTTTCTCTCGTAATAATATAATTACATTACCTCAGAATTTCGTATCGTAATCTAAACTTTCGTTCCATCACAGCTGATATATCTCTAAGCTAATTAAATTATCACCGGTTGCTTCACACCAAACGAAGAACAAAGATGAAAAAAACATCATGATCTGCAAATTTCAACGTACGTTTTCACTACTGCTATAACCTTTTGTCGGCAGAATACCAGCAATTCCATTCCAACTGCGGAGTAGGCACCCGGAACAATTGTGCATCTCAACATCACCATCAGGATTCCATTCACAGCTTCATCCTTTTTTCAAAGGTATATATATATTTGAAGAACCAGAGGTTCTTTAGTCAGATATCAGGACTCCGTTTGCTTCATTAATTTCAATCAGTGCCGTCTTTGAGAGGTCCCGTGCTCAGGGCGCCGGCTAAACTCCCGGGGGGGCCACGACATTGAGTAAAAAAAGAAATTTTTTTTAAATAAAAATCGCTGCGGGAACCGCCGGAGATTTTCTGGCCCAGGGCTCCGCGGTTTCAAAGACGACACTGACTTTGTTAATGATATTTCAATCTTCTTTTCGGTCTGGTAGTACAGTACATCCATGCATGTACAGTAATGTTCATGAATGGGTTACCTAACATCTAACTTCTATTTTTCGATTTTGTCCAAAATGAGTTTCCTCTCTAAACGTATCTCATGTTCCTATGGCCGGCGGAACAGGCGACAGAAGAAGCTAGAGATATCACGACTATTGTCTCCCTCAGCTGTCATCCACTCACCTGTAATTTCGCGGCACATGACTCTTCATCAAATTGATACTATTATCATTATTTATTTATTACTATCATTCAATCACTCCTGTTGATAAATTTTAGGTCATTATTCATCTATATTATCTATTTATTATAATGAAGCAGCTAACCAATAAAATAATCAATGACGCGTCGCCAATTTTGGGGTTACTAATTTGATGAACAGTCATGTCCCGCGAAATTACAGGTGAGTGGATGACAGCTGTGGGAGGCTGTGGTTTCTCTAGCTTCTTCTGTCGGCTGCTCCGCCGGCCATAGAAACATGAGATACGTTTAGAGAGGAAACTCATTTTGGACAAAATGGAAAAATAGAAGTTAGATGTTAGGTAACCCATTCATGAACATTACGTACATACATACGTATCGACGATCTTCTGGAGGACTGGAGAAAACGGACGGAGGAATAAACAAAAAACAAAAAAAAGCAATGTAACAATCAGGTGTAACACAGTTTGTAATATATGATATATATTCTTCTATTATCTGTAGATTTCACGCAGAGATTACGGAATCTATAACAATCTTCGTATAGATAATTATATTCTCTATTATTTATATTATTATACATATTATACAATATAGTCTATGACATACAGCAAACGGCAACAAATGATTCAGTATCCCTGCAACAATGACGTAACGATTGCAGTGGCGACAGTGTATAATCTGCATGAACCTCGATGCATCGGATAGTTGATGAGTTGGTTCGTCAATAATTAATTAAACTATAAAACTATAAAACTTGAACGCTCCTGGATCTCGCTCTTTACCCTTCTCCCTCCTGCCCTAATTTCACGATGCTTTTTTTTCAATGGAACCATACGTCGCCGGCTTTTGCCTCCTGGAGCCGTAAAGCTCGGGCTGTAATTTTAATAATTGCATACGCACTAGTGCCGGTATACCTATCTCCTATGCAGTGAGTCTGGTGAAAAAAGTTTTCTACCGTGCTGTTCAATGTACCTATATGTACGTACGTACGAATTTTGAAGGCAGACGTTTGTAACTAGGGCCGTAATAATTAACTAACAATAAACTATGACCACGGGGCGTGGTACTCTACTAAAAATTGTCAAAAAATAAATTTCCACTATATACTACACAATAATTCTACATTTGGAAGAAGTATGTCTGTGAATTAATTATAGGTTGCTACGTTCTCGCACAGAACTTCGTATGTACAATATTATACACGCGATGGTATTCCCGAGGGAAAGGGAAGGGAGGGGGCGGGGGGGGGGGGGGGGGGCACCAATTTTGTCATCACGTCAAATCTTTGAAAATAATTTTCCAAACTATAAAAGAACGCCGATCTTGACGTGAAATCTTATATACTTTCTAAATCAAAATTTTTGTGCCAAAAAATCGTATGATTTCTAGTTTTTCATTCATCGAGGAGCATATAGAAATGCGTTGCGAAAATCGAAATTGGAAATTCGCTCGACCGAAGTCCGTGCGCGCCGGCGCGGTTATGACCAAAAGGTCGGACCCAGTGAATTTTTTCTTTATTACGCTTTCAAAACTTCTAAACCGCAAAGATTCATTGATAATTGGGAATAGTCGAAAACTTCTTTGATTCTCGATACACCAATATTAATTATTTTTTCCGCGAATCCTCTGAAAACTTTTGGCGGATACGACCTTTTGGCCTTAGCGGAAAGAAGATTCATCCATCTTTCCTTCGAACCAAAAGATCGTAGCCGGATGTATTTCTATATTTCTAGATGAGTAGGAAAACACACAAAATTGTATGACCGTTTGGTGTTAGGGACGCCGAAAGGTCGAGGAATGTCGCTTTAACGTGCTTACGGCATCAGTAGCGCGATTTTATTTTCATCGAGTACAGGTATATCGCGAATAGGAATACTTTTGTATGGTCGTTGTTATTACCGTCAATAGGATCTGAAAGCATTGAATTGAAATTGAATGATTGAGAGAAAAAACCAAATCTCGAGTTCCTAGGTCATTTTGATCAAACCCCTGACAGGTTCGAAAGAAGCTTGTTGAAACGTTGTCGAAAGAACGAAATTGAACTCCAGCATCTATGATTCGAGTTGCTCGCCGAAATTCGAATAGTTCAACTGACAATGAGTTTGAGATTGTGTTGGAATCTAGGTTGAGAAATCGAACATTGTATATTCATGCGAGCCAGGTGTAAAAAAAAAAAGAAAAAGAAAAAGAAAAAGAAAAAGAACGAGCCACCCGCCAAGTAGAATGTTTGAAACGCATAATCGGACGTCGCGTCGCATCGGCCATCTGGAGCTCGATAATGCCGGGTAGAAGGCTGTGCTTTTAAAAAAAAAAGTGGATAATGAACGCACGCGTGGGTAGAGGGTCGATGCCCGCGTAATGTGTATGTACCTGTGCAAACAGCAGACGCGAACAAATTATGGCGGGCTCACCTATACCCGTATAGGTACATGTGTAACGTGAGTGCGTACGCGCGCCTTATCAATTTATTGCTATGCAGCACGTATATTTGCGTACGCGCGTGTGTATAGGTACGTGAATGTTTTATTAACAAGAGAAACTACGAGCGTTGGACGCGGCCATTCTTGTTATCCATACCCCGAAATAGGTTGTAATAAACCTATTTATCACGAGCTGCTCCTTGGACTACTAAAAAGATCCTTGTATCATATGTAGGTATAGGTATAGGTATAGTATAGCGAATAATCGTTCGCCGTCGACGAATCTGTGGTACGAGAAAAAGCGAGTTTTGCGAAACGGCCGCGGGTCGATCTACAACTTTCACATTTTGTTATTGCGCAATAATTTTCTCTCGTTCTCTTCCGAGTATAGATATAGGATGAAAACAAAATTTAGACCAGATTTACAGAAAAAAGACCGCGCGGATTTTCAAATGTAACTGTGATTCGATTCACTGGTCGACCAAAAAAATTATTCGAATAACTATTTATTTCTTTTCTTTTCTGCAACCGTTCGACTATTGCCACGCGAAACGGACTTGATTCGATTATCGAATCCGCCGACGTAAAGTTCGATGTTTGCATCGAGATTTTAATCGGCATCGGCACGGTTTGCTATCGCGCGAGCGGTTTACGAATCAAGTTCCCTTAATATGGGGTAAAACTTTTCAATGAAACTTTGGTATAGCTTATAGCTGAATGGAACCTCGTTGGTTTGTCGTCAGGCGTATATTCCATAGCACCAACGCAAAACTGGATTAATCTCCTCGTGTTTTAGAACACCGTTAAAATTCTAACCGCGCCCGCGCAATTGTAAAACTGGAACAGATTATGCACGATCTCCAGCTCGTACGATTAGATTTTTCACTGAAATTTGGCAACGTTTCTTACAGATGCGCGCTTATACGATCGCATTTTCCGCGTCGAACTTCCAGAGTGATACGTACGCTGATCGTTTTTCAAAATTTCAACCATAAATTCTCATCTATTATTTTCAACTCAACAAAATTTGAGCCGAGAGAACAGAAGAGGTGATTAGTTGTCGAATGAGCCGATAAGAGGTGTCTTAGATTTCTGTTTTTTCTTTTTCGTTTGTGTTTATTGCGTTTTCTTGTTTTCTGGGTTCTCGATCGTCCGGATATCGGAGAAACCGATTATCGACTGATATTACACGGATTGATTTGATAATGATCGTCTATTCTAAAAAGCACCTGATCGAAATTACCTAACATCGTCAGCCTTTGAAGGACAGGTAAAAGTAACATAACATCAAAGAACTACGGCTAATAGTAAATACAGATATTATAGTATATAGTAACTTATATGTGAGGAACACCTAAGTGTAATAATAATAATAATAATAATAATAATATTAATAATGATAATAATAATTCTTGTTCGTATAATGCAGTGATCTGTGAGTTACGTAACACGAATGAAGGCACTGTATGTTTCCGGGGACTGAGGAGGAAAAAGAATGAAATGAAAAAAGAAACGAAAATTGGGCAAACCTCTCCGAGGTGGGAATAAAGAAAAGAAAGAAATATTGTCCATCGAATACTCTCGTCGTGAATTATTTGAGCGAAGTCTTGAACCACAAGTCCAGCGTGTGAAAAATCAAATAACAGCATTTGTTCGCTAATAATCGAAGCGAAGCGATCGAACCGGGTTATAAAATCGAATTGGCTGAAGATAATATGGATTGATTGATATATATCTTAAATTTGCACTGTCTTTTGCACTGGGCGCTCCGCTGCCGCCGTCTGATCATCCCCCCCGTCGGGAGTTCTTTTCTTCTTACACGTCAGAAGGATAACCAAACTACCGCAGCTCCTTTCTCCGTCTCTTTCTCTCTTTCGCTTTGTTCTTTCGTTCTCTTTCTCTTCCTTTCGGCAAATCTCAGCTCGCTCAGTAGAGTAAGGCGGTTAAATTTTTTTTTTTCTCCAGTACTTTCGGGCAACTGATCCTCGTGTCTTGAAAAATGATCCGACGACCAGCTCCATGCTACTCGGAATTCTAGAAATCGAAAGACTGCGAAGTCCGTACGAATTCATCGACTCTCGGACGCATACCGACCGATGTAAGTCCATACAAACTTTTATTCTTGACGAAATCTTGTTTCCCCCCCGCCCCCTCAATAAACACCCCGATCATCGACGAGATTTTCTGTTTTCCGAACGAAAGCTACTACCGGGGGACGGGGACTCCTTCACCCGCTGCATTCATCATTCGATTTACCTCAGCCGAAGTAAATTTCCTTTGCTGGTATTTTTTCTGAAATTCCTTTCGCAATTTCGTTCGACTCAACGCTGGTTCAGACACAGAGACGTTCCTCGCCCGAAAAGCGTTCTGTCTTGAATTACGATATTAGAGTGATGCTACGCAACGATGTCCATGTCTGTGGAAGAATTTGAAGTTGTAGGTGCGAGGCTACCGAGAGTGTCTTCGTCCGGTAGTGGATGATGGCATGCAGGGGCAGGTGGACTCAAGGGAGGCAGGTGCGGAGATGATAGCATTGGATCACCGCCATGGACAGGTCCTCCGGTGTCATCCTCCATCATATCTTCGAGCTGTGAAATGCTCAGCGTTGACGTTTCGGTAACCACATCTGGGATCTGTCAATAAGATTTCAATGAAAATTACTCGAAGTAAAGACGGGTATTATTCGTCAGGGAATTTCTTAAGAGTAACTTGTTATAGTAGTCGTCGATCGAGGAATACCCTAATATCATCAATATAGCTGCTCGTAATTAACGATAATTATGATCGGCAAATATGTGCGGCAGAGAGTGCAAATTATTTTTCTTCGTGAACGAAGAACCGACCGTTTTCACGAATGTGAGTGTCAGTTACTGTCTGCTGGAACGTGTTTTTTGAGCGAAGACCCTGATCGAAATTCTGCGATTCTGCGTTTTATAATTCGAATACAGGTATTGATCCTGGTGGTGTTGTTCAAATAGAACTAAACGAGACGCTGAGCTTGGAAACTGGATCAACAATGCAGGAGCTATCCACTGTTACATGACAGAGAATACGAAATTAAAAAATGCTCCTTACGTCTCAATAATGGCTGCAAAGGATTCATCTTTTGAGGTTGTGTTCATGACACTGAGATGAAAATTTTGTAAGATGGAATTCAAGATTGGATCCCTTATTCTTTAAAAAAATTCGAAAATCTAATTCATAACAAAAATTTTCCAATCAAAATTGACAAATAATCGATTTCTCATTTTTGTTTAATGAACGAGGGATCCAATTCCGTGTTCATCTTCGTGTTCTAGGGACAACCTCAAAAGATGAATCCCTTGCAATCATTGTTGAGACGCAAGGAGAATTTTGAAATTTTCTACTTTCTCACAGGCAGCTGTGGATAGCTCCTCCATGTCTCATCTGATTCCAAATCTTAGGGTGTCATCTAATTTCGAATCGAACAAAATATTACAGATTTTCAGAAATTTCGTCGTGAAAGAGAGAGAGCGAGAGGGATCCGAACAGGAGAAAAAATTTGGTGAGTTAGGCTCACGGGTATTGTAGAGTCTACAATCTAGAAGATGAAGTTGTTGACGGCTGTGAATAGCTCAGAATACGAGATATATAGTTGAATAAACGAATCAACAAGATTCTAACGCCACGGATTCTGTCGCCCCCAAAATAGGCCACCGACGATACATGTAGTTTTAAGTTGGCAGCCCTTCACTCCACCTTAAGGGGAATTTGGACTCGCTATCTTGAATGTACAGAAACCGTTTCGAAAATGAGAATCGTAGATTTACGCAAACGACTCGATCGATTGTGATGAAACTTCGAGAATTTGTTGAGCATAATGGCAGAAAGTGGCTAATTATTTCACTCTTTAAGAACATTGATCGAATTCGAAAGAAAATGAATATTCCCTATGTTAGCTAGGTTAGATTGCCAGCCGCGACTCCAAACTCCCCTTAAATGCCCCCAGCGACGGGGTGACGGTGCGCGAGTGAAGTTCGTACCCACTGATATGCTTTGTAGTTATAGCAGCGTAAATTTGACAGCACGCCGATTTACTCAATCTATAACCTAAATAGGCACAAATTATCGAAAAAACTGAGATACTCTTATTGATAACGTGATTGTCGTCAGATCGAATTCCCGTAGATCAAACAATTTTTCACGGCATCCATGGCGCTGGGTGTACCTATTCGTAGCCATGGCAACCGCAGAACAAACAGTTGAAAACCTGTATCCATCCATAACCCTGAAGCATGAGCAAAGATATCCAATGTTTTAATTTCCGGTGAAGGAAGTATTCATAATCCTTCGAGCGTACATATAGTAACCCTTCCTGAATAAATAGAAACAACAGAAAGAACGAAGGACGCGGGAAAGAAGCACGAAAGTGGCCAAGATTTTATTTTTCAACGTCCTCAATATCAATCGATCAAGTTTTCTTTCAAAAAACGAAACTCAAAAAATTCGATTCCCCGCCGATTCATATGATCTGAATTTCATTCTAATTCTTATAGAATGATGCAAACTTGATCACGCGTGCAATAAATTTTTATAAATTACGTCGCTTGAAATATTCATAGAGACTTTCATTCATCCAGTTGCTATCTATTCTATCGTATCTATGATTCCGATCGAATCGCGATCGGTAGGACGCAATATACACTCGTACGTTTTCATACTCCAACCCCTGATTCAGCACGTGCTGTACGTCTGCTAGCCAGCTAATCGCAGTTTGAATTTGACACGCGAGGACTATAATATCACGTGTACCTACGATGGAAGAAAGTGAAATATTGTTATTGGTATGAGGGATTCTACGTGAAACGGGCCACCTTCGGACTTTCGTCACTTTCGATTTAATTCTATTTTGTATAGAATTCGGTCATAACATGAGAGAGTAACTTCTCAGTTTTTATTTCAAAAATTTCATATCCTCCCCATTCCGGAGTTCCCAAACAAAATTTTGCGATTTTCAATCTATGTTATCTCGGAATTGGGATACCGTATCAACAAAAACGAGATGGTCGATTGATTAATCGCGAATCCAACTTTTGGAATAAATATATTTCGAAGTTCCACAGAAATTCCAGTTTCGGTTGTCAGGAATTAATTTCAAAGAAAACCATGAAAATTTTGTCAATTATCTATCATGTTTAAAAATTGGCGGATAATTTTTTATTCATTTTCTTCACGTTAATTCTACACATTTTTTTTTAGATCGAATGAGGTCTCCTTCCCGCAGATAAAGAGATACAATTTTCATGAACTGTGAAATGAACAAATCAAATTTTATCCTAATTCAATTGAACAAATTTTTAATTCCTTGCCCAGTTATTATTTTTTTCGAAAAGTATAAACCGTTGTTGCCAGTATTCGATCGAAATTTAATCAAGGAGAATATACATACATAAACCGGGGCGACTAACCAAACTTGCCTCTTCCCCCTATCAGACAAAAACGAGCAGCTCATTGATTGAATAAATACAGGTAGATATATTAATGTATATGCAGAAAGCTCACTCGCTGCTCGGTGTTTGAAGAACGAGAATATTCATTATTCATTTCCTTCTTCAAACGTAAATTTTCTTCAATTGCTTACAATGAACCAGGCCCGCAGTAGGTAAATTCAATAAATATAGCTGCCAGTTTGATAATAACCTCAATTTTCGGGATATATCCTACCTAGATCCTGCAGGTACACAAGATTCGCTTCAAATAAATTCAATATCCCAGAATACCAAAGTGCATATGGGACATTGAAGATTTTTTCATGAAAAATCGTACAAAAAATGTTCTGCGATCTTCGATCGACTATTTCAGCGATACCCGAAAGGATCTCACAATGAGGGGCCACATTCAAATAATATGTAACGTCCGAGGAGCGAGTTGGGAGGGGGGGGGGGGGGGGCATAGCAAAAATGTTCGTAACCTTATTTGAATAAACACTCTGTGAACAAGAAAGAATAAAATTTTCGCCTATCTGATGTTAATTTGGAAATTTTTTCATAAAATGGGGGCGAGGGCCCCCCCCCCCCCCCACCCCCCGGGCATCTTCGTTAAGCATTTGTTACGGCGGGAGGGAGGGACGGGGGGGGGGGGGGGGGGGGGGTTCTGTTGATCGAATGGGCCCTAATAATAAGATGGAATTGACAATAAACAATCGTTGTTGGTGAAGGTATAGTGATGGATGTTGAAGGATGTTGCCTCGAATGAGAATTCAATCTTATTGTAAACGAGTATATATAAAAGTAGCAAAATTTGATTGAACGTCGTGCTAAGTGTAAGAACTGGGACGAATGTCAATCAATTCCGTTTCGATAGAATCACATACTAGTCCACGGCTGAAGCAATCCGATGAATAGGCTGGAACAGCCTTTAACTAACGATTGCAAATTTATTAAAAATAGATGAACGTCGCGGGGTTCTTGTGTGTACAATCATTTTAAACGATAAAATAACGAAGTATATATGTATAGATATCGCGTTACTAGTGCTGTAAGGACGTAAGCAACATTATACGACCATTTGACGTTCCTGAAGCCAAAAGATCATATAATTTTCATTCATTTTTCGCAACCATCTAGAAACATGAAAATACCAGAACAACGAGATTTGAAAATTGGTCGACTGAAGCCAAAAGGCTGTATGTGCCGGTGGATACCACCTTTTGGTTTCGAGAGAAAAACTGATTCTCTTTCCACTGATGCCAAACGGTTATATGCAAACAATTTTTTTTTTCAAATATCGATCAATCTTCGCGTTTCAGAAGTTGTCGAAGCATTTGAAAAATCAAAAGTCTATGGATACGACTTTTTGGTATCAGCGAAGAATGTTTTTTATTCATTCCATCCGCCGGCCCGTACGACCTCTTAGCTTCAGTCGACCAAATTTCAAATTCCTATTTTCTGAACGTATGTACTTTCATATTTCTCGACGAATGCGAAAGAAATATTATATGACCTTTCGGCATTAAATTCGTACTTTCGGTGCCTACGTCCTTGTGGCATCAACCACGCGACATACAACGGTAGTGCGAATTCAAGTATTCGATCAATTAGGTGGAATTGTATGCAAACAATCATAAATATTTACATACATAATAAAACTCTAACTGTATTGAAATACCGAAATGAAAGGATCCGATATGCTGGACAGAATTACGTGTGTCAACGTGTGTCGGTACGAGGAAATACTAATTGTGAGTTGTTTTCAATGCTTATACTTTCGAAGAATTCCCTCTCTGTATATGATATAAAATTATCGTAAGTCAATCGGCAGCCTGTTTTACTCTATTCGGAATCATCGAACCCGTTATTATTCCCGAGAATCGATTCTGGCAAAAAGATATATATATACATAAAAAATAAAAGTCATAAAAAAATGGAAAAGAGTCAAATCTGTACAAATTTTAAAATTGTCGGAGAACCAATTTTTTTCCGAACAGACACGTACTTTGTTTTCAATCAATCGACACCCGAACTCGAACTCGTAGGATGTAATTTATTCTCTCAAATCCTTCTTTCTCTCCTCTTCGTCGATTCGAAAATCATATTTTCTTATTACTATGTAGCTAACAATGTTTGATGTACTCTTACAATTAGTACCTGCCTATATAATACACGACGAACAGTTTTACTTCTACAAAATGTGTCACAATTTTGATTTCCCCTGACAATTTATTTAAATCATGCATACCTTCCTCTGCTCCTGTTTATTTTTGACGTATGTGTTGAGTACCGTTGCCGAAGTCGAGGGCCAGTTGAAATCCGAAACTGGAAGACCGTGAGTCTTTGCCTGAAGTTCAAGTTCTTGAACGCGTAGAAGAAGTCTTCTGTTTTGACTTTCGAGCTGTTTATGTCTCACCTCGCTTTGCTTCATCCTAGTCAATTCATTCTTGAGAAGCTTGATGTACTCTACCGAAGATCTAAGAATCGTACCTTTGTTCGGTCTAACATCTCGCACGATTTCGTAGTACCTGAATACAAGAAAAAAATCAACATGATACTCACACCCTGAAGCTGCCAGCACCACACGTGCAGTACTATCCCGTTATGCGAAACAGAAAATCGCGGAATGTTTTTTGCAATTTTTATATTTTTATTTTTTTTGTGTGTGTGTCTTCAAGCGGTTTTTCTTTTATTTATCTGCGCTATTCATAAATACCTGCTTACGAACGTAACGATTTGGTGTCCGCAGCTTTGTAGTAAAACAGAAACACATTATTATTCTTACTTTTAATAATATTGTTGTTATTATTGTTATCCATTATCCCGACGTACAGCTGTCAATGTCAGTGCGCATTGAACTGTATAATAATTCATGAATTTCTCAAAGGCAAGGCTACACTTGAATTTGACCGAGATGAATTATTTTTTCGAACATCCCGAGAACGGTGATTCCAAATGGATTGCCAGAATCTGAGATTCGATGATTCGTAAAACGAATAGGTTCGATCCGTCATAGTCCAGAGTGACGAAAATCACACGAGAATTATTTTTATGCATCGCGTCACACTGCAATTTGATAATTAGCAAAGATTTGACAATTGCTGATGAAATGTCGAAAACTATGACAATACGATTCCCGCAATGCCTGCGATAGTGAACTGAGCGTACGAATCGCTGCACCAGTATTAAAAATAGAGTTTTCGTGATCGCGGCGAGTTTGGACTAACGGATCAAACCTATTCTTCATAAATTATCGAATCTCAAACGGTCAATCAATTTGGAATCACCGTTTCCGAGATATTCGATAAAATGATTTACGCCGGTCAAAATCGAGTATACACGTACGGCATGCGTTTAATTCTCTATTCCCCGATTCGGTTTTGCCCTCTCTTGCGTGTCATTCAGTGACGAAAATATTTATTTGTCGGGGCAATTCTTCGCGTCATTTGTTACATACCTATATATAGGTATCAATAACACTGAAGTATGTAATTTGAAAAGGCTTGAATTCTATATGCCCTTGAAAAAAATCAAGATAAAAGATATTTTGAACTTCTAAGATCACGAAAACAGGTCGTGCAATCGTCGACAAGAACGCAGTGAAACATAAAGGCACGAAAAAAAATAATGTACTCAACTCAAGAGTCGTCTTGGCAAGTTGGTGTTAACGAATATCGAGACTCGACACACCGCGAGTCTACCTACCTGGTTATCTGTGTCATGTTTACAGAAAGCTTTAGTATCACAGACGCCTTATTATTATTATTATCATCACGAATGATGATGATGACGAGATGTTAAGTGCTGAGTTGAACTGTGTCTCACCTCGCTCAAAATGTGTAGCATGCATATATATTAGGGTAGTCCTTACGTGGGGTCTGAAAAAATTTCACGTGAAATCGGCTCCAAATGGTGAAAAGAATGCCCCAATTTTTTAAGATTTTCATCTCATTCCCTTTCTCTTCCTATTTTCATTCGAAGCAAAAAATGAAATCGACGATATATCGAGGCCAAATTTTTGCAGACGTATCTCGTTTTTTTTTTGAATCGGCGAAAATTCTACTATATTCGCCGACGATTTGCCGTTGAAAGATTGCTGTTTCGGTGAACGAATGGACTGAAAAGAAACGGAGAAAAAAAGAAACTGCAGGAAAAAAAAAATTAAAAGAAGATGGATCTCACCGAATATTCGAAAATATGGATTGTTTTGCCCAGGATTAACCCTGGAATAAAATTCAGTATGAAATATAGTGGACAAGCATGTTTTTCAACAATTTGAACATTCCGGCTTGAATAGGGACCAGGCGAAGGGATTGAAATAAAGATGTGAAAAAAATTAGGGCATTTTTTCACCATTCGGAGCTGATTTCACGGGATCCGACACGACATTTTTTTCATACCCCGTTCAAGAACCACCCTGATATACCTATATATATACATATAAATACAGATAAGTAGCTTTTAGGACCGGAGTGAGAATTAAGTGGTAGTTTTTAGGACATTTGGTGCTTTCGAGGACGGATCTCGAAACTTTCCACCGGTTGTTTGTTTTTTTTTTTGTTTGTCGTTTCGAAGAACGTCGATTATTGATACGGTTTCGGCACCCTACGAATTTTGTTAGTGCGGTGGAGTATTGCGAGGGCGGATGATTTCTGTTTTCATAACCCGTGCGCAATGCTCGCGCGGGCTACCAAGCCCTCTGTAGTTCATTCAGAAAAATCTTGGGCAGACCCATAATGCGTCGCCCAAAGTGGCCCCATCCTCAAAACTGCCAGCTGAGACATTTATATATATATATGGGGTGGTCGTTGGATGAGCCTTCGGCGAATTTCGACCGAGCCGCCCTCGAAATCAACTCCAGATAAATTAAAAAAAAAACTGCTCCAAAGCACAGTTTTTCATTTCCACTCTAAACCCCCGCGCGAAGGGGGTGAAATTTGTCATTTGAAATACATAGGTACGTTCTTGTTATGATTTTAGTATATATTGTATTGTGAACCCAACTAAAAAAAACATCTAGTGTTTTTTTATTATTTTTTTATCTCTTTCCGCATCCATGCGGTTCCTTAAGGCGATGTTGTACGCCGGTGTGAATCGGAACTGTAGTTTCCCTAATTAACTCAATTATATCACGATCTCGACGTTTCTGAAAGTAGAGGACAATACGTGACGTAATGATGTCCTTTACCTTTAGAAACGTGAAAATCGTGAGATAATTGAATTCATTCGAAACAACTACAATTCCGATTTACACCCGCGCACTACATCGCTCGCCTATACGAGAAATTGTACGAAGGTTTACTTGATTTTTTATTCCTGATTTTTTCTTTTCCCATTTTGATAGAATTTCCGGTCAAATTCAAATAGTGGATGATTGACGTGGAATGCCCCATATATTATCCTATGATCGTCATCAAATAGTAGCATCAATGTCCGCTAATATTTTGCATATACTCATATTTTTTCAAATAATTTGTCCCGCAATAAAATATACACTAAAGTCATAGCAGAAACGAATTTAATGGCATACTTAACCCCCTTTGCGCGGGGGTTTGAAGTTGAAATGAAAAATCGTGCTTTGGAATAGGTTTTTTTTCATTTATTTGGAGCCGATTTTGGGGGGGCGGCTCGGTCGAAATTCAGCGAAAGCTAATATAGTATATACCAAACCGGACTTTCTTCGATTTTTTTACGATTTTTTTTTTTGCCTCGTTCCCCATAGGAAAAGTAAGTTTGCAATGTTGTGTAGCCAGAGCTCGGTAGCTCAAGTCTCAAAGCTGACGCACGCGGTTCAAATTTTTCCCATCTGAATTAACACAGAATTATTGCTATAAGTGTACTCTAATCAAAATATCTCGAAAACAATGTAAGTTGGGAAGCTGTTCTTGCTCTTATCTTGCAGGTAATTAAATTCTTCAAGAATTGAGCTACCGAGCTCTCGTTCCACGAGACTTCCGTTCAACATCGGAGAGGCACCGTTTCGCGAGGTGGTAAAAAAAAAAAATTGAAAAAACCCGGCCTATTACATATCCATGTACATACATACGTAGATATACCGTGTATACAGGGTGATTCAGGTTGAGCCGCGCACACTGTGTGGATGCATTCAATGAGAAATTCTGAACCGGATAGTCTTTTACCAAAAATTGATCCCGCGACCGATACTTTGCCAACTGGAGAATATTCAAGGCAACCAATCGAAACGCTGGTATGTCAATGGGCAAAACATGCAATCGCGCTCAGTTCGCTCCCGTACAAGCTCTGTGATAGGTCAACCTAGATCCTCTGTAACTTGGAAACTAGAGACCGCACGAATGTTTGCCGAAGGTCTTTTCGTTTCAGAATTTCTCGAAAAACCTATTCGCAAAATATGTCCCGCTCGTGCTGAATCCCCCTATATACCGTTGAAACCTCCGCCGCGCCGTGAAACAATATTATACAACGACTATTGAAACATCTTTTTACTCGTTCTCTCTTTTCAATATTTTTTTTCCTGCGCGAAACCTACTTCTATAATAGTTTGGCTTAAAAATATTTTTTATACGATTTCTGTTCGGACAATGTATTCGCACACCAGCAGCTCATTTTGTAAACTCATTGTCAATATTCCGCCATATCTTAAAAAAATGAACTTTACATTGAAAAGATTCCTGCGTTACAACAATCGGTTTCGAGTACCATGCTTTGATCGTTTTCTCTTGCGTTGTTGCATTCATTTTTTTGTTTTTCTTGCTTCCGTTTTGTTTCTAACTGACCAATATCTGAACGTGGTCTCAACATTTATGTGGGAATTATTTGACGCGAATAAGAAGAACAAAGAGGAATTCAAAAAGTTGCGTTAATTATCTCTGTAAACTAATGACAGCTACGAATTTACTACAAACGTGTTTAGTATTACATATTATAAAGTGTAAAACCCTTCACGTATTGAGAATACACACACGCATGTGCGCGTTGATTTTTCATTAGGAAAATTTTTAGCGTATGCCCGGCGTACGGGTACGGCACGGTTACACTAAGTTCTTTGAAGTAACTGTTAATTAGAGTCTACCTAATTGGACGTAATTACAAAATATGTACTCTGGTGCCGCCCCTCCCGCCCCCCTGTCGGTTTGTATACAAGAAACTTTTTTTTCCTCGCCTCCGCGGACAAATTTCTTCCACGATCTTTACATTAGGCAATTAATTTTTTCTTCATTTTTGTCAACTCTTTTTTCTTTTTCTATTATATCATTATTTTCTTACGACGACAAAGGAAAACCGGCTAAGATTTCTAAAAGACATGCTAAACATCTTGGTATACGCAACGAACAATGAACTCCTTGAAAAATTGCAAACAAATAATAAGACAATACTCTCCATATTTTCAGACCAATAGTTATACTAAGTAGCTTATACGTCGTTAGTCGTATTTTTTCATTTGTGTTTTTTTTGTTTTTTTGTTTTTTTTTTGCTTTTGCGCCTTTTCTGCGCATCACACACGAACAAACGCACACGCATATATATGGGAGGAAACGTGTGTACCCAATGCTCGTGTTTTGTCTAGAGAATCCGTATTTACAAAACATTGAGAATCTTTTCATTGTTGACATGAACGTAAACTTTGTTGGTCGATCTGCAATTCTATTACGTTCACAAAGGTCTTGCATAAACGGTAAATTAGCGGATGAACAACAAAACCATAACACACTATAACTGCAAACTTTGAGATTGAAACTGATGATTTCATTCCCGCACTCCGATACGAATGAAATTCGTGACAAATTCGTTCAATTTAATTTCATACTTCGATATGAATAAAATTATGGTACTCGCAGAATAGATATCTATTTGTTCACTGTATTTAGCGTTTATGCGAGTCCTCCGCGAACATAATAGAATGCCAGATCGACCAACAAACTTTACCTACGTTCACGTCAATCATTAAAAGGTTCTCAATATTTTCTAAAAACAAAACACGAGCGTTGCCTATACACCGTTCATACCTGTAACGCATATCATTTTTCCAAGCATGCAACCGTTGCCGAGTTATCGTCAATCCAGTCAAATTGAATATTTTCATTTTCATTTTCAAGTTTTTGCAAATATACAATAAAATATATGTACACTTACGGATCATTGGTCTTCGGTAGAAGTGTTCCGAGCTCTTTTATCCTGTCGTTGATGTTGAACCTTCTCCGACGCTCAACTAAAACAGTAAAAAAATAAATAAATAAATGCAAATAGCGATCGATTTGTTTTCTGTTCTTCTGTGTTTTCAGAGAAACTACAGCCCGGAGATCTTTTCCAATTGACTGTTGATAAATAATTTCAAAAAAATCGAATTGTCAGTAAACTCTGCGATTATTATTTTTCCAACGTTACATTATATTGCGCTGATATAAAATAATAATAATACATAATCCCGTCAGACCCAAGATACCCGAAAACTTCGACGGCAAGAATGTGGTTGTGAAATTTTTATCTGAATTTACAGCGTGCCCAGGAGATTTTTAGTGTTTCCAGAAATTTTTCATTTGCTGGGTCAGCGAAACAGACCCAGCTCAGAGAAGAATGTTCATTGAAAATTGAAATTTTGTCGGCTCAGCGAAAAATATCATTTTTGAACACCCTTTTCTGACCTTCAGCTGTCATAACTTTCAGACTATTCATCTCAAAAAAATCGAATCGCTCTCATTTAGAAGGTCCATCCATTCTCTAAACACGGGATTCCTTGACACGGCATCGTGAGTGCAACCGTTTGCTCGTAATATTTAAATAAACAAACCTCCGTACGATCAACGTCAATTTACGGAAAACCAAATAATTTTTTAATCATAAAAACTATAATATGTTGTCAAACGGTGTCACCAAAAAAACAGACAGAAATAATTTTTGGAAATTTATTTAACGAGCCGTTGTTATTAATATCAAATAACAGATTGTTCTGAACCATTGTTCGAAAATTTTGTTTATCCCAGAAAAATTCTCTATATTTTCACAAATCCAGGACGGAAATTTCCAAACGTTAGAAAATTCTCCTTTCTCTTCGAAATTCAATTGTTTACTGACCAATTGTTAAAAACCAAGTTGGAGAGAAGATGAGAATACATTTTTGAATGTTTTTTTCTGGCTACACGATGGTATTTTTGAAAAATGTTATACCCGTTTTTTTATTTTAGTTTTTTTTTTTTTTTTATTCGACATGCCGTAAAAAAAAATTCATGTTGTGTTTTATCGTGGCCATCCTGAGATGCTGCCAAAAAAATAATATCCAGATTAGCTTCGAATCTCAACGCCTCGGAGTCTCAGTTCTTTTACATCTGCGCTGCGTTGCATCACATATATATATTGAATATTGGCGAAGTATGAACGGAGACATAATAAATTTACCAACTGCGAGTTCCATCCATGAGTATCTAGGACAAAGACAAGCGCAACGAATAACAAGCCAAATGATTCTGACGATGCCATGATTTGTTCAACGCTGGATTCCATTGTTTTGCGCTCCGTGAAATGAGTTTCGATTGTTCGAACGATGAAAATTATTTTCTTTATAGGAGAAATAAATGCTTTCAATGAGGCTTGACTAATTTTTAACGAGAATCTCTGATTTCACAAAGTCTGGTTGGAATTTATGAAATTTAAATCGGACGCCGACGGAGCACTCGTCGCCACTATAATTTGAGGCTCGCTGAGAGGAAAATGGCCCGTTAGATTGGACTGCGCATAGCACGGGGCTCGTTTTCAGACGGGAATAAACTACTCCTAAAGTTTCAGCCAAATCCGTGACCCGGAACCCTGGTATAAGAGCCGTGCGGGAATCCATATTCCCGCATGCTCTTGTCACATTATCGCACGGTGTATGGAACCTTTCGGAATCGGCCGTTTCGCGCATCCTCTACGGTGCGGGAAGTCGAACTTCCTATGCAGGTATTACATAAAGTACTTTTCGTCTCCATGATTGGATGATGCCAAATATTACACCACAGTGTACTGCGTATAGCCATTTCTGTAATGTTCTACAACATACGGAAGCGAGCCGTCATTTTTCACGTTTGTGTTAAGAAAAATACTTTCCACACCAGTCCGGAAATACAGTAGTACTTTACACACACTGAACATGCACCGAAAATCGAACTTTCCAAGCAGATATTACAAGAATTTGTTTCATGCAAATGCTCTGAAAATTACTGAAATGTTGTTTTTCTTCTTCTAGTCCATAATTGGCTTACACCCTACGGGAAGTAGCCAACGCCGAACGGAATACTATAATTCTAAATCTATTGCCAAGTATGCCTTTATTGTTTGGGTTTCATAATTTGGGACACACAATTATTGTGTGACATGCCATCTATGGCATCGTATTGATCAACCGAGAGGTAGGCCTTTTGATTTTGTTATCTTTCTCTTTTTTTTTCAAAGATAGCAAGTGGCATTGTGTATCGCAGGGTTTGGAAGAATTAATTACATTGGTTAATTAATTATAGTTGAATTACAAATTACAATTGCAATTAGTATCGAAATTTCTCCTAATTACAAATCACGAAAGTAATTAATCTCGAAATTCATCCTAATTACAAAATAAATTTGTAGCTGGTATTCATTCTCAGCCCGAATAAAATATCTGCAACATAATAAATCGCACGGTCGAATGCAATTGATTCTACTTGGCGACCAAAAATCAGAAATTCTCAGATCTAATTGACGAGATGATAACAGTTCATTACAATCTTGAATGGGATATGCGATGAAATGTGAGTATGAATGGGAAATTGCAAGTCTATATGCATGACTACAAATGTATATAGGTACATTTGAGTATACCTACATGTATGGGTGAGTCAGAGAATGCATGTGTACATTCGAGAGTGCGGATTACAATGATCCAAAGATCATAAAGACGATGATTATCTATGCATTAGGTATATTAGATGATCTATTATATTTCAGATATTTGATTGAAGCTGAAAATAAATAGCAGCTACAAATTTATTGTGTAATTAGGAGGGATTGCGATACTAATTACTTTTGAAATTTGTAATTGGGACAAATTTTGATACTAATTATACGTGTAATTTGTGATTAGAAGAAATGTCGATACTATAAATTACATTTGTAATTTGTAATTTATAATTAGCTAATTACAAATTCGGCCAACTATGGTATATATGATAACGATAAGCGTAGTATAGCAGACGAGTGAGGTTTTTATAGACCTATTATTTGAGATACCGTAGATTAGATTGTGTCAGATATTGTTTATTTACGGCAAAGCAATACAGACTCCGGTTAGATGACAATGAGGACTGCAATAATAAACTTAACTTGTCAAAATTAATCGTTTCGGTTTATCATATGAAACGTGAAGAAAACAAAAAATAGTTGGTGACTCGAATCAGCTTCATTTCATTGTACAATGTTCTATTATAATCAATAGCTGATAACAACGAGTAATCGGAGAGTAAGTTTATTTTCTCGAGACAAATCTATAGGGTTGAAAATCCTTCCCATCCCCGCCTATGAAAAAGAAAGAAGAATCCTTGTATTTTTTTTTTCGATTTTACTCTCCGAGTTCTCGTTGTTACATAACAAGGGAAGTTATTTAATTGCATAATCACCCCGAAAATATAAAGTTGAGATTTCACCGGATTGATGTTCGCATTATGAGATCTGGAGAATCCGTTCTAACCATTTTGAGCGCATGCCATAATCAGTTTTGACCGACGTAAATTATTTTGTCGAATATCTCGAAAATGGTAATTCCAAATGGATTTCCCGTTTGAGTACTGAATATAATACTTGAATATTGTGTATTTTTAATAATCAGTATATTCGTATCAATGAGCAAACTAAAACTTCATTCTAAATGAAAATAATATGAAATACGATAATACGGATGACGATATGATTCCTTCAGTGAATTTGTTTTCAGATTAGTTCACATTTTCAAAACAGTGTATGAAAGCGTTTTTATACATTTTTATTTTGTTTTTAATTTGAGTTTCATATTTAGTTAACGAATTTTCATTTCTTCTACAATAATAATGAATTCCGCACTGCATTGAATTCGAAATGTTGATTTTCCTTAATAATACCGTCCTGCCCGAGGATCTTGGAATAGGTGTATCCTGCGGTGTCTTGCGACTACTGTGAAATATCCATAATGGCTAGGTTAGCTATTTTTATCTGAGAACACTTTTTTACCTGCCTAACGTTTCGTCTATTAGTGACTTGCTCCGAAGTCATGTTATCCATCAAATCCTTTTACTCCTTTTTCTCTAAACGTTTATTTTCCATACCTTCCGCCATGTCTATTTTTTGTTTTTGTTTTTTAGAAAACGCTGTTTATTCATATTTGCGGTTAGATCACAGCTTTTTTCTTTTGGTTAACCTAAATTGATCTATATTTGCAACTCGTCGGCTCTCATCGATCAAATTCTTGTTTCTTAAGGGGAATTTGGACTCGCTATCTTGAATGTACAGAAACCGTTTCGAAAATGAGAATCGTAGATTTACGCAAACGACTCGATCGATTGTGATGAAACTTCGAGAATTTGTTGAGCATAATGGCAGAAAGTGGCTAATTATTTCACTTTTTAAGAACATTGATCGAATTCGAAGGAAAATGAATATTCCCTATGTTAGCTAGGTTAGATTGCCAGCCGCGACTCCAAACTCCCCTTAAGGCGATGTAGTAGGTACGCGATATCTTGACCGACATAAACCATGTTTTTGATTGACTCGGAAACTGTGATTACAAATGGATTGTCCGTTTGAGATTCAATAATGTATGGAGAATGAGTTGGCCCAATAGGTTGAAAGTGACGAAAATCCCGAAAAAATTATTTTCTATGCATCGTTGCAAGTACGACCGCGCACCCCACACGTTTGAACTATTATCAAAGCCTACGCATCATCCATGCGCGCAAGGGGTTGAGAGCCGGATTCTACGTGGAATGTCGAATACATCCATACCAAAACATCTCTGTTTTGGGCAACAATGGGACAGTGGTTTGGAATAGCGAATTTCGTGGTAATTATATTGCTGGTCAATTGTCGAGCGCCATGATAATCCTAAAGGCATATCTCCACGTGCGTCAATTCACGCTGCAATTGAGCGTTATTGGTCGAAACTAAACGCATCGTTCGCTACTAGTTCTGACCATTGACGCTTGATCGCAGCGCCAATTGACGCACGTATAGAGGTATGACTTCAGGATCATCATGTCATGGCTACCGACAATTTACCAGTAAACAATAATCGCCGCGAAATTCGCCATTTCGAACTACGGTTTTATATTTGTCTGAAACAGAGATGTTTTGGTATGGATGTATTCGGCATTTCACGTAGGATATATATAACTACACCGGACAGAGGATCGTGTATGCTCGACATGCCAGCGAGTCGCGGCTGCAGTTGAGCGAGCATGTGACCACCATTTTGTGGGTTTAAATCAAATTTGCCGCGCGAGATATTCAAACAGTGTTCAACTCTAAGAACGATTGTAAGAGAATTGGTAAACATTAAGCCGAGATCAAATCTCAGAGAATACAGAATGGTTTCGATGTTCCTTCCTGGTGTTCCTTTATTTATGTTTTCCACCAATTTTCGTAACGAATTGGAGCCACAGTGACGAAACCTAGACAGCTTGAATAATGATTCACACGTGAAAGAGAGCAGAACATGATATCGCCAATAATTTATGGATTAGAATTACAACCTCATACTATTTTCAAGTAAAGCGAACTAATTAATAACTTACTTGTGAAATATCCTCTCGCAATTTTGTTGGTCATCAGTCTCACTCAACATACATTTCCCATCGCTTAATGAGTAAGGTCAATTGAGAATTTTGTCACCCGACAATCGTGTTCTCGTGTCACCGCATAAGCAACTTCTAGCAGACTATGATATGACGTCACAAGTTCATTCGGCATTCGGGCCTTCAAGATGGCGGTGACTTGACAGCTTAATACGAAGCCGCGTTGGGGAGCGCGATTCTCTGTTCAGTGTGGTTTTAGAAATATCAGTGGTAGGTTTAGATAATAGTCAAAATGTGTGGCGCGGTCGCATCCTAAATTGCACAAAAAATTATTCTTCCATGACTTTCGTCACCTTCGATCTATTGGTCGAAGCTATTCTTTATGAATCATCGGATCCCAAATGGGCAATCCATTTGAAATCACCGTTTCCGAAATAACCGACGAGATAACTTATGTCGGTTAAAATCGAATACAGCATGCCCTTAAGATTTGTTAAATTTCCAAATCAGTAGCTCAGAATGTTTGGAGTGAAAAAAGCGATGTGTGACAAAAAAATCGCAGTAATAATTCAACTCGAGGAAGCAGGAAATTTTAGAACATCCCATTGAGGTCAGTTAGACGTAGATTCCTATTGTCGTTGGATAAGAATAAGAACGTTTTCTCAAAGCGTTGTGACGTAACGAAAACGTAATACGCAAAATTCAAAGTGATCATTTTGCGTATGACGTGTTACACGGTAACGTGTTAGCTGAGAGTGCAAATATTTGTCTGGTTGCGATCCTGAGATAACTGGCACGAGTTTAACCGCACCACTATTTAGGTATGATATTTTAACCTTCTCAGCAACCACAACTAAATGGAAACTACTCGATGTCTCGCTGTTCGAAAATAATGTATTCATAAAAAAAAAAATGAATCATATTTTTCGTTCTTCAGTTAATTGTGAGTCAGGATCCATCTTGTTGATGCAAAGATTTTTATCGAAAACCTTAAGGGCATGCTTCTTCACTCTGTTTAATTGATGAGAAAAATAATTTTCTCGAACATCTCGGAAACGGGAATAATTCAAATGGATTGCCCGTCAGAGATTCGATGATTCGCAAGGAGTAGTCGGAGTATTCGATCCATCTGTCGAAAATGACGAAAATCCAAATTTTTTTTGTTTTCTCTTTTGCTCATCGTGGGGCGTGACCGCGTGCTACGTTTCGACCATCAGCGAAGCCCTGCTGCACGCATCATTCACGCGAAAAAGAAAAGAAGGGTCGCGTGTCACGTGAAATACTGAACACATTCCTATATACCGAAACATCTCTGTTTCGGGCAAAAACAAAACCGACATATGTCATGGGGAATTTCGTAGTATTTACTGATAGTAAAATATCGGAAGGCATGACAATTCTCAGCTGCTCGAATGGTCGTGTTGGTGACAGGCCAGTCGAATTAGTCAATTTTTTGGTTGTAAGTCGAAGTTGATTTCCCGAGGTTGAAAAAAACGATGGTGTTCGCGGAGGGGGGTTGTCCTGCTCACGCTGCTAAATAAATGAAAATTTTTGAATTTCGTAATTTTCGACTAATGGATCGAACAAGCTACTGATCCTTGTGAATTATCGAATCTCTGAAGGGTAATCCATTATTAGAGATATTCGACAAAATCATTTTTCTCGTTAAAATCGAGTCAAGCATGCGCCTTTTAACTGCAGTTATAACTTATGCTACAATGCATGACGCTGCACTGAAGAATATACTATATTCAATATTACTAGGTTAAAACATTGTGATTCTGGATGTTCTGCATGGTAATGACTGCAATGCCAAGTACCTACTGTGGATTTAATTACTTTTCGAAATTAACCTCTTCTGACGAATACTTTACGTACGGGTATAGATATGTGTAGTATTTAAGAATAATAATTCGTCAGGACCATCTAATAGCAATATTTCTTTTCCTAATGCAGCGAGATGTCAGCCGTTTTATACTACATCTAAGAAAAAGAAACGAAAAAAGTATACTAGTTTAAGTTTCCCATAAGTTTTCGCTCACGTGCTCTTAAGGCTCTTTCTATTTGTTCACTTTCTATATCTTCTCTGTTTCTTATCTGTCTTCTTCTGACGGAGTTTCAAGGTTTGGGGAGTAACCCTGTTTATTATTTCTTCTTTTTTGTTCTGTTTTGTACGTACATGGACCAAAATTTAGCCAATAAACAACACACGGACTTCAACGATTGGCCTGATTACGAGCTGTATCTTCCCTACATCGAGGGCTTAGTATAGGTATACAATCAATCCGGCTGGAATAAAATAGCAGCCGTGGATTTTGGGTAGGCAGCGATTTTTTGGGGGGTTGTGTAGGAGAGTCGGCCGTGGGCGTAAATTTGAGTTTCCGGGACTGGGGGTATTGTCATTCAGCCGCCATCTTGAAAGTAGGGGTGCATTAGTTTTTTCTATCTATCTTCATAACCGTGAGTCTGAGATAAATTTGGTGAACAGCATTTTAGTAGATAATAACTTTGATTTGCAACATTACCAGCTAACATTAATGGCGAAAAAGTTATGGAGCATTGAACTTAGGAGTTGGGAAGCATTTTTATTGTTGGATTGTGCAACGATATTTCAAATATGCCCCCTATAAATGGCGACAACTACTTAAAGCAAGACAATAGCATAATCTAACATGAATTTGACTCAAAGACCGGACATACGCGGTAAGCGCGAAAGAAAGACACTCTTGGGTAAGGCGTCACATATACTCTGTCCATAATTTATACTTTTTATGTTAAATTATCGTATCTCACCACGGTTAATAGTTGAACATAAATTAACGGATTATATTGAATAATTGAACATTGTAAACCTTGCTAATAATAATTATATCTCTCTGTAAAGTGATCAAAACTGACGAAACTATTAAGAACTAAATCATCGGAATCTCCATGTAAACTCTTCACCTGAACTCAACAACTGCAACGTGGTTACAATATAAAATTGAACTCTTCTATCTTCTATCTTAGTTAAATATTCTAGCTCACCCGTCAAATTTGGATTTCAGTCTTATTATGAATTCTGTCGTTTAATATATCTAAGAAAAGATAAATAAATAAGGATCAACTTTACAAATGAAGCTCGAGAGTGATCTCGCTTCAAAGTTTTTTATCCTCGCAGATTTTATCTCTTTCCGCTCACAACTTTGTTGTTATTAATGTTCCCCGAAAAGTTTATCGATCTAAGTTATAGGTAATTGTATTATCTATGAAAATGTTCTGTACAATATTTTTATCAGATCCATGGTTACGGACACAAATCAACAAAATCAATTGCACCCTAATTTCCAAAATGACAACACCCCCCAGTCCCGGAAACTCGGACTGAAGCTCATGGCAGAAAATCGCCGTTTACCAAAAATACACCGGCTTACATCGGATTTACTGCACTATATAGTTATAGATTCGAGTAATTCTGTGACATTTTTATACCTCATTTTAATGATCGAAGCATAATGAGAACTGGCCAAGCGCAGTTTGTTGAATGTGTCAAACAGTAAACCAATCGGCGACCGTGATGAAAGTGAAAGCTTTTTCTTCCCTTTTCAATACAGATACGTACCTACAGCTGACGTTGAAACGAATCCAACGAGCCCTAATTGAACAATTTGTAACCAGCGCATCGAAAGATAACTCATTTTGAACAGCAGATGTACTGCCTGTTTCATTACAAGTATTTTTTCAATGCCAAATTGCAGCGATTCGATTGTCTATTGACAAGCGTGTCATCATCAACAATAGCACTCCGAGATTCAATATGCGCAATTGCGGATGCCCTTTATCAGTACACTTCACGTTCAAGGTTATATTTATGTCCACATTACGAACGCGTTGATTTGTCGACTAGGGGGGGGGGGGGGGGGGGGGGGTACTACCCCGGCTTGCCGTTCTTTTTTTCCAGTCCCATGTATCCGAACAACCGCAGGGAGCACAAAAAATCCTTCATGGCTTACGTTAGGCCCAAAGAAGGCTCACAGACGTCTAAAAGCTGCCGAACGTTCGTTTTACAGTCGAGACTCAAAAACGAATGTTGTTCAGTGGGCATATCCATACAAAAGTCTGAATTCAATAGATAATTGAAGCCGAATATAGCTTCTTTTCGCCGTTCCGTTGTTACATGCAGCTCCGCTACATGGAACGGAAAGTTCTACTAGAACACGGTATCAGACTCGCAAAAGTTACTAGAATTCAAATCCGAAATACGTATGAGAAAAAAATTATTGGATTATTCTCGGCGTGGACTATATACCGTGGGAGCTATGAAAATATAGCGTCGTTACACATTAAGAAATATGGTTCTTTTCATCCGATTCTGAAAATTGCTGACAACGTCTAACTGACAATGAACTATTTTTTGGATACTGATTTGAATTTGTAAAACTATAGAACGTGAGTCACACTTTCTAACTATCGATCCACAATGATGAAGGTTATTCAACTTACTCATATTGTGGTTGTCTTTTTTCTGTCTGTCTTTGGCCAAGGCGTGGATTTCTGCGTCTGTAAGAAGAAGTGGTTCGGGTTTTATTTGAAGATCTGGTATACTGGACAAACTTCCAGATTGGCTGTCTTTTAGTCCATCACCTAAAGAGCTGGTCTCGAAGGATAGAATGTCGTCCAGCAAATCCTCCGCCTGAAGGGAAAAGGAAGAAAATTTTATTTATTTATCTAAGTATTTGAATTGATATTCTGAGATCTCCGTCCCTAATTCTATACATATATCTCCCTATACCCTCTTATATCCTCTTTCAAAACCAAACCACGCATCCTTTGACGGCTTTAGATTTTATCTATAAGCCACACCGCTACGGTACACAAAACTTGATGTACCTCTATGTAGGTATCACGAATCTATTAATTTTTAACGAAAGATTCAACGATACCGTCGAAACAACACGAAATGTCAATACCACCCGGTGCAGTAACAATTCCATTGTCGCCCCGCATTCGAAGGTTGACAAAATAATCCTGTAGGCAGGTATACATACATGTATGGTGGACTCTCCCCCTCTATTCTCTAATTTCTGTTCATGTTTTCTAAATATTCATATACACCGGAATATGTTCGACCAGGAAAAGAATTTCTTCGCTTCGAACACGGATTTCTTACATCTGTGATCATAGGTTGAATATTGAATGTTTAATTTGAGGTTATGATCACCGTGGCGGAAATTTAGCGCATATCGACTTACTCTTCCGAAAGCCGTGGGTGTTTTGGCCATCGATCAACCCATGAAACGAATTGAATCCGTGCGGTCGATCTCTCAAGTTATTGGTAATACAATTTTGATTCTTGGCATTGGACACGGTTATATACATTATATATATATATATACATATATACAGGGTGAGTTTTCTCTCAGTGCCAATGAGGGAAGAGTATCGCTGATGATAGCGATGAAAATGTTTTTGCCGTTTATTTCACTTTTTTGGGAGAGATTACCATTTACTGATTAGAATTTATTACAATACGCTTTATTCGATGGATCGTTTATGTACAAAATGAATTCATTCTCGAAACGGAATAATCCCAATAATCTGATTTTCAATCTCGTTATAGTTGATATGTGAAACGTGTCATGGTTCAAATTCAAAACGACCGATACAGCTGATTTTACATGCGCTTCCGGGTAGGTTCATTCTTTGCCGAGTGGTTATCGTCGTCTATGGTACAAGCTTATTGTTAGTTGTTTCCGTGGAGTCGAATCACTTTAAACATTCAACTTCTTCGGACGTGTGCTTCATTGTGTCAAAAGTCACCGAGTTTATTGTAGAATATATGAACCGATAATAATTCTGGTTCCTCACTCGCCCTTAGGCTAAAATAGAAAACTGTATATTTTAATGAAAGAAGTAATTATGTTTGTATCTATTGTTATTCAATATGTTACATTAAAGGTGTTTGTCCATGAAACCATTCTGAATGTAGCATAGATCGCCGCATGTCTCCGTTTGCTGTGGTTAAGCTGTTGCACTTTTGACTATATAGAAGGTGTCTGATCGGTGGACGTATCTAATTTTTGAAATCTTGATAATTGATCGACCGTTCAATGGATACAGCGTCCCCTTCTTTCGTTCTGATACGCGATGGCGATCCACAATCGCGAATATATTATCTACTATACGGATGAAAATTAATCCTGACATTACAACACTTTCACTGTGTATCATCACTGATTGATTGTGGCGACTTCTGTACAGTAAACATAAGTATGTACATACAAGTAAATAGAGCTTCGAAAGTCAGAATATTTATTCTATGAAATGCATAAGAATATCACGCAAATTTTCTCGCTGAAAAACTCGGAGTTAGATGAGTGTGTAAAAAAAGTTCGTTGATTCAAAATTATGAGGGTTAAACTTACGCAAACGTTTCTTTTCATAAACACCTATTTTTCTTTTTCACGAGGTAGTATAAAATAGTAATCTCTTCATAACAGCACAACAATCGATTATTGTGTTTTAAATCATCGTCATGCGATTACTTCTACACCAATCGATTGTTCGTTACGATGGCGTCGCGGTGGTCCGGGCGGCCATTAGGCCACTTCGTTATTTTACTAAAATCTATGTGCTGAATTAGTGTATAAATGAAACCCAAAAACAACAGGGGGCGAGATCTAAGTTGAAAATATCCACCATAAAAATTTCAAGTCAATCCATGCAACGGTTCGACAGATATCGAGGTCCCAAGCAGCACGGGCTGGAGAAAAAGAAGAAGAAGAAAAAGAAGAAGATTGTGATTTTTCATCAACTTTGTGGGCTAATATCTCGGTGATTAATGAATCGATTTTTTTTAAATTCATCCATTACGGACATATCGGCGGGGTCTTCCAGCCATATAAATTTCGTCTTAAAATATTTACTCGTTTCGGAGATATAGGCCTCTGCTTACAGGTATAAAAGTCCCCTCGGGTAAATGATTCTCGGCTAGCGACCGCCGTTGTCACACGTTCCTCGTCTTTTTTTTTTGTTTTTTGTACGTGGCAGCGATTCGCTACCGCGAATCGTGATTTGGCGACCTTCAATTATCATTGTTTGTAGAAACTATTCTGCAAGGTATAGCAAGTATAAGTATAAAGTTAATGTGGCCAAAGACGTCTATAGGGAATTACGCGATTGTTCACGCTTACGTAAATATTATGTAAAGGATGATGCCTATTGTGGTTATAGTTGGCGCACGGTATGAAACGAGCCAATGATTCCCTGATCTAACGCTACTTTGAGAATGAAAAAAAAAATGCAATGTAGGTATACAAAACTGCAGAATTAGATTCGCCAGAAACATTCTAGTCCAGTTGTGTTTCCGATGGCGCAACGGATGCAGCAGACCAGTTCACCTGCGAAACTTTTTCGATTAATTCCTTTTTGATAACCCCGCGTTTCGTGACCAGCGAGATTCGCTAACGGATTAAAACCCGGGAAACTAAGAACCTCAAACTCGAAGACCTCGCGCAGGCGAAGGCGACATGGTTTACAACAAGTTTAGGAAAATGGAAGCACCCCCTTAACGTAAGATATCGCTCTAAACATTCCGTGACTTTTCAGGAGATTAAATTCGAGTTTCAAACTTGGAATGCTGCAGGAGAACGACGAAAAGCTAGACATACTGACATGCAACTGCCAACTTGTATCATGTAGACTTGAAAATGAAACAATACCTAAACGACTTTATCCAAACTCAAAATATCTATCTCCAATTTAAGGCGCTATGAAAGACAGACGTGCACCCGTAATTATTGTGCAAAACATGGTTGTCATTCGGGAACGCGATTCGTCGTCATTCCTACGCTGAACAGCCGATCCGAATGGATTTTTTTTTATCGAATGCAGTGTTGTACCAGAAAGTGGCTATCCATTTCATCTCGTTAAAAGTTGGACAAAATTGAAAATTTTCAGAAAGTTTCTGATTGTTAGGTTAGGTTTGTCCGTGGGTTATATCGGACAAACTTGGATTTCTCATAGAACTCTCTGGAAAATTTCGTGGAGATGAATTACTCAGCCTGCACTTTCTGCCAAAATACTGCATCCATTTGAAAAAGTTTTACCTAAGTTGTGGGTCAGGAGCGGCGACGAATCGCGTTTCCGAGTGACAACGATGCTATTAACAATAATTAACACTGGTTGCAAATCAATCTTTAATAGCACTTTAGGCTCACCGAACGAAAACTTTCAATATTGGCGGGAGCATTAAAGCCTTAAGGTGAGCTCTCTTCAAAGACGTTTTGAATGACAAATGAAAAATGTGTTTATTGAATACGTATATCATTTTTTAAGGAAACAAATAGAGCAGACATTGGCGCAGGTAGTTATACGTATCGTAAGTGTCCGCATTGCTGTAATAGTGGTTACAGGCGGGTATCACCTGCAGTTTAATTAACAATGATAGTACTCATAAATTGTAGATAGCTGGGTGTGTCTGGCGCATGGATGACGTAACGTTATTCGAGATCCAGAAGATGGTAAACCTCGAGTATAAAAGTATACGACGCTCTATTTATTATACCCGATTCTGCACAAAGTTTGCTTTCTTCTGCACACCAATTTTGGGTAATACGAAATAAAATACATGTTTTTTCTTTTCTCTTTGTACTTTATTTCCACACGCGCACGAATCGCTTCAACTTCCCGACATAAGACGTCCGATTTTCCATAAATTTCCTTTTTTTTTTTCAAGCCACATACAAAGTTTTTCGATCTTCAGAACACAAATCAAACGAAGCAGCATCTTGGGTGTGAAAAATTTCAGCGATAACTGCAAACCGAAGATGATACGACGATCGGATGTTATCCGACCGCCGTTTATCATTCGCTGTACTTCTGTTTGCTGCGGTAATCTCACGACTCGCGTCTATTAAATTACATCTGTCGTATGTGAGTTTTTTGCTAATTCATCAATCGAATAGCTAGCTGTTGCATCAAACTACAATGTAATTTATAGAATGTCTCAAGAGTATTATTCGGGTATGAAAATAGGAACTGAATCGCGTTCCATTCGATTGCTTACCAGTAGTACTACCACTGTCGTGCAGAATCTAGCGATCGGATACAACTGCATAATAACGATACCGCATCCGTTGCACACCAGCCATTGCGTACTCAAACCTGTGCAATGTTAGTTCTGTGTATACATACATACAATGCAAGGCAGAATTACACGGGTGCCAGTTAGAATCGTTTTACCAAAGAATTATAAGATAATTAATACTTATGTTAGTTTGAATTGTGGCGATTCTTTGTCTTCCGATCTCCTTGGAAACTCTTCTGAGGCCACAACGGCTATTATAAAGTAATCAAAATGAAGAAAGAATTGCACAGATAGATACTCGTGTATCGATTGAATGAAATGAAATTATAGCGCCTGCAGGTAATAATTCTTCAATAATCATACTCTCCGTGCCCGCGTTTCGTCCTAAGTGGAATTAATAATTTTATCAAATCATACTTACACACAGTTATAATCTTCTCGCAATATTTTATAGATTCTAAGATTTTAGCTTGGATCCAAATTTATACACTTAGGAGTCAGCGTGCGATTAATCATTCGGGCTAAGGTATACATAATCTCTTTATAATCGCTCTTATTCAGAATCTAAAATCTGACATTTCAGCAGCTGATGCACGCTTTTTCTCGTCACTTACATTCTAGAAAAATATTATCAATTTTGTAGCATTGGAATAATGGCTTGAATGGATATTTCTACAAAAAATCTAATTGCCAATTATAAGTGCTGACGTCGTACATTTACGATCGAAATCTCTTAATATCAGCATTTTTGATAACTAAATACCAGTATTGCTCGCATGCATATGGGTCATTTCATGCAAAATCACACACAATTCTTTCACTGACCATTTTTTATCGCAATAATTTATTGTTATTTCAAAGAAGCCATTTGAAGTGACATTTGTTACACTCCGACATGGGAACATATATCGCACTCGAGTTCTGGAGTTGAGCTTTCTCAAAAAATTCAACAAATTTGAATCTCCGGTATCCTTGGAATATAAATATAACTCGAAGAAAACGGAACACTATTAAGAACGGTTGAGATAGCGCGATACTAATGCCATATGAGGGCGTATAATTTATTTATTTTTTTGGTTTGCTTCGTCTAGAAAAAAAAAAATATGTCATCAACGAAATTTAAAGCCAGAAGGCCGTACGTGCCAGCGGATACGAACTTTCGGTTTTTAGAGAAATAAATGTTGTTTCCACTAATACCAAATAGTCACTAATCCACGAAATCTTGCTTTCCAAATATCGATAAATCTGGCGATTCAAAAGTTTCCAAAGCATTTGCACGAAAATAGAAAATTTTGGCGCATACGATCGACCACCTTCATATTCGGAATATTTCTTTGAAAAGTCAAAAAAGTTTTTCACGTTTACCAAATCTCGATGAATCTTTGTCTCCCAGAAGTTTTCGAAACGTTTTCAAACAGAAAACACTATTTTGATGGATACGACCTTTTGGCATTAATGAAAACAACAATCGTTTTCTCAATCAGGAAAGGTCGTATCCGCCGGCACATACGGCCTTAGTAAACCAAATATCTAACTTCCATTTTCTGGACGTATTCTTGTGTTTCTCGATAAATATGAAAATAAAAATTGTACGAGCTTTTAGCATCGAAATCGTACGTTTGGGGCTTACGCACGCTTTCATGGCATTAGTAGCACGAGATCTTATTTTTCTCGTCTTGAATCCTAGTTTCAGATGAAAATGGTTTTCAAACTCTTTAGCGAAATTTCGACCATTGCTATCGCCTTTGAATGGGAAAAATGTAATTCCGTCGAGACCACGCTCTCTGATCCATCCAGAAGCAAATCCCGAAAATTTAGCATCTCAAACTAAAAAGCTCATGCCTAGCCCAATGGTGGAGGAATGATTCCTTCTAGTCTTTCCCCTACACGAATGAAAGGGAAAAAACTTGAAGAATTATTCGGTAAGTTAGAATAAAGGGATACACAGGTATCAAAAATTTATATAATGAGAAAAAATGATCGGTTAAAAAATGTGTGATATTGCATGTAATGGCCCATAAATCCCACTCGACTATTATAGATACACGTAACTATAGTTCATTATCCAATTTTCTTTGCTCAATTCCTACGATTACGTGGCGTGCAGACATGCGATAACGGCTGGCCATGTTATCGAAGAGCTACCAAACGTTAAAAATGGGCAACCAACTCTTATTTTGAAAATCCGATGTACAAAATATGACATTTTTTTCTGATTGTGCTACATTTATCTGTCATCGCGATATATACCTACTTTGATATACTCTTGGCCGTCGAGAAACTACGGAAATGAAATAATCTAGTTTAACCAAATCCCTGCATTTGCTCACAATCAGCTTCGACCTCAAATTTAATCCCTGGCCAGTCAGAGGCTCAACTACAGTACGTCGCGTCTTAAGACGACAAGCCTGGAGGCTACAGAGCATCACGTTGGACAAAAAACTTATCACGGACATGATTGAAAACCACTATGAAAACCTCTCGCCTCGATCAAATAGCGATTAGACGCTTCTGTAGATTTGATCAGGCGACGTAACAACAGTAGAAAGAAGAAAATTCTACCCGAAACTTTGTGTCAAAATGAACATTCTTTCATATTGAAACTACGTTTCTTTCACTCGAAAGAACAAAAATTTGTCTCCTATTGTATTGATTAAACGAAATGTTCAAATCGACACGAGGATTTGAAAATACCTTCGGAAGTATATTATTCTCTAGTACCGATCCTCAATCAGAATTTAGAAATTGCGACGTCCGATTGAGGTGCGTGAGGCACAATTAATTATGACGAATAACTTATATATGAATTGCGAGTGGCTATTCACTTCAATTTTAAGTATACAAGTGAGTTCGGACTTTCGAAAACTTCTGAGGACTTCTGGAGGAGAGGTCCAAAGAATTCTAGTGAATTCCGAAAACTTCCGTGTCACATTCTCTGACTTCCAGATATTTTCAGTGACTCCGAAGACTTCCACGACATGCAAAAAATTACAGAGAATTTCCAAAGTTTCGAAAAAAATTCAAGAGAATTTCATAGACTTCCGTGAGCCATTCTTCGACTTTCAACTGTCTTCCAGAGAATTCTAGTGACTTCCAAGACTTTCGAAGATTTACAAAAAATTTCAGAGAGTTCCAAAGACTTCCGAGACCAACCCGAGTGAATGGTCCCTCGATAAATTGCAGTTGGGAGCAGCAACATAAAATTACGTGCGCATATAGATACATAACAACATGCATTAACTGGCTAAATTAGCAAACGTCATCTATACCTCTGCGACATTTGTATAATTCGGCCTTTTCATTATAACCGTGCGTTCATTCGCCAGCGGTGCTATTTACGTGTATAAATTTACATACGTGTGTATTATAGCGTGTTTTGCCAAGACTAGGTCACATGTGTCTCAATATTGTGCCCACACGTGTTTCGCACGAACATGTACGTGTCACGTCCTCCGTATATCATACACATAGATAAAATATACACCTATGTAATATGTACGCGTAAATGAAACTCGCCCAGCAAGTTTAATAGGTCAAATTTAGGCCCCGGAAATTTCCCATCGAATGAAGACAAATCCAGTCGTTTTCCTATCAATGGAATCGATAATACCTGTATGCCACAAGTTTCAAATGGCTCTCATTGATTTTTAGATAATACGAACAATTTTGAAACGAACCGTTTCCAATCACGTATCCGGCGTATTGCAAACTAGTACACAGGCATAAGTAGAAGATTCACGATCAACTGGTAACTTGCATTTTGAAACGGTCAAACGATGCTACTACGAATGAACACGTTCAATTCTAACAGCACTGCGCATTCGGATTTGTGGATCAATGAAATGAATCAAATCACGTTCTCGAAATAAGGATGTAGGTACTATTTCGTGATCTACGTAATGACTCGCTGCAGTCATTATAACAGGAGAAAATTAATCCGGTTGTAAGTCCCGAGATGATACCAACATCCCCGTACAACTAGCGACAGCTAATTCTACGTAGGGAACGTACACATCTGATTCCGTGCCTGGTCCTCACATTCTATAAAATACCAGAATGCCGGCGCAAGATCTTTCTCTAAAATCGCGATTGCAGAGACAGATACGTATACCTACGTAGGTGCGTAGGTTGGTTATCATCGCCTTATCACTACCAGCCACCGACTCACAATCGTTTTCTGGCGCGATTAATTATCGTCCGAAAATCATGACCCAGAAGTATTTGTCATTCAGTTTTCTTGCTACTTATTCCTACGGCTAATAATTGTACGACTATCGCACAAAACGCGTGCTTAGTTTAGATCATTCAGTCCCGAAACACCGGCTACACAGGCTCGAAGACAATTCAACCTCAAATTGAAGTATATACCATTGAAATGACTCATGACCTGAGAAAGAAATTCAACATTGTGAGCAGGAAAAAGCGTTCAGCGGGCAGTTTCAGATTTGAAACCACCTCACTCGATATTCGACGATGTCGTACGACAACCCGATGAGACTTTTCAGCGGGAAAAGGTTCAGGCCTCTTCACCTCACTCGAAAGAAAAATATATGAGCGTATTATAGGCCGTAGTATACAACGAATGAACGGTGCCTACTGGCAGCACTGTAACATGTTACGTAGGCGAAAATGATGTATACAACTTTTTCGTATATCGAAGTGGTGGTGTCTTGATCCAAAAAATAATAGTGGCCACATAATGCAACTACATATGTCATTGAATTGCTATTATTTAAGTTAGTTGAATTGCGGGATACAGCTGCGGCGTAACAACGGGTATTTATTAATGGTTTGAGAAACATTGATATATGCTATCAATTGTTCGTCGACGAAAAACTCATCGAGCATGATGACGAAGATAATAGAACACGAAACTTCAAAACAATCTTGAAAAGAAATTCGACTATAATGGGACAATCCGATTGTATTGTTACAGTTTCACGTGGACCAATTGATGTTATTCGTCATATGGTTGTTATTATTTAAACTAATAAATTCAATACAGTTGATGACGAAAAAAACTGAGTTTAATGTTTCCGATAGATCGATTATTATCGCGTACATATATACAATTTGATACAAGCAATTTGAACAGCATGAAGGAATATATCCGCGGTACCACCCACCGGGATACGGTGGATTTGTTATTTCAAGCTTCGATCGTACTTCGGCCTGAAGCCGGTCGGACCGACAGACCACGGTAAGTAATAGTCTGTGGATTCACAATGAGTAGCAACAAAATCCGTGATAAAATACAAAATTTCAAGGGTATTGGTCACTGCGGCTCAAGTTGGTTGACCGCGCGTATATAGCAATTCCATATCCGTACGCAATCGCATGCGCACGCGTGAGGTTATTTTTTGGGAGATAAGGCCGTAGTTTAAAAAATACAATTTCGTGGCAATTGTTGCTGAAAATCCTGAAGGCGTACCTTTATAGGTATATGCGCTTTATTTGGCGCTGCGATCGAACGCCAATAGCCCAAACTGAACGTATAGTAGCGGAAGATGCGTTTAGTTTCGACCAATGATGCTCGATTACATATAGAAGTACGATTTGAGGATTACCATGGCCGCTGACATTTTACCAGCAATAATTACAATGAACTCGTATTTTTCAAACTATGACCCTATTTTCGCCTGAAGCAGAGACGTTCCGATATAAATGTGCTCGGTATTTCACGTAGAATGATGAATGGTTCTCGAACGATGTTACAACTGTAGGCTTTGATATTAGTCAGAATATGTAGCGCGGTTGTAACTTACGACGCATAAAAAATGAATTTTTCCTGATTTACGTGAGTTTCGACTCGTGAATCGAACCTATATCGGATCCGAAACGGACAATCAATTTGAAATCACCGTTTCCGAGATATCCGACAAAATATTTTACGTCCGTCAAAATCGAGTATAGCCTTGCCTCAAGAACCACTGTTATACAAGCGTGACTAAAGTCTCTTGCAATAAAAATAATGCCTTGAGTGTTGGGAAATATGAAAGTGTAGAGATAATAATTCACTAGATTAAAACCGGAGCTCTTGTTTGGTAGCATATTTCAAATGATTACATAATTAGTTTAAACCTCGTCCCGTAGAATTGATAATAGTTTATTCTCAGAGCATGATCCTGCCGAAAAGTCATACAGAACTGCAGCTAAACTATCGCAGAAGAAGAAGAAGAACAAGTGGTGTCGAGCTTCACACTAATGAAGTTCTATAGAGATGCACTTTTCTCGGTGTAAAATCATTCGCCGTTTCGGGCGAACAGTGCAGATTTTCTTACTCGCGCCAAACGTGGAGAAATTCGGGACGAAATATTGCAGGGAGGGACAGCTCGGATCTAGACGGCAAGCTGTTTCCAGCAGTGTGATATTTTCTGGACAGCCATGGAGTCGCCAGCGGCTGCTTTATCAATCAATGAGACAATGGTTACGACATTACATGTATTTGTAGTGGCATGGTCGGATTAAACGATGCCAATTCATCAAGGACTTTGTGACGTCCACTTTGAAAGTTTTCTCTGTTAAAGACAGTTTCGTTTTAGAAAACGACTGACTTCGGTTCGCAGTGGTTTTATTACTCTTGCAGAGTTTTTCAGCGTCATGATCAATACGACACATGGGAAAATCGATTGTGCAAATGAGCTGGGCTTGCCGGTAAACTTGTTGTACACGTTTGCAATTTCTCTCTCTCTCTCTCTCTCTCTCTCTGTCTCTCTCTGCTTGAGGAAATTGGTTTGAAAATGGAAATAAAACTCACCTTACACCTCCTAGCGATAATATTGAAGACTGGCATTTCTGCTATTCCCTGTGGCCCCGCTGCCGACACCAGACGAGGAAAAACTGCGCGAATTTATCAGAAATCACAGTACGAACCCATCACCGGATGAAACACCAACTTCAACCAAGTATAACTCACGATAAATATATTTGGAGAAATAGATCCGCGCACATGGTTACGTTGTTGTTGTTGTTGTTGTTGTTGTTGTTAATTATACAAGAAGAAATGATGAATCCAGAAAAACACTTTGGCGAGCTCAAATTTTAACCTAAATTACACCTAACGTACCTACACCTAGTTGGGTCCGCGCACTCCACTCTCTACGATATAGTTTTATTGTTAGTAATTGTATATACTCTTAGGTTGCATCACTCCATCGCGCCTCAACGACGCTTGCAGAACCTGAGATAAAAAAAACTGTTGAAAAGGTAAGAATTCCTCCTCCGTCTCAACACTAGCGGGGAATACAGCCTGTTACGGAATCAACAATGCGTTATACCATTGGCCAGTTTCAACAGTCAATTAGTTTTTCATCGAGAACTATTCGACTGTTATGATGTGCCGGTTTTATTACCGCGATGAAGAATTTTAATCATGCGCACAATCTGTGAGCAACTGTTCGAGAGATTGAAACAATAATAACTCTACATGCAGCCACCATGAACACGTGGAATGTACATACAACACTCCAACAAAACACTTCCTGCGGTTATCGCTACAGACTATATCGCACAATTATCGAGATTTTAAACAATGCTACAGGCTCCACTCTCTGGTTATCATTTCGTCACTTGTTTCTCAAGATAATATACGTCGCCGATTAATCAGAAATAAATCATTAGCACTATTTCCATCCACTCCATTGGTGCGGACATTTTAGGATGATAATGCGGTTTAACGATGATCTCGGGAGCAGGATCCATCTGCCCTTTACGCTTTCCACCATGTTTTCTCACTGATTAGCATTGGCTTGATTATTTGGATCCCCAGTTGTTAAATGGTAAACGAAGTTCTCGGGGACCACCTTTGGTTCGCTGATAAACAAACACTCCGCGGCAATGAATAAAGTGATGAAAAGCAACCGGTCCAAAGATGCGGTTGTGCGGTTTACTGTCACATAAAGCCACCTATATAATACTCTGTTTGTCAGCGATCGATTTTTTTCGAAAGAAAGTTTTCGAGTCTCTAGCAGTTTGAATAATTCCCGCGATTCTAGAGCGGCGAAACGACTATAGCAGGGGGCGTAACGGTGCACGATGTATGTACAAAGTATAAACAACCGCGAGGCCCTGGCGAAGCAAATGGTGCTAGCCTCATGCTCGGACTATCTAGCATTTACAACGTCGACTCCCGGCGGGGCTTCGAAGTTTAAAGAGAGATGGAGGGGCGACGAAGAGGGGAAAGCCTTACATAACGTACATCGTACTTGCTTGTACGCTCGTAGACCTGAACTAACTCATACAGACTGCAGAGAAGAACAATTGCTACATCTAGAGTTTGTACGTTCAACTCTCAATGCCTATCTCTCTGGACTCTGGGCTTTTACGTTTAATCTACATGTGTCTCGCAGTGTTTATAGTGATCGCGTAACCCACATTTGCACAATTCTAGCCGAGTACAAATGTGCCCGGGGTTTTTTTTTTTTTCTTTTTTTGTTTTTTTTTTCTTTTCACTCACACGGAGAAAGTTTCCGGACACTGGAATATGTTCATCTTCATAAGGCATCTTTTCGATCATCTCTTGTAGGACAAATGAAACTGCAATTCCTGATGCCATAAGTTCCCAGAACGCTTCTCAGAAATAAAATTAGGTTTTTTCTTTTTTGAAACGAAAAAAAAACGCGACGGAAACTTTAGATCAATCATTGTTTTTCTTTTTCTTTTTTTTTGGCTCGGAGATTGATGCACATTGGTCCGATTCCATGGATATAGTCACCATGGAATTCTCGTAACAAAATTCTCTAGGAGTTTTTCCGATTTTTACGGACTATGAAAATGTCGAAATGGATCAATATCTTCTGGATTGACAGTCGCCCCGTTGACAGTTAATTTGACAGGCAAAGTCCGCCGGGCTTGAAAATTTCTAGGCGAATACATTGCGTTACTAATTCCATAAGGACGTAAGCGCCGAAAGTATGATTTCAGTGCCGGAAGATCGTTCAATTAACTTCCCGCTATCTGTTTACAGAGAAAAAGGGAAGTTGTTACGATCACCCGAAAAATGAAAAGTTGAGTTTTCTTCAGACGTTCACGTTTTGAGGTGCGGAGAATCATTTCCGACTATATTCAGATGTACGCTGTGTGTGCGTGATCAATTTTTTTGCCCATCGATATCTCTAGACTGAGTGTTCAGATTTTGATGAATTTGTGCTCGATCGACGCGGCTTTTCCAAAATTAGATCTGATTAGATTTTGGCTTCGATCTGTCCGGTAGTTTCCGAATTATTTGAATATCGAAATTCAAAAAAATGATGTAAAACTGATGGCATCTGCTTAACGGATGAACGGAGGTGGATAAAATTGGTACCCGATGCTTTCTTGATCACTGATCACGAATCTAAAGTTGGATTTGCTAAATTCAAAATCGTGAGTCGAATGTGCTAGCAAAAATCCGATAATATTTGGTTTTTTTTTCCCTAAGAAACAAAATTCTGCAAATGGTGATATCTTGAGAATGATTTAACGGATTTTTGATTTCCCATTTTCATTCGAGATCGAAACAAATGTGAGAACGGGAAGTTCAGAGGCTGGCCCATAGTCAGCCTGAGTGAGACTGCTTGTTTTTGCGTTGCATTCATCGAAAGCAAAAATCGAATAATCGACATTTGAATGTTGGTCGACCTATACCAAGCGGCCGGATTGTGCCGGTGGATACGGCCTTTTGGAATTA
This sequence comes from Phymatocera aterrima, assembly GCA_963170745.1. Taxonomy (NCBI): domain Eukaryota; kingdom Metazoa; phylum Arthropoda; class Insecta; order Hymenoptera; family Tenthredinidae; genus Phymatocera; species Phymatocera aterrima. The sequence continues at coordinate 3,033,130 of OY720673.1, read as the reverse complement.
AGGAAACAATTTTTTTCTACTCATGCCGAAAAGTGCGATTCAGGAAAAAAAGTCTTCTCTGAATGCTTTGACAACTTGTGAAACGCAGAGATAAATCAATATTTGGAAGGAAAAATTTCGTGGGTACGACCTTTTGGCAATAGTGGAAAGAAAAATTGTTTTTTCTTAAAACCGAAAGGTCGCATCCGCCGGTACATGTACGGCCTCATGGCTTCGGTCGACTAATTTTCAAATTTCGTTTTTCACGACGTATTTTCATGTTTCCGGATGATTGTAACGAAGACAAAAATCATAGGCTCTTCTCGCTTCAGAAACGACAGAAGGTTGTATAACGTCGCTCACTTCCTTACGGCATTTAAGTAATGCGACATGTAGTGGAAAAAAAATGTGTGTTCGAAATAAATCATCTGGATGCGAATTTTGGATTACAATCGTATTATCAGCTACCTACAACAAGGTGATCTCCAGTTATCAAACTACCGGATACAAGATAAACATTTGATTCGCGACTGAGATATGACATTATATACGATAATACTGAATGAAGCATGCGTATATATCAGATCTTTTAAATTTACACTGCATGAAAACAAGCGTATGACTACCATAGGCTTACGCTCTGCAGTCAGTGACATTTGTCAGATGAGTTGTCGAGCCGTTGCCAATTCGGGGACAATAGAAATTTCTCTTATTGACATCGTCATAAAAAAAGAGAAAATATTTCGCATTATAAAGCGCTTACTTTTACTCCGATGTAATTAGTTATCCATTCGACTGAAGGTATAGGTATGTACCTATAGTTTTCATTTCGAGCATTAAACCTTCAATTAGTTCGTGCATACTTATACCTTAATATTCGCTCATAAAATTCAATTCACCAACACCAATTCCAATACTTTCACTTAATCATTTGATTCTACCAATTTCAATTCGCTAAAGCATTTGACACTAACTTTTTTCGAATTAAACGACGCGGATCTTCGAACACTTTCACATACCTACTCGTAATTATCGTGGAATATAGATTATAGTTAAATTCCCGAGGTTCGTAAATAAATCGAATGCCGAACCCGAGCGCGATTCAGATTCTAAATTAGAACCACTTGAGATTGATTGATCATGGCTCCTCTAACGGAAAAAACCAGACTCTCGGAATAGCCGATTGGTTGATTTTGATTTGGCGCAATTCACAGATTCAGGTGCCATTGAGGCCCGACTTGCGCTCCGCGTTTGTTATTGTTGAAAGCATTGTTATAACTTCGGAAACGCGATTCGTTGTCATTCCTACACCACATAACCGATCGGGATGAAACTTTTTCGAATGAATGTAGTACTTTGGCAGACAGTTGCCGAGCATTTGATCTCCACAAATTGTCGAAAAGTTCTATTAGGAACGCAAATTTGTCCAATCAAACCTGACCTTACGATCAGACACTGCCTGAAAACTGTAAATTTTCTCGAACTTTCAACGAAATGAAATAGCTAGCCACTTTCAGGTATAGAATATACTCTATCCAGTCGAAAAAGTTTCATTCGAATCGGTTGTTCGGTGCAGGAGTGGCGACGAATCACGTTTTCGAATGACAACAATGCTTCCAACAATAAGTAACAATTGGCGCACATCGGTCTGTAATAGCATCTTATCCAAAAAAGATTCAGTCAGACTTTTCGTTGATACAAAATCAGCCTAGAATAAGCCCGTATCCAAGGAATTGGAGCTGCAATGCGGCGACCTACGGATATAATTGTTTTGTAGATAGATGTACATACTTATACGTGCCTTATTTCAGATGAGCTGATGGATTAATAACACCGAATGAGTTCTTTTGTCAACACTAGTCTCAAGGCGAGCCCGCATGCTGGATGGGGGGCTGAATATTGTGTAGGTCAATGGGTGGAAGCCTCTGTTCGATTCGGGCTAGTCGTGTCTCGTATGAAAGTATGAGGCCGCCCGAAGGACGAACAGTTTAGTATTACGTAATTGAATTCAGGCCGAACAACTTTATACACTAAATTATTTTATTTATGATATGTTTTTAAAAAATTACTCAACCAAAATGAGTACCCAACGCTTGTTCGTTATACATGAGCTTGCGCCTTGAAAGCGAACGTATAATGTCGTACAAACATTTAACTTAATTTTAGAATTTGTATGATATTTGCGGGTTTCGCGTGATTTGAACGCGACAGTCAATACCAACAACCAAATTTAATGATCGGACGTAATTTCTGGAGTAAACGAATTTCAAGCTAGTCCAATATAAATACTGAATCCCATCGTTAATCGTCTATTCTAATATCAACTCAACTATCTTTCTCCCCACGTAGCCCGCTTCTTTCTAACACAATTTTGCTAGCGTAATTCCGAACCGACCTTGAAAAATGAAAAGTCCAATCAGTACAGACAAAGTCATGACTCAGGACTCAACAATCTAGTTTTCACTGGTATATAATCAGACATGAACAATTCTTTCATCTAAGATATGAAATTTAGTTTTTATCCAAGTAGCACAGAACGGCCCGTAAATTTCGCATTTGTTTTACCCATTTCGGTTTTTTTACTGTCAAAATAGTCAAAGAATCCAAGAAAACTTAATGGACAGCTCAATCGAGGCATTAATAGAGCGCTGTTGAACTAATTAACTCGCAATTGCGATTAGGCATAAAATGAATTCATTCACTCTCTCATTATCAAGATGAACCGGGTCATGTGAAAGGTTCAAAATGGTGATGGAAACCAGCTGTCAGGAGGAACACGCAGCGCATCAATTGATTGCACGAACAGCGACTCTTACTGTCCTACCTATAACTCTATAATCCACAGTATTACATGCTTTGTATTGCTGTTGATTTTTCTTAGAAACGGTTGCACATCAAAGATGCTTTTGTCAATAACTAGAAGCTTTGTGTTTTCACGATTTCCTAAACAAACTTGAGTTGGGCTGGAAAACCGGGAAACTCGCAAGTGTCATCTATGTTTATAAAGTATTTCGTGACAAGCGACTGACCGCTTCGACGCACTATGATCGGAAAATTGATGCTATTAGTGCAAGAGTTATTCACCGTTATATGTGGGAAAGTAGAAAGTTTCAAAATGCTTCTTGCATCTCAATAATGGTTGGAAAGAATTCATGTTTTGGTGTATTGTTTAGATGAAGATATGGTAGGATGGGATTCGGAATCGGATCTCTTGATGATTAGAACAAAATTGAAAACCAGTTTTTTTGTCAATTTTGTGTGGGAATTTTTCTCCAACAGTATCTCGATCTCCGCGTTCTGAACACAACCTTGAAAGATAAATCCCCTGCAGCCATTATTGGGACGCGCGAGGAGCGTTTTGAAAATTTCTAATTTCTGTTACGTTACGGTGAATAGCTCCTGCATTTTTAATCCAATTTCCAATCTCAGCGTGTCATTACGTTCGTTCTGAACAGCACTACCATGATCTAGACCTAATATAAAATCAGATAATAAATTACCAAATTTTGAAGATTCTGATCTTTCGGGAGCATTTTCCCTTAACGAAAGCGCCTACTATATTCCGACGAATCTATGACCAATAAAAAAATTTGGTAACGAAATTTTTGATATGTTCTTTACAAGCAATCCGCCAGTGCCGATGCCGTACCATCTTTTAGATTTACCCTGTACACAAACAAAAACTGTCGTGTATCCCGAAAAAACAATTCTCGCTCAAGTTGAGCTTAATCGGACGATATTTAGAGGTCGTCGTGGTTTTCCTTTTCGATTTTTCATTTAAATAAGTAAAAAAAGCGAGCTTAGATTTGTGAATGGATTATATTGAAGCTATACAGAGAAATATCAAGAGAACTCTTCAGTAGGAAATTCAATTTCCGTTCAAAAAATTCGTGACATTTTCTCGAATCTCGAATCGATTCAACAAAAAACTCTGGAAAAATTAAGAGAGAGAGTTCACATTCGAATTGAATCATCTTTCAAAATATGTCATGTCCAAAAAAATATCGTAGAACATTTGGATGGATGTGAGGTATTCCAGCTCAATTCAAACAGCCTCCAGCACAGGCATCTTCAATTTTTTTTGGAAATTAATGATGTTCGAGTACCAACGAAAGTAGGTACGGTGATTTCATGGATTTGAAATCTTGCATTCTAATTTTGACAGGCACGATTTTTGACCATTTTGACGAATGTTTACAATACAGACGATTTCTACTTGTATAGGATAGTCCAGTATAAAAAATGTTCCCGAAATCGATGTTTCGAGGTAGTGAGCTGAATTTCAGCTGTAAGTTGTGTCTGAAGAACACAAAACACTTCGCTAAGTAGACGGGGCTGCAACCCTCAGGGGGCCGTAGAAAAAGGGTGATAAAACATATTTTTGGCCCATAACTTGAAAACTAAAGAAAATAATTTTAAAAAGTTTCAAACAAAAGATGTAGAACGTAAAATTTGACATTCGCAATGTCTCCTACACTTATCTATCGTCTTCAATAGACCGGCCATGCGGAGTGTGCGAAATGTGGGGGTTGACGGCAACCTTCAAAGAATCGTAGAAAATCCAAAGGTTCGAATTTTTTCAATTTCTTCTCGTTTTAAAGACATTACAAGAATCCTTCCTACAATTTTAACAGTTATTCTTCAGTTGCAACCAATTCTCTTTTTTTATAACAATTTTAATGAATGAATCCACGGTTTCCTTTGTTCCATGGGGTGCTAAATTATTTATTTTACCATCAAGTTATTCTGTCATGAAAATAAAACGAGTGAAATGTCAGCAATAGACGCGAGATGGTGATTTCAAATGGGCCATAAATCTTGCGTGATGTAAAAAAAAATATATACATGAATTACGGACCTAGTGCGCGTATATTTACAAAGCCTAGTTCATATCAAGATGCAATAGCTCCTGGAAATCGCAAGATTTGCGAAAATGTCAAGAAATTTTTTTTTAAGAAAATCAAACTTCCCATAAAAGAGTTTTTCTAGTATTTTTATTGCGCGTAGCTTAACTGGGATTCGACGAAACATCTAAGTTCGCATTTTTACGCGTTAATCAAATGTAAATCGAAAATTTAATAGCGCAATTCCTAAATATCGTCCGATTGTGCTCAGCTCGAGCGAGAATTGACTTTTTTTTTTGCCCCAAACAACAGTTTTTTGAGGTACCAACTCACCAAAAAATTTGGTTTTTTTTCTAAACCTGTCTAATATGCATACATGTGATCATGAATACTAACGTGGTTATCACATTCTGGTCGAATAAAAAGGTACTAGGTCCATTTATTTCAGAACATATGTGAAATAGCAATTTTTGTGACAATGTTTTAGTGTAAGTTAGCGCCAAGCATATCTCGATGTTTGATATTCTGATTAGGATACATGCTGCTGCCAAGAAAAAGTTAACGTGTCCTTGTTAAAAGAGATCTCGTTCCAACGTGTACTCGTATTCCACGTCCCCCGACAAATTATATGAACGGTTTTGTGGCAGCGTGTCAATTCTCACGTTAGAACTTCGAAACACCGTTGCGACCACGCCGATGTAATTCTTCGACAATGATGCCCCCAAAAATCACGTGCATCTCACAATATTTATGAAGAGAATCACAGAGGAACCAAGATATAAAATTTACGGCATGGCTACTCGCAGATAAGACACCGCGCTACAAAAATTGTGTCATACGGGGTATCATTTGTAATTTGCGGATCACTACCAAAGTCGAGGAACTGAGGCATGAAAAGTCGAGTCAAAGGTAATCATGGTCAAGCAAGCTTGTATTGAACGTTGATTAGTCAACAGAGTAATCACGTGAAATGCACTCTCTATCACTTCAGTCAATGAACCGTAACCCATGAATTGAATCAAAGCTATAAGGAATTTTGTAGTAACATTCCTAATATTTGAGTCAAGAAACTGATTGTGAGGCGTAAGAGTTGAGTCAAACCAACGCATTATCAAAGAACTTAGTAATAAACATTGAGTGATGTGCAACATTTATTTGAAACGTTTTTCTCAATGCCTACAAGGCATCGACGTATCCGAGTTACTCTCAAGCTACTCAACGTCGAGGAACTGAGCAATTAACATATTGTCATTGAAGGTAACCCGCACACACGATCCTCGAATGATGTAGATCTCAATATTTCTGTCTAGGAAACAAATGCGCGAATTGAGCCATCAGTTTAAACGGCATCCTCATTCGGAACGGCCTTCATAGAGCCGATGACACAAGAAAAGCCGTGTGCCGTTCGCCGGATCACATACTGGCCGTCCGTTCCCTCACACAAGCCTGCGAGTGATCGAGGCCTTGTGAGTGAACGGACGGCTCGGCTTGAGGCTGGAGTACGAACTTTTCAGTGTACAGTATCCGCCTCACCTACCTAGGCGCCACGATCCTCACGCATGTCTATGATTGGTCGGTGCTGCGCGTGAGTAACTGCACACTGGTCACAATCTCCGTAGGTAAGCTGACACAAAACGTTTGTGCCACCTGCATTAAGCGAGCCTTCCGGGCCAGGCATTAAGCCTGGAGCACAGTTTTTTCGTGTCGGCTCACCTACGAAGATCGTGACCAGTACGGTCACTCACAAACAGCACCGACCAATCACAGACACGTGTGCACGATCGTGGCGCCTGTAGGTGAGCCGAACTGTACGCCGAAAAGTCTGTGCTTCAGGCTTTACGCCCTATATAGGTGATCCTTCTAACGGCACACGGCTTTTGCTGTGCCATGGGCTTTCCATCCTTACGTGGCAGAAATGAAATCGTGGAGCCGGATACAATGCAATGAAAAAAAAAATCCCATCATGACTTACCTCCGAGTTGCTTGTCGCGACGCTCGAAAGGCCCGGTGACATGGCGCCAGTCCCAATATCCGGACTAACGGCATCGGTATGTCCCTGAGGTAACAGAGCCGGGCCTCTCGGGTAAGATGCGAGATGAGGATGCTGCGGTTTCGGTGGATTATGAGGTGGTGCGCTGTGGATCGCCATCGGAGGGGCAACTGCTGCAACGACGTGATGAGGGGATCCGGTATCAACACGAATGATACTTCCGGTACCATCGCTAACCGGGTGGCTCGGCAAGCCCGTAACTTCCGCATCACCTCCGCGAAACGATTCATGGAGGTACTGACGTACCTGGTTCCTTTGTTTTTGAACTACATGATATCGCGTTGGGTTCTCCAGCAATGTCCGCACCTGTTGGTGAGAAGATTCATTAAATGAACGTAAGATCAAATTCGAAAATTTTTGCGGCATCGTGACATTTTCAGAAAATAATTAACAATTCTACAGTGACATGATATCGATCATGGATATTTAGCCAGTTCAATTTATTGCGTGTATAGATGTTCGATTTCTAGTTGAAATACATACGTGTAACAAAAATTAATCTTATATTTTCTTCCTGTATTTACACTCTGATATAATCATGAACGTTCTTACATACAAAGATACTGAGTAATATGAAGCACGATTCTATGCTTTAGTCTTGACTAAACAGAGTTGAATGCGTGGGACCTATTAGATGCTAGTCACCAAAGATCAATGGTGTTATACCCTTTGTCAGTTAGTCAGTTCCAAAAAGGAAGTGGCAAAGAGCGGATGTGTCCTCCGAGCGTATTAACAATAAAAGATTTGTTTTCGCTTATTTACCGATTTGGTTATTTAACATATCCCATTTTCAACAGTAGATAACTGGGAATATCACTGTCATATAATACGTACGTACATCTTGTCGCCGATAGAAAATATGAAGACAGCATGCATTTTGGAGCGAGGTGCTATTCGCTTGGGAAAGCCTACTACGCTAATCTCGGAAGTCTTTAGAAGTCTTGGCAGTCTTGGGAGCCACTAAAATTCTCTGAAAGCCAGTTTGAACTCGAGGAATGCCTTAAGGAAGTCTTTGGAATTCTCTGAGAATCTTTGGAAGTCTTTAGAAGTCGGAAGTTACCTGTACACCAAAAATTGGAGCGAATAGCCCCTCTCGTTGTGCAGTATTTCACTGGACATAATTGTTTCACGATCCAACTTTTATCAGTCTTTTTCTTCCTAGAAGACGTTTAATTACGTTTACAGCATGGGCGCTCTTGGCTGCTGTCGACATCAACAGCACAGGACAAAAGGCGATTCGGTGACGTGACAAAACTGTAGAACTTTGCGAACGGGTCACACTTTTGCTTTCATGTTGATACAGCGAAGATCTACTATTTACTAAACAACTTATTCCGTTTATTTTTGAAAATCTTAGATGTACAGGAGCCGTTTCGGAAACGAGAATCGTAAGTCTTCGCAAACGTCTCGATCGATTTCGATGAAACTACGAGAATTTCATTGAGTATGATAGTGAAAGGTGGCTAAGTATATTACTTCTTCAAGACATCGCTCAGATTTGATGAAAAATAAATATCGCCTATGTTAGCTAGGTTAGATTGCCGGCGGTGACTCCAAATCCCCCTCAAGTTGGTACGACCGGTACTACGTGCCTTGCCCGGGCAGAGGAGATTTTGAAAATACGAGACCTATATCTATAATATAATATTTGTCAATGATTTTGTTGGAATTCACCACACCGATGTGTGAGTGCACATACGAAAAGCAATCTCAGATATCTCGTAATCTAAATATATGTAATAAGTCTGGAGATATCATGGCGGTGAACTGTATCGATACTGTTTATATAATATTGTTTATATTAGGCTTATGAGGATTAGTTGAAGGGATGCATTCTGTATATAGAATGTCTCTTGAGAGAGTCAGTCCTGTTGCAGGAGTCTCATAGAACAGACATACCTTCCAAGCGCTTATTAACAAAGTCTTTCATGAACTTTATTTAATGCATATACAATTTGACTCGTTTTATTTATTCATTTTCATTTCGTAGAAAAATATGGAAAAGTCATAAATGTTATATACTACATGTGAAATAATTTTGTACTGCCTTGTAGTGTCTCAGCTGTATGAAAGAGCTGTCGTGGATATATGCTATGTCCGGTGATACATGGAGATAGTTAAAAAACAAACCTTAAAATATGGTTTATACATATAAAACGACGATGATTAGTAGAATTTATTATTGATTATGCGCTTGTACGTCCTCCATGTTAAGAACAAATTTATTCTCATATAATGAATATGAAGTGACATGTAAACAATCCGTAGAGCCCGCGTCGTACAGTCCCATTAGAAAGTACGACGCGCGGACCCCCCAGCACGCATGCTAACTTCAGCTTCATATCCAAGAGAAATAAGTTACAGAATCAGGAGAGCGATATACTATGGGTCACGTCGAGAATTCTTAACAGCTAGTCGAATTGCATGAAAAGCCGAAGTTATACCAATGTCAAACATCTCTTGAAAAACATTGTCCATATCGAGAGAATGAAACATGGTCGGCGAACCGTCATTCACTGACCGACAAAAGGCCGAAAGATTAACATTTGCGCAGGCGGACATTCCTTTGAACAAAAACTGACGAAAATCATCTTCTCTGATGAAAAAAAGTTCAATTCAAATGGCCCTGACTGGTTTAACTACTATTTCTATGATTTAAGGTGCTATTAAAGACATATTCAGACCCATTGTTACTCATTCTTAAAAACATTGGTATCACTTCGGAAATGGAATTCGCTGCTAAACCTACACCAAACAACCGATCGGAATGAAACTTTGGGGAGTGGATGCAGTATTTCGGCAAGAAGTGGCTGAGTATTTTATTTCTACGAAATATTGAATCTTCTATCGAAAATTGAAATTTTTCCAATCTAACCTATAAACGAAGCTAACCTTACTTTCAGAGATTCCTGAAAAACTTTGAATTCTCTTGGAATTTCAGCAAAATGAAATATTTAGCCACTTTCTGCCAAAATTCTGCATCTAATCTTTGAAGTTTCGTTCCGCTCGGTTGTGTAGTGTAGGAGTGGCGACGAATCGCGTTTCCGTAGTGACAATAATGCTTCTAAGAATGAGTAACAATCGGTCTTTACGTCTGGTGAATATGTCTTTAATAGCACCTTAAGAAAAAACGAAAAGATTCTGAATCGACGACGAGTGGGTCGCAGTATTTGCGATGATCTGGGCAGGGATTGGTTATGCAGGGTGTCCGGTATCAAACGCGTATCTGAAAAACGGCAGATTCTCTACGAAATTCAAAACAGCACTTAGTGAAAATCGTCAGGGTGTTACCGTTTGGCCGTTTCAAGTCGGCCAATCCGAGAGCTTATTCGAGCCTCTGCCAGTGCGATGAGAAGTGAGAGCCGGCCGCGCTCGGCTCCTCGCTACACAACGGTGCAACGCATCGATGAACAGGTGCTCATTCATTTTCAGGTGCATATTGCACGAAAGTTCCATTCAAATCGGTTGTTTGGCGTAGGAGTGTTGAATTTTATTACACCGATGAGTGTCTATGCTTACAAAAAGCAATCACTTATACTTCACAATATAAATAGTTATTTCTTCCAATATTTGCACGTCGAGTCAAACCTATACCGTTTACGTTACGATAGACCGAAGGGTGTGTACATTAAGATAAGCTAAAGGGATTCCGTATATCAAATGCATTTCTCAGTCAATCCAAATTGAACTACAAAGTTTTTTTATCAATATCCTATTTCCAGTAAGAATTAGTGTTGGCGAATCACGTTTCCGGACGACAACAATGTTTTTATCTATGAGTAAGAATGGATGCAGCAAAAGGGTTTCTGAAAACCATCCAGCAATTTTTTTTCAGACAGTGCATGTCGAAATGAATACTTGGAATCGACAACTTCATACCAACCCATCAACCATCCGTAACGTGGGACCGAAGAGAATTTACGGAAGCGCGGGTTACGTGACACGTTCCTAGGCAGATTAGTAACAACAAGTACATACCTAGAATAATTCACTCGCACCAGGAAAAGAAATTGAACGTGCCAATGAATAAAAGCCCCGAATACCTTCTATGACCCAGGATTGCATAATTATGTCACAGATACAATCAAATCAAGAATTTTCTTGATGCGTGGTATCGGCATTAGAGTGCGCACGCAGAATGACTACCTACATAGATTCAGTAGCGCAATCCCAATTAAAAAGGTCATGCGCGTACAAAGGAACGAGCGAGAGGACGCACGTACTACGCAGAGAGAGATATATATATCGCAGAATGCCATAACTAATTCAGGTTTCGGTACGCGAAACATTCTGTCTCCGTGTCTCCGTGTTCTCTGCATCCATCTCACGTACGAACGAAATGTAAAGGTGCATTGAGCACACTTTTTATAAGCCTACAGGAACTGACGAGAACCGACACCAGCTTATGCAAGAAAGATGCACAGCGCGGAACTGTGCTTCCGCAACGAGGAAAACACTCTCCAAGGTCATAGCTAATAAGTCTAGCTAAATACAAGCCTAGACAACAATCACCCATTCCAGCGTATTGCGTAGTTTTTTCCACTGACTATGGAAAATATGGAGCCAAATCAAGCAAGTTCAATACTTCGAATAGAATTCAGAATTCTATCGGCTTGAAGAATGAATCTTTGAAAATTGGCCATATATATATCTGTGAGACGTGACACTAAGAAAGTTCTAGTTCAAAAAGATAAGCGGTTCAAATTCGTTTTCAAATCCCGATTTTCACTCGGTCTACAGAGTAAAAAGACAAGCGAAAATCTACGACTCTATGTTGGGCCGTTCGTGAAACTTTTGAATTCGTCAGTCAAAGAGCATCATTACGGACATACTCAGAATCATAATTATTTGCGTGTCGTTCGTTATTACGGTCGCCGGCGAAGTTCTAGAGTGCCTTATTTGATCAGACCCGAAGAAACGCACGTCGTCTTTCTGAGATAGAATAGTTCGAACTCACTTGACATGATCACCGAACTAGTGGCAAACTAAAAAACAATAGTTTCAACCTCAATTTGACCATACCTCCGCATTTGGTCAGTGCAGTATCTGTGATATGATAACATCCGTGATAACTGATGATTGATGAACATTTTCACTTATTTTATATTTGCATTGGCATGTAACACGTATTCTCATAGTTTATTGAAGTTCTAAAGATTATTGAAGTAAGGGTATACGTTCTCATCCAAACTCATGCTAATGATAGTGCGAAGTATGCATACGTATTATACGTCTGATAATAATATCGCGTTGCTAATGCCGTAAGCATGTAAGCATCATTACACCAGCCAAAAGATCATATATTTCTTTTTCATGCACCTAAACACATGAAAGAGCATTCAGAGCAATGAAATTTGAAGTGGTACTTGGCGGGCTTTTGTAGAAAAATATCGAAAATATGCACGGACGTGCCCGCCAATATTTTCCTACTAATCCAAATGTCGCGTCTGCCCGCCAAGTACCACTGCCTCTAATTTATTTTGTTTCTTGCAATACCATTTTGTTTTATATTTATTGTGGTCGATTGTTTCATTTCAAATATCACATTGGAAACAATTTCACGTAGCTGAAAATTGGTTGAACTTATTCAGTTGGATAATCAATGTTGTACAAAGCGTATACTTGTCAGCATCAAATGATCCAACTACTTTCGTAGACGGCAGGTTATAGGATTCTATTTTTTTGTAAGTTGGAATGATTTCTCAATTATCCTTTGTTTTCATTGAGAGTGTGCTTTTCTTGACAACGACAATAGTGTACTCGGCGAATTTTTTGCACCGGATACCTTCATATGTTCGAAATATCTTTTCGATAAATCAAACAAATTTTCTACTTTTCCCCAATATCGATTAATCTCTACGTTTTAGGACTTTTCAAAGCATTGTCAAACAAAAACAATTTTTGGTGGATACGACTTTTTGGCATTAGTGGAAAAGACAATTTATTCTTCCAGTTCCAAAAGGTCGTATGCCGGCAGATACGACCTCTTGACCTTAAAATTAGTCAATCAAATTTCGAATGTCGATTTTCGGAGCGTATTTTCATGTTCCTCGATGAACATGAAAACAAAACTATGCGACCTTCTGGCATTAAAATCGTACTCTCGGTGCTCACGTCCTGATGGATTAGTAGCGCGATACATTAAATACAATATACATTTCAAACTCAACGCTCAAAACTCTTTCGAACATGGCGTCGCGTTAGCTCGACTCCGCTCAAAGGAAGCCGACAAAGTTCTAAACGTTACTGCCATCTATGAGCGCACGATCAAGGCAACAAGGCGGCTTGGATACTGGTCGGTACACGTGAAAAAAAGAGTGCAGTAACATTACTCCTCCGCGTATCTAGATAAGGCAGGAGTCAGTTATATGTAGCGCGGTACTGTGGGAATCGGGGAAAACAGAACGCAACGTTGTATGTACAGGTGTATGCATGCGGCAATACGTATTACAAGTTGCCAGATTCCGTTCCGACTCTACATTCAACTGCAGCTCGAGTTACGTTAATTTCCCAACTGCCAATAATATGTTGTAATACGAGATGTCACTCCATAACACTTACTCTGACCCTCCATTGAGCGAAGCCCTTACGAAAAAAAAACAACCATACACATTTGATTAGCAGCTGTTAGAGTTGAATACTCGAGAGCAGTGCATACTATCAACGATAATAATGCAACTGTCATGAATATCTCTGGAGCATATTTAAATTCCATATACCTACTCACAATTGGACACTTTGGTGCGAACGGTTATTCACCAGCGCATAGTGCAGCAGTAGATGAATACTACAGCGAAGTTGGACCACTATCATTGGACTAGTGCAGTGTACCGTGGTGCAACTCAAAGCACCCTACTTCAGACTATAGATAGGTATATTAGTGCTAGCGAATAGCGCGAATGCCAATAGTGCGTGAAATTACTGTTGGAGTTCCTCACCAATAGTACTTCAATAATGTAAAATCCAATAGTGCTAATAGTTTTTTACCGTAAGGGAACCTAGCCTATTTTAGTCTGAAGCTTCGGCAGAATAGATTCGGAATACGAAACCAGGGCCGTGAATCTTAGCACATCTTACAGTTACTCTCACCAGCGGCATACTGAGATAATGCAGCGTATCCGAAATAATACCCAAAGATAATATATAAATGTACTGTAGTTTTTCCAGGTGAGTTCTGTTATACTACGAACTCAAAATATTTTCTTCTAACATTCCTATAATTACCTGGAGTACTTGCGGTGGCACGTCGACGCCAATAGTAGACAGAGGTGTCGGGGGCACAGGTCTCGGAGATGCTGCAACCGGCCTGGAAAGTCTTTGCTGCTGAAGATTCTGGCGATGTTCAGCTTCGCGCCTCTCTTGTTCCTGATGTTGTTCCCTCATCAGGTGGAGCTTGAGCTGCGTTCGCGACGTTGGTGTTGCCGTTTTGAACGTAGGCGGGCTGGAATGTAATAAAAAGAAAAATTTTAATTGTCCTGCTCAGCATCAAAGTGAATACGCCGACGGTACCCATGCAGTCGATAAAAAGTAGGCAAGACAATTGGACTAACAGCCAAAGTTCTCACATGAAATTTTCATTGATCATGCAGATTATAACCGGTTCTTTCTTCTTTCGAGCCTAATTCAATTGAAAATTCAGTAACAATCGCGGCTGCGAAAGAAGCTACTATGTGAACTGTCGCACTAGAAATGGGAGCTGTAACGAATGCTCACGCCATGAGTCATGGTTATACATAGATAAGAAGTGATTTATCGTGGTCATAGAAATGTTTAAGCGTCTACTCAGTAATGCAAAGTAATGGAAACGTTGGGACTTCCGGAATTCCAGAGCACTGCACGACCTGCTCTTAATATTGGCGTTTCAATTTGTAGAGACAAAAATTTTTAAAGATCTTTTCAATGCTTCGGTAGGAAGAGAAGAAATCGCCTGGTTTATGTTGCGCAGATCCGCCGAACCGCCACCATTTCACACATATCGCGTTTATACTTCTACAGTGTTAATAAGAAAGAGAAGTTCACATAAAATAAGCAAACATAAGCTGGTATGCTTGTTTGGCACGATGCAGCTAATGATACTGTCAAAAGGGGTACGTGGTAAATAAAAAAAAGATTCCACTTCAGAGTTGAGTTCGAGTAATTCTTTTTACAAAATCGATGTAGGTCTGTATATTCGTATGATAGTTTTGTTAGTCAAATAATGAAATCACTGAAATCAATTGCTGGAAGAGTTGTTGTGGAAATCGAATGTATGTACTGTTCTCAATAAGTACTGCAGTAGCGGATCAGTTGGCCGCCAACAGATCCAACTCTCTGAAATTAACACGTATGTTATGCATTATTCAAGTGCCGACTGAAGTGACACCCAATTTGTTGTAATTATCGTTCGGCTCTAATCTTCATCCAGAGCCAATGACTCGGTGAAATATCAATGAAATCATTAATCAAACGGAAGAAAGGACTGCAGTATCCTGGAATACATGTTTTCACACTTTGGCAAAAAGTTGTTCATTGCTATTTTTTGATAAAAAAGAAATCCGAAAACTTTTCGAAGAAGTCCAAATCAGACGACAATGACAGGTATCTCTTGCAGAAGAAGAAATGAAAGTGTATGTTTACTTTCAACAACCGTTTATCCCGTCGTGTTGGCATGAAAATTAAAGCTAATTTAGCGAGAAGAAGGGACTTGGCGAAGCTCTATCTACCTTATCTCGCACCGCGGTGGCGCGTATTTCAACACTTTTATGAGTCACGGGGTTTTATTACATCCAAGCATATCCGCAGTGAAACGTATAGCCACTCTAAGTGGGGACAGAAAAATAAGTAGAATTCAATTCGTCCTTTCAGAAGAATAAGAACTGCATTAGTTTAGTGATATCATAGTGATATTAAGTCTCGACGCCCAAGTGTACTTTTTTTCGAATATATACCTACATATGGGGCATTCCTCGCCAACTCGAACTACCGTCAACCCTCACCATCTTCGATTTTGCTCTAGGATTAGGACGGGGATTAGAACAATGTCAATGGTGACGGAAAATGAACTCCAGAATTATTTCTAATTTTTCGACCACCGGTCTAGAAGTTTGATCATTTTCATACCAATTTATATCTCAACATCTGTAAGTCCCGCAAAAGAATGGAACCAACGAAAAATCTTCGAAATATTTTGAAATGGAAGAAGACATTTTTTGGTGAATTTTATTTTAGCAATCCGAAATGCATTTTTTCACAAAAATAGTATAAAATCGAGATTTTGGAGATGATGGACATGATCGATTTCCGTGAAATTTTACCACAAATTCCTGGTCAAATTACGAAGATTTTCAGACCCTGCGTCAAGTGGGGAAACGTCTAGTTCTGATGTTACGATCGATCGAATGTCAAAGAAACGTGAAATACGGCGATAGTACACCAAATGCACTAGGAAGTAACATTTCAATTTACTTTTAGTTCATTTTAATTTACTACTACCGTGTTTCACCTTACCTCGTCATTCAATCACTTGTAGCATCTGAACCAGAAGTTTCTCCACGTTCCACAAGGTCTCAAAATGTTTATAATTTGACAAGAAAACTATGGTGAAAATTTCATGTGAATCGATCATGTTTTGTTTTCAGCCAAAAATACGGTTATGGCTAACGGTTACGGTTACGGTTGACCGGAGCGCACTTTTCGGTAAGAGCACGGTATTGTTTGGATACAACTCCGACGAAAATCAGTTTCATGCGGCATTGGTATGAAAAAGTGGCTATTTCACGGCTGTTTTCGGTCCGTAAAGCGGCACTTTATACAGCTAATCTCAGAACTGCCATGAAAAGACTTTATATGACAGTTCTAAATGACGAATGCGCAATAATGCTAGCCTATACATACTTGTGACCGTCAGTGGACTGGGAGAAAAACCAAGTGCCTAGATTTGTTACAGAAAGAAGCAAGAGCGGGAGAGCCTTTGTTACATAACACGATTCATTGCTTGTTTTAGCTTTTGTAATGAAGAACAATTTTCATTTTTTTAATTCCCTGATTTCTGCCTAAACTGAGATACCCTGATTCGTGCTTGAAATGATATTGAAATGTTTAATGAGATGCAAAAAATATGTAACCGGCCGATTTCATTTTAGGATGGCTTTTTTGTTTCAGAAAAGTGCTCCCCGCAATTTCACTGTAACATAGATTTTTCATAATGTTTTCTTCTCGAATATTTAATTTCCTAAAATTCCATTGGTATCGATTTTGTGTAGCAAATGGCAATATTTAACCAATGAATGAGAAAATAAAAATGATGTCACGGTGAAATTGTAGGGAATAGTTTTCCGAACAAAAGAAGACCAGCTTAGAATGAAATAGATCGATTATGGTAGATTTTTAATATTTTCCAACCGTTCTAGGTGATGAAACATTCACATCTGAGCATTTGTTTATGATTTTTTTCTAATTTGTTTGAGAATTCCAAGGCCGGTAATTATAGTTGGCGAGTAAATGATTGTTCAAATATTCGATGCGCGATTATCGCCTAATAACATTAATTACTAAAGTAGTCATTTTAACGACTGACCCTCCGTATGTTTCCGACTCTGTTCTATAAATTTCTGAGTTTTTTCAACCCTGCATAGAAGCGCTATTGTTCAAGTTGTTTATAGTACCAGCTTAAAACCAACACTAGATAATTAATTTATGATCTGTCGCAACAGCTTCTGAGTGAACCAATAAAAGATTGATCTACGCATAATAAGTATACATGCCTATAATGCCAGCTGTGTTGAGAGATAAGATTTATTACTAATGCCAAATGATTGTCGCAAATATTACGTATGATCGTTGATAATTATGTTTCCATTTTTCTCTCTCGTTCTTCCTCAATATTTCTCACGTCCTGTATCTCTCTCTCCCTCTCTCTCTCTCTCTCTATTAGAACTGCACCCACTCTTGCCGTATCCAGGCATGGTCTTCTTTCGTATTTGCTGAGCAATGAGAACGCCCGCTCCCGAGCTACATCTTTTTTTCGGCTCAGATTTGCGAGGTGTACGTTAATCTAACTTTTACTTTTACTCTCAAGTACTCTCACACGGGGTGTTCCGTACCAAAGGCACCGGAGCACGCGCGCGGCCGGCTCGCAATTGTCCCCGAGTAGGTTTCCAGCACTGGGCCGGCCCTGGCCAGGCCTGGGCCAGCCTCAGCCAGCACTGGACCAATCCTGGCCAGCGCCGGCCCGTGAGTTAAATCCTACCCGGGTCGCGGCACTGGCCTACTATCGGCGCAGAGAGGTTAGTCAGCTCAGTTTGAGTGATTATAAATACTACAAAAAAAAATGTGGGAGCATAAATTTGAAAACACGAAGTAGTAGAGCGCCGAGAGTTTTCTGCGTCCAACGATTGTTTAGGAATATCCATTACAAAATCGTAGTAACCGCTATGATCTCTGAAGGGTAGAAAAACGTAGTATTTTCAGAGTCCATTGGCGTACGTCAACTTCAACTCGTCACTGTTCGTCTAAAAGAAGTATGAAGAATGTGAAAAAATTTTAAGATATTCCCTGAACATTAACGAACTCGGAATTTCCAAAATGTTCAATAACCTGTATGCCATCGGGTGCAAAAAAAGCCAATCATGTGATTTTGATAACGGCTTGGTACAGGTGAAGCTGAGCTAGCTCAAAATTCCATTGAAGTATCCACTATATGATTCCATTATCAGTTTTTGATCACAATACTGAGCTTGCATTATTGGACGTCGATAATTTCTTGAAATTGCTACGGGTAACGATGTCCCATCCGCGGCATTCATCACTGCATTTTTCCCTCTTTACCTGCTCCGCCGCAATTGTTGCTCACAGCCGCCTTCAGTGACAATTGGAAAACAAAACAAATTTCTCTGTGATTGCATCGATGAATAGCGCGGATAGGACATACGCTGCCCGCAGCAGATTAAAAAAGTTATCGACGTCTATTACTGCAAGCTTCGTATTGCGAACCAAAAACTGATTACGGACTCAAATAGTGCATACTTTAACGAAAATTTTGAGCTAGCTCGGCTTCACCTGTACCAAGCCGTTACCAAAATCGCATCGTTAGCCTTTCTTGCACCTGGGGTACAGATTGTCGAAGATTTTGGAAATTTCAAAACGCCATCGCGTTCGTTAATGTTCAGGGAATATCATTGAACTTTTTCATGAGTTGAACTTCACGCGCGGCAATTGACTCCAAAAAACTACGTTTTTCAGCCCTTCGAAGATCACAGCGGTGTTCACAATCTTTTAACGCAAATTCCTGAATAATCCTTTGACGCAGAAAACTCGGCGCTTCAAGACCGTTTCCGAGTTTATGCTATGACATTTTTTTTCTAGAAGTTATGACCATCAAACTGAGCCGACTAACCTTTTTGCGCCGACAGTAGGTATATATATATAAGCTCTTGGATTAACCGACCTGAAACAGCTCTCACGGTCAAACGGTTCTACGCTCACAATTTTCGTTGAGGAGATTTCAGTCTGTAATTTCACGAAGAATCCGCTGTTGGGCTACAATGCGTTTGTTACGGAACACCCTGTCTTGTGTTAGAGTAGCTCTTTCTATAAGTCCGTCCGTCCATCCATCCATCCATCCATCCATCTATCTATCTATCTATCTATCTATATATCTCTTATATTCATTTCGCGTGTGCGACTCGATAAGAGCAAGCAGTTGCTTCTTATCAATTTAGCAACAGCATGAATGCGATCGTGATAGTAATTCAGTAACGTTGATTTAGACAAAAATCAGTATCGGACCTACCACTGCAACAGAAATCACAAAATATGAACGGTGTCCAGGGAGAATTTTCCGGGCAATTCACGTCGACGAAGCAACCATTTCAAAATTTTCCTAACGCAAAAACAGTTGATAAGAAAATTTGTAGAAATGATGGGCGTATTTTAAATTCAGAATTAGCATATGAAGGATTGCCGATCACGTTGGCAATTGTTGTCTATTTCACAGGTCAATTGTTAAGTTGCTAGAAATTTGAATACCAAAGTATTACGTGAATTTCCTACAATCCTATTTAACAAAAATGTACATACATATATTTACATACGAATACAGTCCGAGGAAACGACTTCGTTAAACTGATGGACCTACTACAACGATGAACAATAGACTAGAGGTGCTTGGAATACACTGACCGATTGCATCACCGCGCCACGACTTGCACTTCAATTTTCAAATAGTTCCAAACGTGGACATAACTTTATTTCGTTATCAACTCTCTTTCGTTGGTTTCCTTATTTCCGTCGCACTCGATTTTCAAGTACTTTTCATCTCAAAAAAGTAAAGTCGAGGAGACACGTTCAGAAGATCGATTTATTTCACACGACAGAATCTACTCCTAAACGTTAAACGTCTGCAGTTTGCCACTCTGATATTTTATACAAAATGTACTACGGCATTGTGTTGAGTTCAGAAACGTGCATGACAGAATGGGAAAGAATAAATCAACCGAAATATCTCCATAGAAGAGATCAAACAATTTTTAGTAATTTTCCATCCTGCAGGAGATATGCGTACGCAAATATTGGGCGTACAGTCGGATTGAACTACATGGAATTGAAGATTGGAATTTGTGAAGAATCGATCAACTAATGCTGGCAAGGAACGGGAAAGTCGCAGATGCACACCAGCCATCATGCTGTCGTTCCGAATACGATTAATCTACTGAAGCTTTCGTCGTAGACGTCCGTTGGCATCTAGGAGCGATGCTGCCAAATCAAACTACATAGGTATAGGTATATGTGGAGCGTATACCACGGTTGATAATAGACTGTGTATGCTATACATGTATCATACAATCACAAGGTGCAGAGAGATAGTCAAACAACTCGTATCTTGATACAGAATCGAAATAGTATGAGCACGTGTTGAGTGATACTTTTGAGTTGAATGTTATCGCAGAAGTTTGAATAGGCGAAGATGCATAATTTATGTAAATCGCGTGAGAACATGGATCGAAAAGGAACTGAAAATTCTCGGTATTTTTGTAGAATGCGCGATTCACTGTTTTTCAAAAGGGTATCGAGCATTTGCTAACGACCAGAAGATACCAACTATAACTTGTGCAAAGACTGAAACTGTTGAATGCACATGCGCGGTATACTTACTGCGTCAACTTAGATCAAGAAAATCGATAAATTCCTTTGTCTCGCAAGAGTGCAAAAGTTTTGCATGCACGTCGTGGTATCTAGCGAAGCCACGGTGAGAAATATCATACGTCATGAAAGCTGCTGTACATACATTCGAAATATGTCTGTGTAAAAGATAATTGGCCAAATTAACATGCTCTGACTATACATATGAAAATTTCTAACCGTCGATAACAGCGTTTCAGGGGTACGACGAAGGCTATTTGTAGTGTATTGATAACACGCTGAGATACGAGCAATTTCCTCCTCCCGTATTCATGAATACCACAGAGACAGTAGCGAGCGGAACGAGAGTGACGAAGCGAAATGTTAAAGTTGAATATATTTTTACCCTACCCATTCCATCGCGGAAAGTATACGCCCATTTTTTTCATTCTTTGCCATTCGAAGGATCGATTTCGAATGCGGAAAATTTTTCCAACACAAATAAAATACTCGGAAGACTGACTACTTGCAACTGATTTCACTACCGTGTGAGATAGATTCGGTTAAAAATAAATTTCAAATGTACCAAAAAATTAGAATTCAACGCAATGATCAGCGCTCAAAATTACGAATTCCTCGTTACAATAGCTACCTTGATCTTGAAGGCTTAGGTATTTACTCTAAGAATGTCTCGACAGTGGTGTCGATTCTTGAAGCTGTGCAAACCACAAAACTACTCGACCGCATTCTTTGTGGTAAAACGGCACAAGATATGGAAAAATTTTTACGCCTATGCAACGACGTCACCAAAGAATGATGACGC
Organism: Phymatocera aterrima; assembly: GCA_963170745.1. Taxonomy (NCBI): domain Eukaryota; kingdom Metazoa; phylum Arthropoda; class Insecta; order Hymenoptera; family Tenthredinidae; genus Phymatocera; species Phymatocera aterrima. The sequence goes on along the minus strand of OY720673.1, from coordinate 3,011,337 downwards.
AAGACTCGAGTCCCGTTTTGAAATTGCTAATGAGAATCTCTTGATTTTTTTACCACTTTACGTAGCTAATCTATCCTGGTATGGGTACTCATGTATGTATATTGCATAACCAGATTGGTAGCTTCGTGTAGAACACGTCGTATAGTATGATCAGCGAAATGGCGAATTCTGGAAGGAATAGCCTTGAAATGTTCCAAGACTTTCTGAAGAATTGATTTCGATTTCTGAATATACCCGGCATTAAACTTATTTTAATAATGCTATATAAAACCTTGACAGTTGGACCTAGTGATATTTCGTTCAGTATTTTCCGGTTGTGCAGTTTCGAATTAAAAATAACGACAGACGATTCTATGTCCGTTTTAACCAACGTGCATGTTGTTTAGCGAGCGTGCGTCCTTGGTTATCACTCCGAGTCAGCCCTCGAAAGGATTTTAGTGACTTGCTTCTGCATTCGGCGATATATCGAGGATACCAAGATCATAGGATAAACTGCAGTCAACAATTCAGCTGTTGTGCATATAATTAGCAAAGTTCGAAATGCTCTGGTGCGTTTCATTGACTCAATGACTGATTGCTTGATTGGTTGATTGACCCGAGTACTTGCAATGTGAGATGCTAGAAGACCTAACATTTTTCGCCAACTGTCATACCCTTCATTTCCACAGGAAATGATGTGCGTACTGTTGATAATTGACGATCGAACCAATTCCCAGATAATGACAAACTTAACAGTAGGTGGGGCAAATCTTCAGGTCAAAGAAACGGTAATGACATAACAAGACCTACTCTTGAACGAATGACCAGTACTAACCGGTTTGGACCGTGGTCAATTCTCCAATGATTCAGAGTTTCGCTTATAAAACGAATAAAAACTGGCCATTGCAACAAACGAATTGATAACTAAAAATCTTCAAATCTGACACTCGTTCGATAACCAAAACCAAGAAGTGAATCGAGCCAAAGAGATTACGTGTAACCGGAATAAACAAACCGTAATTTTCCAAAGCTAAAATAGACTGCCAGTAATGAACTTCAGGTCGTAAATCATATAACCTCAAATAGCGTTCGGTGCGGTACGTATAAGCTGCCAAAAACTATTGCGTTGTGCAATAATTAGAAATAGTATAGTGGCGCGTTATCCCTCCGGTTGTCTACATTTTTTTTCACAAACCATTTACTCTAGCTGCAAGTTTGCAGGCTATAAAAAAAAAAAAAAAAAAACATATCATACATATCTGCCGCATGCTTTGGCGAGAAGATCGATGGACTGAAACTTCTGAGGAATAATAAAGTGTGAGTAAGAAAATGTGAACAAGCGATTGGGCGGGTAGTTATGTTACCAAAGGTAATCAAAAAATGACGAACATTAGGAGTTAGATTAGATGAGGAGTCCAGTACCAGCCATGTGGCCTCGTGTCTCGTAAAATGGCCGTCGGGGGCGTTCGGTCAACAATCGCCGGATCCATTTCGAGTATCATACGGAGATCGTCATCGATGCCGAGGTGAACTCGGACTTCTTTTTTGTCATCGAACCCGCCATCGCCGATGTTACCCTGACTGCGGGTCCGAAAATTATTTGAATCTCTAACGTAACGGTTATGTTCTGAAGCTTCAAGTGGCGGACACGATCCACCGGCGCTGATGCCACCAAAACAATCCATTGTTCCTGCATATTTGCTCAGCTTATTATCAAAGTTCTTGTTGTTCATCCGATCTAGTCTTGCCACAAGCTCTTCGAATTCGCCGATTTGACGCGACGCTTCATTCTGCATGGCGCTTCTTCATCAGCAAGTTGTTTTATCCTTAAAATTAGTAAACTGTCGCAGAGTAAAACGCGATTAAAAATATACCACCACCGCGGACAGACACGACGACGGTTACGATTAGCTCAACAGCCCTGTGGCTACTACGTTCACTCAAAACCTCTGACGCAACTTACCGAATGTGCCAACATTCGTGGCGACCACAAACACCTTGGAACGTCGTAGTCTATAACGAACCACGTGTGTAGACGCTGCGGGTTCTACTCTGAAGAAGCAGTGATCTCTTTTTTGACAGCGTAGTTTTCTATTCTCGACTGTGCTCAACGATTTCAGATCTTGCCTCGCTCTAGCATCCGGCTTTCAATACCTAATCGTCGCCTCACTATCCAACGATTTGTTCAACGGTGACTGCGGAACACGAAGCTTACGGAACTAGGATCCAAATTTCTAACTAAAAACAGGAATCTCTGCTATTGCTTATAGTCTTTAAATTGTGTCAACAATTCGTGATTCCGTAGTGAAATGTTATTTTTCTTAATGTTCGGGGTATAACAATATTCTGCCGAATTGATTTATCTTTAGTGGCTTGACCTCGGAACAATGCGATGGCTGCTTACTGTATTCTAAAGCCCAGAGCAGTATAGGGGATTCCTAATCGCCTCGTTTCTTACGAATATCGAACAGTATTTTTTCATAACAGATGCTTGAAAAAGTTGCGTACAAATGACAATTTGAGAATGTAGGTTAGGAATGAATTTAGGGGTGAAGCCATGAACGGGGCTGGCCCACGTGGAGCGTGGAGATCTGTATCGTATACAATTCGTGCTAAAAACATCATGTTAGCGTCGGTAGGACAGGATGGGTCAAAAATCTGGCCAGTATTGCACGCTAGACATGCGCAGAACGTTGTGCGAACCAAGTGCGATTGGTGTGAACCAATATCGCACGTCTGGCGTGCGATATTGGTTCACGTGCACACTGCCTATTGAAACGTCAGAAAAGTACCAGAATATGAGCATCCCGTGGCCTACATCAAGCAACCTTTTCATGCATACGTAATGAAAACATCCCTGAAAACATTAATAAAGAAACTCTATCACAAATAGCTTGAGGTAGCGAATAGATTCTGGAACAATTATGTGTTGATGAACAATATATATATGCAGTTGGTCAACGTTAGAAATTCTCACATAGAACAAAGCAAGTGTTGAGATAAAATACGGCTTCATCGAATCGAATAATGAATAACTGCAATCTCTCTTGCGACAAACCGCAGCTTCGTGACTAGCTTCGTGACTAATATAATGCGGCGATGCTTTAACGCAGCCTGTTAACAGTGTGGTAACCCCCCCCCCCCCCCCCCCCCCCCCGTGGAATCTGTTTCAGAATTCTGTTTCCTTTATAGATAAACTGAAGCCAATTCTTTGTCTTTCGAACAGAAGGCGTTTTGAACACGTGCTTTGCTCATGCCAAGAGCTTATGCGCGGGCGAATCATACACAATATGGACGATCTAACGAACGTGAAAGTTCTAACACTATATTACCGATTTTCAACGGAAGAAACGGAATTGTAAAATACCTGACAATAACTTTCCACGAATTTACAGATTTCGACCCAGAGTTTGGCCAAATTTCATAGATATCCGTTGACCACCGTTGAACAGTGTGATGTAGAACCATTTGACTGATGCATCAGTATTTGATTTTTGAATACGGAAATTGAAAATGATGCAGTGACTTAAGTCACATCAGCGCAACGTCATCAGGGTTTAATTGGTGAGACAACGCCGCCGCGCGGAACACGAGCCGAATAAATAAACGACGCTGAGTATAAACAGCTAGTTACGTCAGATATACTTCACGCTGAAAAAAGAGCGAAGTACCAGTTACTGTGCTGCGCGGCACTCTGCTCAAAGTAAGGGAAAACCGATACTGCACGGTACTGGTTACTATTCGATATATCAGTAGAAATCTATTTAGAACTATAGTTACTACTGTCTTCATAGTAATGACTACTAATATTTTATTATTTGTATCACTTAGTTTCAAGCGGAGTGCTGCACAGCACAGTAACCAGTACAGCAGTGTTCTACTTCTAATGCGAGAGACAGTAATATTCCACTGACAATGAGTTAGTATAATGTAGGTAGACACCGAGGTAGACACGTATATTTAGATACCACTGTACCAGCCTAACCACGAGTGAGATGGGCAGCCCGGTGAACGACGGATGAGCCGGATCTAACAGAGCCGCGTGGCCGATTGGAAAATGTTTTTATGTCGGAGAGCAATATGGTTTGTGCAGATTCTATAGTGCGATACGAATCCTGCTTCTAGAGAATGGGATATTTTGTAAATTACGACGTAAGAGTTTGGCCTCTGACACAAAAATAAAGTCTAAAGAAATTTCTCCTTCTTCTTCAGCATGGTTTTGCAAGATTTCACCAATTTACAATCACTGACCTGCAGACGGTCAAAGACTTTCGGTTGAATTAAAATTGGGATGGATCGAAAGCTTCAGCTTTTGGGAAACAGAGACAAAAAATTAAGCGAGTAGAGCAAAGTTAAGTAACATTGGCAAGGCATGGCAAGGCGTACCTACAGTTAGCACCGATCTAAAAATATTCTATAACGGCATATGAGAACGGACCCAATAAACACCAACGCATGAAATGGACCAAATGATCCTCAGTTGAACGTTCATTGAACAGTTTTACGTATAATCAGTCTTCTAGCAAACGTTTTGTCCATTCTTGTACGTAAGTGTTTATTTTGATTATTATCGGGAGTATAGCTCGACTAAAAGCTGTTTTCTAGGGTATATTATGAACAATTCATAATATTCATTTGTTCATATTTGCTGACATGTCGTGTATTTTTCGGAAGGGTCCCAGCCCTTCAGTTTCTGGGTCCTACATTGAAACTTCAGAATCCGTGGTTCTTACAAAACTGTCCCGAACAATTGAAGCAGCAAGAAACCAGAGGCATTCCTATAGAAGTGGAGAGCCGAGTATTTACCGTTAATAATCAACCATTCAGGAGATGATTAAACCAATATGCTTTTCGTCAGTGGATAGTTTGTAAGGGACGACCTTGAAATCTCTTATACTGTCAGTTGAGTGAGAGCTTGCAACGTCGTACAGTCCACGTCCCCGCCGTGAAAGCTTGTGCTTGGATACAGTGTTCCATCTAGCGGTAGTATTCGTATTGTTTAATGCGACTTGATTGGTCCGTTGACCTTACACAATGTGCCGTTGATTAATCGGCCGTTCTCTAATCACGCTCCAGACTCACTCAACCATGAGCAGCAGATCTAGTTATTAGCAATTAGTTTCTTGTGAACAAGTGTATTCAATAGTCAACGACAGGAAGATCTATCCGGATCAGACTAGGAAAATAGGAATATGCTTTCGAAAGTTACATGTGATACGGGATATTTGCGTATAATTCACGTAGCTATTGAACGAGAACAACGTTCCGCAAGATAACGGTCCTGGTAATGCAGGTACTCACGCAGTTACTTTGACTAGCATAACTTCTCCATACGAGCTAGCACGCAGATATTTTTCTGAAGCATAGCAAAATTCAAGAAGGAGTTTCACATTGTGAAACGTATACTATAGAAGAGATACTCTACTGAAAAATAACGCCTCCCCCCGGCCTACGCGACATGTGCACTTTCTCTGTTTGCATTTCAGTAATCTGGCCAATAGCAGGCGATATAATGTATTCGCTTACAAACAGGGGTGATTTTGCATTAAAATAGTAGACGGACGCGTCGAGAGCTGACAGTTTTGTACATAATGTATGTACATAGTTTGATAATTAGTGCGGTAACGCGATGTTATATTAAGGTGCTATTGAACACCCATTTGCGCCCGTTCTAACTCATTATCCTTCACTAAGAATTGAAAATGATAGCTCGAAGCTTGTTGCTCATGATTTTTTCTTTCTTTGTGTTACGAATACCTTATTCCCTTGAACTAACTAAAGATACAAAACTTTCGAATCATTTTTCGTATCTACACGTGAGAATTTGGACTTATGATCAAGGTCGCGGAGCTAGCGTTCCCAAATTCAAAGTATGAAAACATTCGACCGTGATCTACATTGTGCATGAAATTTTCTTCCGAATTAAACATTGTTGAAACCTGCAGAGATATTCATTGAGTTATTTGTGAAAGCAATTAACGGACAAAAACCGGCAAATTGATTGGTAATGAACAGTTGATGAAATTTTTGCATCCTAGAAAGAAAAAAAAATAAACGAAGCTCGACGCACCTGCCAGTGTCCGGTGCTCGACTCTTCAGTTCGTAGTACATAAAATCCTGTGAATTTGAAAGCATAGATAGCGCTTGTTCGAAGTCATTATTGTACTCTAGCTCAAAGTCTTCGTTGCCAAGAGCGGCTAGATCAAATCCCATGTCAATTCCTGACTCGTCCATTATTGCGGTGTTGGTATTTATTTCTTCTTGATATTCGTAGAATGGATCATTAATGATTAATTAGAATTATATTAATCGGAAGATAAATCAGCAGAAACGAACAATAAAAAAACGGGAAGAAAACCAGTGGAGCATTTATCATCAAAAGTGATAAACCAAATTTCACGACACACCGATGAGCCATGAGCAATGAGCATCGGGCCGCACACTGTAATCACTATCACAAATGGTACGAATTCTTGTATATATTGAAGCGGCGATGATTATCTAGAAACCTGAACGACACAGTATTACAGATATTATTATGTATCGAAAATTGTGTATATCTGGAAGAGAAGAAATGATAAGCAGAAACACTGATCGATAGATCGCGGTAACGAAAGGCGTGAAACAGACAACGGGAGATCTATAATACGGTTGTAAACTATCAAAGATCAAGAAAATAATATTCCCGAAAATATTTTCGTTATTCAGCAGTTGTAACCAATAATAATAAGGTATTAAGGAAGAGTTATCTTTCGGCCACAAGTACCAGTCATCGCCTTCGCGATTGTTATACCCGAACACCACCGAACCGCACACGAACGAGCGACCACACGCCGCCGCGAGATGCGCGCCATTACAACAATTTCATTTGCAAAACTCGTTCTCCTCTAGCCTAAACGCCACTATGTGAGTATCAACGGTAGAGCGGGGAGCGGCAAGGAGGGCAAAGGCGAGTAAATCTCGATCAACTTACGCTGTTAGTCACACTTCCCACTTCGTCGCCACGGTACTACAGAAAACATTCATTTACTCCACGTGTCGCCATCCGACGATTTCATCCGATACTAGGTTGACGGCCATTTTGCGGCAACCGAAGCCATAACAACACGTCAAACGATTGAATTGCCGTATTCCAACACCGTTCAAACTTTCGTACGAACCAACGATCGGTTATTCGTTTATCGGATTTCGCTCGGTTGTAAACATAGCAGATAATTTCCACGGATAGTCATCTCCTTTCATTCCAATTCAATTTTTTAACTCGTTAAACACAATGGAGAAATACGTTTGTCTCTACCTCTGCAGAATTATTTTTCCACCACATTTGCATGAAAAACTCGAGTTTGCAGCATCTAAAGCGAGATAAAATTCACAGTTTCTTGACGAGGGCAGAAAGACAGGGAAAGAAATTCTCGGAACCGGGAAAAGAACTCTCTAGCAGTGACATAAACTCGTAAAGTACTAACACAAAGTTATGTCGTCGTCGTGTAACAATGACGTTACAGCTTAATACGGGAAAACCAAGGCATTGGTTGATGATCTGTAATGTATACTTACTGCAGCGGTTGATTCACGGACGGTTTTGTCCCAATTGTTTTCTGGTTGGCCAATTTCAGACAATTTATTTCGACCACCGCTGAACGCTGATGGCAGCGACGGTTAATTGCCAGTGAATGGGAGTAATCGTAGTGCACGATCTTCTGCTGTCTAGTGTCCGATCCCCGAGTATCCGATGACAGTTTAATACCGATACCTAACCTCGTAATCTATTTCGTAGCTGTATTTTCCTATACAACGAGTACTTATTATTCATTGAGCAACAATTTTCTGAACGATTATCACTTTCGAATGACAACTTTCAATTTGCCGAAATAGATTACAAGGTTAGGTATCGGTGTTAAACTGTCATCGGAGACTCGGAGATGGGACACTAGACATCAGAAGATCGTCCAGTTACTTCCATTCTTAACTGGCGTTGCCGTCAGCGTTCAGTGGTGGTCAAAATAAATTGTCTGATAATGCCGAACCAGAAAACAATTGGTACGAAACCGTCCGTGAATCAACCGCAGTAAGTAATTGTTCTATTCTTGTGACGTAACACTGGTGCGGAGGTTTTAGATTCCTGGAATACGTGGGTTAATCCGTTCTGTCGGTGTTACTCAAGAGTTACAAGCCCAACAGTATGTGAAGTTAATTTCGTGATAGGATATAACTGTTACATGCATGATCCGAATGTGTTCACTGGGTAGCAGATTTACTTTTGATCCTCGATCTTCTTCTTTTTGTCCAACAACATTTTACTCCAATTTAACGAACGTTATTCATTTAATTTACGCACAATCCCCACACTTCAAAGGTATGGTGATTCAATGCAATGATGTTTCCGGATAGAATTTTTCTTTTTCCTAACGTCTTCTATTTTTAGATGTACTTTCCTAATGCATGTGATTGAAAAATACAGGTCAGTAAATATGCACATATTTCTTTGGATGACTGGAAGTTTATCCGGGAATGACCGGAAAGATGTTTCAACACAGCGCACAGTGGGACGAAACCCCGAAATCGTGGCCAATAACCAAAATCTCAACAAATCCAGGTGAAAATCAGTACTTGGGGGTTTTTGGGGTCGCTGATTACAAATCCAAAGTCAAAAATGTGAAAGACAAAATGGCGGACCCAAAATGGTAGCAAATTTCTTCAAAACCCCAGCAAATCCGGGTGAGAGTCTGTACCCGGGGGTTTTTGGGGTCGCTGATTACAAATCCAAAGTCAAAAATGTCAAAAACAAAATGGCGGACCCAAAACGATAGCAAATTTCTTCAAAAACCCAACAAATCCGGGTGAGAGTCTGTACACGGGGGTTTTTGGGGTCGCTGATTACAAATCCAAAGTCAAAAATGTCAAAAACAAAATGGCGGACCCAAAACGGTAACAAATTTCTTCAAAAACCCAACAAATCCGGCTGAGAGTCTGTACCCGGGGGTTTTTGGGGTCGCTGATTACAAATCCAAAGTCAAAAATGTGAAAAACAAAATGGCGGACCCAAAACGGTAGCAAATTTCTTCAAAAACCCAACAAATCCGGGTGAGAGTCTGTACCCGGGGGTTTTTGGGGTCGCTGATTACAAATCCAAAGTCAAAAATGTCAAAAACAAAATGGCGGACCCAAAACGATAGCAAATTTCTTCAAAAACCCAACAAATCCGGGTGAGAGTCTGTACCCGGGGGTTTTTGGGGTCGCTGATTACAAATCGAAAGTCAAAAATGTCAAAAACAAAATGGCGGACCCAAAACGGTAACAAATTTCTTCAAAAACCCAACAAATCCGGCTGAGAGTCTGTACCCGGGGGTTTTTGGGGTCGCTGATTACAAATCCAAAGTCAAAAATGTGAAAAACAAAATGGCGGACCCAAAACGGTAGCAAATTTCTTCAAAAACCCAACAAATCCGGGTGAGAGTCTGTACCCGGGGGTTTTTGGGGTCGCTGATTACAAATCCAAAGTCAAAAATGTCAAAAACAAAATGGCGGACCCAAAACGATAGCAAATTTCTTCAAAAACCCAACAAATCCGGGTGAGAGTCTGTACCCGGGGGTTTTTGGGGTCGCTGATTACAAATCGAAAGTCAAAAATGTCAAAAACAAAATGGCGGACCCAAAACGGTAGCAAATTTCTTCAAAAACCCAACAAATCCGGCTGAGAGTCTGTACCCGGGAGTTTTTGGGGTCGCTGATTACAAATCCAAAGTCAAAAATGTCAAAAACAAAATGGCGGACCGAAGATGGTAGCAAATTTCTTCAAAAACCCAGCAAATCCGGGTGAGAGTCTGTACCCGGGGGTTTTTGGGGTCGCTGATTACAAATCCAAAGTCAAAAATGTCAAAAACAAAATGGCGGACCCAAAACGGTAGCAAATTTCTTCAAAAACTCAACAAATACGGGTGAGAGTCTGTACTCGGGGGTTTTTGGGGTCGCTGATTACAAATCCAAAGCCAAAAATGTCAAAAACAAAATGGCGGGCTCAAAACGGTAACAAATTTCTTCAAAAACCCAACAAATCCGGCTGAGAGTCTGTACTCGGGGGTTTTTGGGGTCGCTGATTACAAATCCAAAGTCAAAAATGTCAAAAACAAAATGGCGGACCCAAAACGAAAACAAATTTCTACAAAAACCCAGCAAGTCCGGGTGAGAGTCTGTACCCGCGGGTTTTTGGGGTCGCTGATTACAAATCCAAAGTCAAAAATGTCAAAAACAAAATGGCGGACCCAAAACGGTAACAAATTTCTTCAAAAACCCAACAAATCCGGCTGAGAGTCTGTACCCGGGGGTTTTTGGGGTCGCTGATTACAAATCCAAAGTCAAAAATGTCAAAAACAAAATGGCGGACCCAAAACGGTAGCAAATTTCTTCAAAAACTCAACAAATACGGGTGAGAGTCTGTACTCGGGGGTTTTTGGGGTCGCTGATTACAAATCCAAAGCCAAAAATGTCAAAAACAAAATGGCGGGCTCAAAACGGTAACAAATTTCTTCAAAAACCCAACAAATCCGGCTGAGAGTCTGTACTCGGGGGTTTTTGGGGTCGCTGATTACAAATCCAAAGTCAAAAATGTCAAAAACAAAATGGCGGACCCAAAACGAAAACAAATTTCTACAAAAACCCAGCAAGTCCGGGTGAGAGTCTGTACCCGCGGGTTTTTGGGGTCGCTGATTACAAATCCAAAGTCAAAAATGTCAAAAACAAAATGGCGGACCCAAAACGGTAACAAATTTCTTCAAAAACCCAACAAATCCGGGTGAGAGTCTGTACCCGGGGGTTTTTGGGGTCGCTGATTACAAATCCAAAGTCAAAAATGTCAAAAACAAAATGGCGGACCCAAAACGGTAACAAATTTCTTCAAAAACCCAACAAATCCGGCTGAGAGTCTGTACCCGGGGGTTTTTGGGGTCGCTGATTACAAATCGAAAGTCAAAAATGTCAAAAACAAAATGGCGGACCCAAAACGGTAGCAAATTTCTTCAAAAACCCAACAAATCCGGCTGAGAGTCTGTACCCGGGAGTTTTTGGGGTCGCTGATTACAAATCCAAAGTCAAAAATGTGAAAAACAAAATGGCGGACCGAAGATGGTAGCAAATTTCTTCAAAAACCCAGCAAATCCGGGTGAGAGTCTGTACCCGGGGGTTTTTGGGGTCGCTGATTACAAATCCAAAGTCAAAAATGTCAAAAACAAAATGGCGGACCCAAAACGGTAGCAAATTTCTTCAAAAACTCAACAAATACGGGTGAGAGTCTGTACTCGGGGGTTTTTGGGGTCGCTGATTACAAATCCAAAGCCAAAAATGTCAAAAACAAAATGGCGGGCTCAAAACGGTAACAAATTTCTTCAAAAACCCAACAAATCCGGCTGAGAGTCTGTACTCGGGGGTTTTTGGGGTCGCTGATTACAAATCCAAAGTCAAAAATGTCAAAAACAAAATGGCGGACCCAAAACGAAAACAAATTTCTACAAAAACCCAGCAAGTCCGGGTGAGAGTCTGTACCCGCGGGTTTTTGGGGTCGCTGATTACAAATCCAAAGTCAAAAATGTCAAAAACAAAATGGCGGACCCAAAACGGTAACAAATTTCTTCAAAAACCCAACAAATCCGGCTGAGAGTCTGTACCCGGGGATTTTTGGGGTCGCTGATTACAAATCCAAAGTCAAAAATGTCAAAAACAAAATGGCGGACCCAAAACGGTAGCAAATTTCTTCAAAAACTCAACAAATACGGGTGAGAGTCTGTACTCGGGGGTTTTTGGGGTCGCTGATTACAAATCCAAAGCCAAAAATGTCAAAAACAAAATGGCGGGCTCAAAACGGTAACAAATTTCTTCAGAAAACCCAACAAATCCGGCTGAGAGTCTGTACTCGGGGGTTTTTGGGGTCGCTGATTACAAATCCAAAGTCAAAAATGTCAAAAACAAAATGGCGGACCCAAAACGAAAACAAATTTCTACAAAAACCCAGCAAGTCCGGGTGAGAGTCTGTACCCGCGGGTTTTTGGGGTCGCTGATTACAAATCCAAAGTCGAAAATGTCAAAAACAAAATGGCGGACCCAAAACGGTAGCAAATTTCTTCAAAAACCCAACAAATCCGGGTGAAAGTCTGTACTCGGGGGTTTGTGGGGTCGCTGATCAAGGATTCAAAGTCAAAAACCTCAAAAACGAAGTGGCGGGCCCAAAATGATGGACATCTGTGGTACAATGATGTCAGATTTCTTAGATAATAGGTATAGAAGGGTTTTCGAGGATATTGAATAGGATGAGGTCAACATTCACCAGAATTTTATTTGCTCAGAAAAAGGCGAATGTGATGTAGATCAAAATTAATAAATAGAGGAAGACTATAAATGTGCCTGATATAAGATTTATTCGTAGATACTTGAGAAAAATTTATAGATATATGCATATAAAGGAACAAAGACGTTTTATTTTTCAGTAATAATATCGTGAAATTTCAAAGCTTATAAAATTAGTGGAATACAATTCCCTCGTCAGAATCGTCGTTGTCAAATTCAGAATCCGTTTCTACTGTAGATTGACTCGTTATTGTAGGTGGGATCAACAATTCACCAGCTTCCGCAGATAAACTACGCATTTTCTTCTGTGGTAATTTACGGATACTGGAAATGTACGGATCAGATGTTACCGTGAGTCGGTTCCAAACATCTTCCATTGTTTTCCATCTCGAACACTTTCGTGATAAATTTTCTCGGATACTTTTGATATCCTCGTTCCGAGCTTCCTGAGCATCTTCCGATAGTTGGCCGATTGGTAATAATGCATTAGCTATTATTTCTGGTCTATGGATGAGAAGTTTGTGCACCGAAGTAGGCATATAATACCACGGGTAAAGTTGTACAAATAGTCGTGCAGTTTACAAATACCTTTAACTGTTACAATTTTCCTGAAAATTTTTAGTAGATATTTTCACCAGAAAAATTCGCCGCTGACTGGAGTAATATAATTACTTATCGACGACCTCAGCAGCATCCCCTGGATCACCTTCAAGTGCAGTAGATTTACATAAATAATGCACTAATGACATTGTAGAATTGATGAATAAATAACTTGTAAGATTTTCACGAAAGCAAAACAGTTTCGAGAAAAACTTTGAGCCATACAGGTACGCAGGTTAATGCAGGAGATCTTAAGAGACTTGATCGTAGGAGTTATTTCTTTAATATAATTCTAAGCTAATATAATCAAGCTATCTCTATAATTTGCCGTTTGCCGCCCGAGCGCAGCGAGGTTGGCAAGAAGTACGAGTGCAAGGTCACCAACCCGCCCAAGTCACGTATACTATTTCTTAACACAACGTGCGGGAAGAAAAATAAGTACTTTAGTCCATGAGGCCGATAAGCGCGTATATTAAGCGGTTTAGTTTGATGAAAATTAAAAATAAAAATTAATTAACTTAAATTTTAAATACGAAACTTTCCAATTTCGCTAAAAAAAACGTACGAATTCCTAGAATTATTTCCACCAGGGTTCAAGGAGTAAACGTTTCAAAATGCGACAGAAGGTATAAAGAGACAACCCCGCAAAAATTGTTTCAAATTAATATTATACGTATGATTCAACAATTGACCATTTCTTTCCTTAAGTATTATTTGAACGCTGAATTATTGCAATGTACAGTACACTGTGAAGTCAAGAATTATGGTATTTGCTGACACCGTTGAAAGTGAGTCGACCGTATGAACGCGATGAATCAAGAGTATCTACATATAGACCGACAGTTCTCATTTGGAATCCGTTGACGAATATTACAGTGAATAATGGAGGTGTACTACTGCAACATATTAGTACTGATAATTTCCGTAGTTTTTACTACCGTCAACCCCGGAACTGGAACTATTTTACCTAAAGAAATATCGGAAAAGCTTGAAGATTATTGGCTCAAATACAAAGTGAGTCGTCATTACCAGCACCCTTGTAGATGTGCAGTGATACCCACTTGGTGAATTAACCAGATTATATGATCAGGAGGTACTGCACCTCCTGAAGCCATCGACCCGCCAATTGTTAGCTATTGTTAACCACCTCGAAAACCCGATTTTCAGTTTCTCCGAGACCACTCAACCGATCAGAAGCAAGTTTTGTAGATTGAAGCAGTATTTTGGCGAAAAGTGCCTGAATATCTATATTTTTCAAGAGATTGGTGAGAATTGGAGAGAAAGAATATGTTCTACGTTAACTAGGTTAGGTCAATTATTTGTTATGCTAGCTAGGTTGTGGGACATAACTTAGCACAAATCTTTTGATAAAGTGAAACCTAGGCACTTTTTGCTGAAATACTACATCGATCCCCAAAACTTCTCCCAGACCGGTTGTGTGACCTCGGAGAAACTACAAATCACCTCTTCGAAGTGATCGGCAATCACTAACAATGGTGTTCATAAGGTGCGAAATCTCTTTAAATTTAATCTAAATATCCAACAGGGCTATTCTTCTATTAATTCACAAAATTCTATAAAATCTGTAATACCTGGTGAAATTGCTACTCTTATAAATTTATAGTTATAGTTCTCCGTAACAAAAAATTGTCAATTTTTGCGACAGATTGTAGAATTTCGTAATTATTTTCTCATGAAATTATAGATTTCCATAGTTTATCCCATACAAGTGTAAAGTTGAATAGTTATTCAGATAAATAGATCGGTTTCGTCGATCAGTAGCAGAAAATGACAAATTCGTATGAAAAATTACAAAACGTTCCAATTTCTCTAAAAAAAAAATGTCTCGAAATCAATTTCTCGTATGAATTCGTAGAAATATTTCCACCAGGGAAATACACAAACAACATTAAAGTGACAGCTGTCTTCAAGGCGTTCTATATAGGTATCTAAGTGCGGCAGTTTCAGTCCTGTAAAAGATAATTTTCGGCAGAAAGCCGTCTCCATGCTGAAAGTTATGTTAAAAATGACAAAAGCTGCAGTCGCATTTGGATACCAACGTGACGAAACGAAACGGAATGCAAGCGTGCATGCCAATAGAATAAACAGAAAGATATATGGGCAACAATTAATTTCTGGTTACATTCCGTCCGGTAAGTTCATCGTCATCCCAGCCTTACAGGCAGGTCACATGCAGGTTTACGTTTTCTGGGGAATTTTTTTTTTTTGTCGACCGTGAAAGATCACTTCTATTAGTCAATGAATTTGACTCATTAGTTAAATTGATATCATTTAATGGCAGCAATCACTTCGTGTGAATTAAACAAGAAAAAAAACGATGAAGTTCCAGAACCATCGCGTGGTCAGCATGAATATTCGAAATTCTCACGCAATAAGTTGGCAGAATGTCTAATACAAAAACGTCATAAACGATAACGAACTAGTAGGCACGTGTGCTGGAGGTGCGGCGATCAAAGATTCTGGCCAATACGTTAAGTCCTTATCATTTCTGAGGAAAATCTCAAATAGACAAAAATAGTACAACTTACATCATAGTTTCTGGTTAATCGTATATGGTATACGCGTGCCCAGAATGTGAGGGATCCACATGAAATATTATAGTTGTTACCAATCACATGTATAATATACATAAAAAATTATCTAAACTTGAGTGATTGCGGTGAATTTTGACCGGGTTATCCCAAGGTCACTACATCAATAAGTCATTCCCGACGGTCAAAAAATTCCTGGAGAACTGAAAAGCCACTTTTGAATTTGCGTTATTAATTATTCCATGGAAAAGAGCGTTCGGTATATCGCGTTACTGATGCCATAAAGATGTGAGCGCCGAAAATACAATTTCAATGCCAAGAGGTCGTATAAATATTGTCTGTGCATTCACCTGCAGGAAACATGAAAATACGTTCAGAGAATTGAGATGCAAAAGTTGGCCGATGAGAGCCAAAAGGCCGTATGTGCCGACGGATACGACCATATGAAATTGAGAGAATAAATTTTTTTTTTTTTTTATACTGCTGCCAAAAGGTCGTAACCACTGCTTTTGGCTTTAGGAACGCCAAATGGTCGTATAATTTCGCCGGCGTCCTCGTGGCGTTAGTAAAGCAATGTGTGAAACACCAAAATCTACTCATATTCAAAGCGTTCCATCCCAGAGTAGCCTATCCTACGTTGCCCATTTAAGGCGGATTTTGAATGGCTGTCGATAATTAAAATGAGTCAAACCGATAATATGGGATGAGCACTGAATCCTGCATTTATTATTTTACTCCACAGTCGTCGTTCGAGAAGAACTATACAACGACGGTCGAACCTTTACGCAGATTGGCTTGGGAGGAAAATCTGCTGAAAATTTATGAACATAATCTCTTAGCAGCTGTTGGCCATTACCCTTACACGCTGAAAGTCAATCATCTCACCGACCTCGGCACGGCTCAGTACATATTAAAAATGGTAAAAGAACAATTGACCGCTGTGGAAATACCATGACTTTGTGCAGGTTTTTAAAAAAAATATGAAAATGAATAGATACAAGAACGAAATAGAGTGAAGTTGGTATAATTCATGAATTTGGTTTTGAACCTGCTATACACATATGTATATATGATATACGTAGATAAATCGCTTTGATTCCATCGTTTGAGGAAAAGAGCTGTTGTAATCTACGTATATATGGAGTTGGGGGACGAAATGTTGACATTAAATAAATTAACATTCGGATATTTCGTGATTAGGTCAAACTAGTTCATAGCCGAAGGCGCCGATTATCGACCGACGCTGAAATGGTCAGCTCAATTCAACACTTTGGAAAGGAAATTCCAGCACGTCTCGATTGGCGGGAACGTGGTTTCAAAACACCTCCAGAGAATCAACAGGATTGCGGAAGTTGCTACGCCTACTCTGTCGCACACAGCATCCAGGGTCAAATATTCAAAAAAACTGGAATGCTAATTCCCCTGAGTGCCCAGCAAATTGTAGATTGCAGTACTTCCATGGGGAATCTTGGCTGCGCCGGTGGATCTTTGAGGAACACCATGAAATATTTAGAAAAAGCCAGGGGGCTCATGTCAGACAAAGAATATCCATATACTGCAGAGGTGAGTGTCAGAGATCTTAAGGTCCTTTCAATGACCCATTTCCACCGATTGTTACCTATTGTTAGAGGCATCTTCTGCCATGCAGGAGTGGCGACGAATCGCGTTTTCGACGTGATAACAATGCTTTTAACAATAAGTAACACTGGGCCCAAGTGGATCATCAATAGCACCTGAAAATCAGTTCGAATAATATTCGATCGATGGTCTCCGCATAGAAATCTCTAGAACTACAGTTCAGTATACGAAGAATGAATGTCCGTAAGAACAATTCGCAGTGGTTATGCCGGGTCGTAAGTTAACTAAAATTTCATTATAAAATCCCAAAGGGAGCTTATTGACACTCGAGTGCTGATATCAGTTACCATTACTGAAATAGATTCCTTGCACCCAAATTATGGTGGTCACATGCACAGCCTTTCGTTGGCATCGAATTTTATCACATTAATTTGTGTGAATCGCATAGAAATCTAGGACACATGAGTAATTTTCCTTACCTCTTTGTCAAAAGGGAGATTGTCTATAATTGGGTTGAAAAAAAATGACACCCCCTGACCACACGTTATACCGCCAAACAGCTTGTTCCTAATTTCTGAAAATTTGTCCACGGGCGGACCAAACTTTGTGACATAAATTGAGAGAGAGAACTTAAAATGTTTCGTTCTGCCATTGCAGCAGGGAAAATGCGATTTTCGGGAATACGAGAGCATAGTGAACATCACCGCGTGGGCAATCCTCCCAGCTCGCGATGAAAAAGCCATCGAAATTGCTGTGGCAACCATTGGACCGATCGCAGTTTCCGTGAATGCGAGTCCCAAAACATTTCAGCTCTACCAGTAAGTGGCTACAGTACGATAAATATTGTCATATATATATATATATGAATGTTGATTTCTTGACCGTATGTACTTAATGAGGAATAACCACGGAAAACGGTCAGGTGATAATATAAGATGTTGTTTTACTATTGTTTTGTACAACGTTTCGGCTGGAACGTCCGGCCAGCCATCTTCAGATCTATAAATTATTACACCGTATTTAGAATCTTTTTAAATCAATCTTATCCGTATGCATGTTTGTTATTAAGCAAAATGTACATTTTATGTGTTCAAATTGCCGAATTTTCAAAATTTATACATGAAAAACTATTATGGTTAAGAATCAAAGAAACAATGGTGGTATGTGAGGAAAAACTACTTACAAAATTGCACTTCTCATCGCGCAACAGGCGCAGTTGACAGTTTTAGGCATTGAAGATAAGTAACGGAGAATTATAGTAATGTCTGCTTAGATGAAATTATTTGGGTAGTATTTGCGCAAGTACCGAATTATAGCTAATTAGGCGGTGAAATTTGAACCAAGTCTAACTTAACATCGGCGCGTAAATATGGCTCAGATTGTCAATATCAGTTATTTTATTCACACAATCATTCTTATAGAGATGTTGATCATTTCTTTAATCAACCTTTGTCTGGTATTATGAACTCTAGCCAAGATCCGCACATTATCGAAATCAAAGTTATGGCCCTTAGTTAGGGTGTGGTTAGCAAGAGCAGAGGAATCAATCGCCTTAGTTTTCATGCTATACTTATGCGCATGCACTATTTTATTTAGATGTTGACTAGTTTGTCCTGTATAGCATTTCTGACACTCATCACAGGCGATACCACACACAGTACTAATTTTATCCAATTCCGGAATAGAATCTCGAAATTCGATAGCAGTACACGGGGATTAACGAAAATCATCAAGAGACATCGAAAGACAGTCTAGCGACAGATCAATCGACTGGGAAAATTTGAGGTGCCAGCGCCAACTCAAGCTAGCGCTGTCATCGAAGTGGTCGAATGACACTCTGACACTGGTGACCGGTCACCGAAATGCCTCGGCGTCACCGAAATGTACAAGTTATCGTTGAGCTTTGGGGTCAGGAATTCCCTCGTGTCATCAAAGCAACCGAACACTATAGTCATATTTATATTTATATTTATATATTGTATATATTCAGCTATCTGAATATTAATCATTGTGTTCATATACAAATATGCTGATGTGATGATGATCATTGATCGCACGAAAATGATTCTGCCTAGTTGTTACTGTAGCTAATTGACTATACTAATTTTCCACAATGAACTTTTGAAGCAATTACCAACAAATTTTTGTATTAGACGCGCTATTGAAGACCACTTTGCACGCACTGTTACTTATTGTTAGAAGTATTGTTGTAACTCGGAAACGCGATTCATCGTTACTCATACACCAAACAACCGATTCAGATGAAACTTTTTCGATCGAATGCAGTATTATAACAGAAAGTGGCCAACTATTTCATCTCGGTGAAATTTCGAAAAAATTCAGAGTTTCGAGCGAGTTTGTAATTGTTAGGTTATGTTTGTTTATGGATCCAATCGGACAAACTTAAATTTATGATAGGATTCTTCGCCAATTCGTAGAGTTGAAATACTTACCCACTTTCTGCCGAAATACTGCGTCCTTTCAGAAAAATTTCATCCAAATCGTATGCGTGGTGTAGGAGTGGCAACGAATGGCGTTTCCGAAGTGATAACAATGCTTCCAACAATAATTAACACCGGGCATAAATGGGTCTTGAATAGCACCTTAAAGGGAATTTGGACTCGCTATCTTGAATGTACAGAAACCGTTTCGAAAATGAGAATCGTAGATTTACGCAAACGACTCGATCGATTGTGATGAAACTTCGAGAATTTGTTGAGCATAATGGCAGAAAGTGGCTAATTATTTCACTCTTTAAGAACATTGATCGAATTCGAAGGAAAATGAATATTCCCTATGTTAGCTAGGTTAGATTGCCAGCCGCGACTCCAAACTCCCCTTAACTACATTAGGTACACCTTGCGCATTGAAAGCATCTGGAACGTCTAATGAATATGCTGAATTATCTCGAATAGACCAAATAAACTAATTTGACTAGATAGCTAACATTGGGGGCAATCAAATAATCAGAGTGATACAGAACCGAGAGTCCAAAGAATATTATTTTGACTGATAATCTCTTGATTTTTTTGCGATGAGAGTGAGATAACGAGAATTGAAACGATTATTTGAATTCATGAGTACGCTAGTACGTAGCGTGGTTTTGAGTTAGCAAGTTACTCTCAAGCCTGCCGAGTACGAGGCTATAGTATCGAGCTAATGAATCGGGGCGCCTATCACTTGCAGCCGACATAATCTTCGAAATTCTCCAAATTTGAAACCAGCTTTAGAAGCAGCAAATTCAAATGATTATGAGAATCATTTCAAACTTTTCGTAGCATCATCAGTAGAATCTTAACGAGCTAAAGTTAAGCTACGAAGAAAACCGAAAGTCTGCGTTTCTTTATATACCCATAGCAATAACTATGGTTGAGAGGCGCTATCAAACATTTGAATATTTGAATTCGGATAGAGACCGCCGCTAGTTGGCGCTAAAGCGCGGCATATGGGTACTGGCGGTAGCGAGCGGGTGTTAGCGGGGGCATGCAATGGCGTAGGACTAGGGAAAAAGAGAGCACGGCGTCAACTTGACGCTACGAGTTACAAAATCGCAACCCTGGAGTCGTCCAGATCGGTTTTAGTCGGTTTTGATCGCAAATGCGCGCAACAAGGCAACGACATGCCGTTACCACAGGACAAACACGGCGAGTCTCATTGCAGACGTGCACCCTAAGTCGCGACTCTATCGCGGCTGCGTTCCGAAATCAGCTGTCAGCGCTGAAATTTCAGCGGGAGAGAGACAGAGCTCATTGAAAACCTAATGGAGCGAGAAAGACACAAGACTGCTGACTGTACTGCCAGCTAATTTGGGAACGTGGCTCGCGTTAATCATCGCGTTATCTATCATGCCAACTGTTGCGTCAATTCGGGTGCGTGCCACCACAGAGTCGGAGTTTCCGTGGATTCAATTTTTAATAAACGTCAAAATGAACATCCAAATTGCTTAGCGAATTCAGCTAAACCACAGCATATGGGTATTTGTGGCGGCGATCGGGGGTTCACGGGGAAGCACACTGGTGTAGCAAAAGGGGTAAAGTTAACCCGGGCATCAAGTTGACGCGATGAGTGCAGAATCGCTCTCTGATATTAATTATGCGCAACTACGAAAGGCTTTTATCAATACCCGTGACCTTCAAGGTTATGTTTATGTGAACATTCATGTTGATCATGCAATCGCGTTGATTTGTCAACTAGGGGGGGGGGGGGGGGGGGGCGAATTCAACTTCCACTTCCCGTTCCGCGATGGTTTTTTTTTCTTCCTATGTATCGAAACCACGCAGCGAAATGCCATGAAGTTTTCAGTTTACAAATTGAAGATTTATAGATGCTGTGCTAATTTTTGACTAACATAATAATTCATAACTTACGCATATATCCATGTAACAGACTGAATTCAACGGAAGATTATGGCCAAATCACATAGATGTAGCTTCTCTCCGTTCCGTTGGTCCGTGCAGTTTTGATACATGGGACGGACGCTTATACCAATTAGAGTATGGGATTCACGAGACATCGAAAAGATGCGCGAAAGCTACTAAAATTCATAGTCAATCCGTATACACATGGCGTGAAACCCTTACTACTAGTATAGACCGTATCGCCACCGCGCCGATTGTAGTTTTCCGAATCTTACAGTTGCCGAGTAATGAGAAGAGGACGGAAGACATTGAAGCATTTGTAAGAGGATAGTATAGTCCCAGAGAATAGTATAGTCCCAGAGGATAGTATAGTCCCATAAGAACCAGACGTGACAAAAACAAAGAATGAACATTGCGCACGTGGAGAAAAATCAATTTTGCTTCATTTTGAGG
Source organism: Phymatocera aterrima (assembly GCA_963170745.1). Lineage (NCBI taxonomy): Eukaryota > Metazoa > Arthropoda > Insecta > Hymenoptera > Tenthredinidae > Phymatocera > Phymatocera aterrima. The sequence continues at coordinate 2,989,481 of OY720673.1, read as the reverse complement.
GAGGTTTCAATAGGTTTTCTGATGTTGTATGTACATGAAAATGAATTTGAGAGTTTTTCTGTACAAGGAATAGGTTTCATTATCCATTTATAGAGAAAACCCCAATAGCATGTTTTAAAAAATCCTGAAACTTCATGGTGGAGTTGCAAAAATTTAGTGGTCAGAAAAAAAAAGAATAATAAACCAATGGTCCTAGTTCGATGAAGAATACAAACCGATCAAGTTGCGATTGCGTCGCTGAGAGTGAGGTATATAGGTATACAAGAGTGCGTCGGTCTTCCGTGGGAACCCCCTTGTACTAATAAATGCAAATTTAATTTTGTTTAATCAACAGCAATGGAGTATATGATGACCCAGCATGCAATTCGGATATCGTAAACCACGCGATGTTATTAGTGGGCTACACACCGACGGAATGGATATTGAAAAATTGGTGGGGTGAGAGTTGGGGAGAAAATGGATACATGAGGATGGTAAGGAACAAAAATTGCTGCGGAATTGCCAACTACGCAGCATACGCTAAAGTCTAATCGATTTCCTTGGAAACTTTCTAACATTAATGAACAAATTTGTAATTTTTCAAACAATTTCTCACAGAATTTTGTCAAGGACTATAATTTAGAACAATAGGATTAGAGATCAAGATTCTCATTATTGTCGGGACACATACAAAATACTGATTGAGGGTAGCGGGCTTCCCAATTTTCGGGGACCCCATTTCGAGTTTGGAATGGGTTTGCAGCGGGTCGAGTTTTCTGACGAGCCCAAAATTTGGGAGAATGCCGTAACTGTCGGGAGTCCCGAAATCTTCGGAAAGCCCGAAATAATCGGGAATCGCGAATGGATAGAAATTTTCAAAATATTTAGGAAATCCTGGTAAACTAGAATAAACGTTCAATAAATTCAATAAATAATTTCTGATGGCATAGAAAGCAGTCATTACGAATATTCAATATTTCTGGAAAGTAATTCATCAATTTCTGCAATCAATTGAAAAAAAGTTCGAGATGAGTATTAAAAAACAAAAAAATTGGAGGCTTCATATGATGGAAAGAGAAAGTTTTGAAATCACTGGCAACTTCACATCGTTCACTAGTTGACCACTGCGAGCCGCGTAGTGTATTGCAAACTCGAAACTTAGAGAAATCCAAAAATATTTGGAAAAACCAGAATTTGTGAATTCACCGAGTTTTCAGAAATCCTGGTATTCTCGGGAAATCCCGAAATTTTCCGGAAACCCGACCCGAAGCTGCTAGATTTTTCCCGATCGGGCTCGACCTGACCAATTCCGTACCCGTATAGCACTACTTGCGGGTATAAGTGACGAACTTGAGTATCATATTCTGTATTTTGAATAAAAATGATGTAATATTATGTTGTAGAATTCATTGATCGCATTATTTGATCATGAACCTAATGGTCATTGATATCAAGTCGCCAAGAAAATAAACAATCTACCAAACAAATTAAACAATCTGAAATTTCATCGGAGCAATTGGACAAAATTATAGAATGCTCTGTACAAACGCGCGATAAGAAGGATGTTTTATAAACTTTATCATGGGCAATAGAAACTTTTTCCATCTCCGTGGTTCTAATGAAGTATCAAAATAACAGAGGCCGCTTATCTTCATACGTTAATCAATCTAACGGTACTCGCATGAGTATTTTTATTTCTGCACACGCATGGAATATAGTAAGATAGAGCTCGAATAAGTAACGCAATCAACACTAAACAAATATTGTGATAAACTGTGAACATGGAGTGTTCATAAAATTTGCGAATGGTTACGAACGTTCGCGCTCTTTTATTTCAGAGAGAAGAGTATAGTTCATTCTTTTATATTTTGTATGAGTAATTTGGTTGTATTCCGCATTACGATTCTGAGAGTTATGAGTACGTTTACACGGCGCTGCTATTCCGGTGTTACTATAACCGGTGTAGTTAAACTGGTTTTAAAAGTGCGTGTAAACGGTCCCTTACACCCGGAATAACCAATCGGGTTTAGGTATTCCTCTTGACCACCGGAAATAGCGTAACTAAACCGGAACAAGGGATGCGTGTGAACTGTATAGGTATATTTACATCTGTTTAGCCAACCCTAGAGATATAAAAATACCTATGCAGTTACATCGCGTCTTGCACTTTTATTTAGTTGTCGTTTATAGGTTATACCTATACTTATGTAGGGAGCCTTTCCTTTGTTCATGTTTCGATAATATTGAAAACAAAGACGAAATGGAAAATAAAAGAAAGCGAGACGGAATATTTTTTATATCTCGTTCAAGAACGAAAAATTGCAGATGACTAAATTAATACTCGTCATGCCTGCACAGTCGCTCTCAGCTATCGCGAATTACGACAATTTAGTCGGTAGATAACCTCACTTTTCTATTCACGTAGAGCTCCGATACGGAGTGAACTGCAGCTAATACAGCAAGATATCAATAATTCTCTAGTGGAATTTTAGGACTTCTTGTTGGCATGCCTACGGAAGTATAGCGCACTTCACAACGGAATAACAATTCCTCATAGGAAGATTTGGGGTCGACAATTATCGTTCGTGTAAACGGTAGAGCTCAAACCAGTTTAACTACACCGGTTATAGTAACACCGAAATATCAGCGCCTTGTAAACGTACTCATTGTGTACTTTGGTATAGGCAAGTGTAGATCGGAGCCTTACCAATAAGCGCATGGATCTCCGGACCACGTACGCTTAACCGTTTCGGCGCGGCGTTGCGCCAGAAAAACCAACCCTCTGAAAAAAACAAAGCCGCAAGTTCACGGATTCTCAATTGAATTAAATTTCATTTCATTCAATTTTCAAATCACAAAATGTACCGGAGTTGCCCGTAAGCCTTGAACGGTCGAAGAGGGTTTGAATTACAGGTATTTTCGCAGGCGAGGTAAAGGATGCTGGGAAGTGTCGCGTCGAATTGAGGATCCGTAAACTTGCGACTTTGATTTTTTGCAGAGGGTTAGTTTTTGGGGTGCGAAGTCGAAACGGTGAGGCGAACAAGGTCCGGAGATTCATATCCTTCTCCGAAAGGCTCCATTCTACATTTCCACCAAATTTTAGGTCAATCGAAGTATGCGTTCAGGAATGGTAGGACTATGAAGGGGTGACCCTTTAATTTTGTTGAGTAGTTTATATTCACTATCGTTTAAAGAAGGTCGTTAATTATCCCTGAGGCCCTGAGCAACGAATGTCAATTGAAATGATAATCCCAAGATTATGAGATATCCGAACGAACATGAATACTTCACAACAATAATTAATAAGATTACTGTTTTCTCTGTGGAACGGGGTATAAGAATAACAGTATGAAGTGACAGTAGTAATACGAACAACAGCAAATAGCAAACAGAGTTCAAAGTCGATCCATGTTTTTTTTTCATACATTTATAATCCGTATTCGTGTAATAATATATTATACATTATAAGAACAATCAATTATCAAAATGAGCAAAGCTGTAAGCACGTATCACAAAATTGCAGTGTTATGTTAGCCAATTATCATTCAAGGCCTTTGCCGGCATTATATACATAAAATTATCAAAATGAAGGCGCTAGAGCTTTTTTGTTCCCCAGACTGGGAACAAAATTCACGACATATCATTATTTATACAGGGTCAGTCAATCGAAATTCCAAAAATGTTCTGTACAACGGACCTATTTAAAAATGGTTGTTTTTTAAATTCTCGAATTTGGAAAAATTGGTCTACTCATTGCAGTTCCGGAGAACACATTGATGAAGCGATCTGTCGCTCTTATTGCGGTAATAAATAACAAATTTACTGGATAGTCATTCATTTAATAATTTTACGCACAAATATTCGATTTGCAAGATTGATGAACGAGACTGACTTCAATATTCTCTACCTTCAAAACATCTATTTTCGATCGAGGAATAACGGGTTTCCGATTTTTCTTTATGCAGCTGCTTTTCAATGAATAATTCGAAAACGAATCGACCGATCCTGGATTTTCTTACAGCAACAGATGAAATTTTATCGATAGCTTCAATTCAATCCATCGTGAGGGGTAGAGGTGGTGGATCGTCGAAAATCCTTGTTCCTTGAAAAATTATTTCCCTTCGATACTTTGGAAACTCCCGCAAGCCGTAAACCGTATCTCAATATCTCTTCTAACTTTCGAAATATTAGACTGGTAACTCGTCAAATAAACACCCGGTATATGCTAGAATTGCCTCAGGCTGTCGTTCATGTCGTCAGTCTATGGCGAATGTTGGCTCACGGAAAACTGCCACATTGTAGCAACTGTTTTAACGTCACTAAAATTGCAAAAAATCCTGAGATCTATCCACGACGTAGTTTACCAAATATTGAGAAAATTTTGCATGGGGCTCAATTAATTGTATATGATTCCCTTGCCAATGGGTCCGAGCCGCTGTTCCCTCCAATTTTCGATGTCCACGTGACTTCCGTCTGCTAAAGACTTCCAAGGACTTCTGCAGTAGACGTCCGAAGACTTCCAAAGAATTTCAGAGAATTTCGGAGACTTTCAAAGCATTCTGGGGTATTCGAAAAATTTCTAAAGAGTTGCCGAGAATTCTGAAGACTACCACGAGGCATTCGACTTCCAACTGACTTCCAGACATTTTTAGTGACTTCCAAGACTTCCAAAGATTTTCAAGAAATTCTAGAGAATTTCAACGACTTCCGAGACCAGCTCGTACAGAAGAATTTCTGAGTCAATAGCCCCTCGTGTGGATCGCTATGTTCTCCGCAATAGCTTACAGACCTATATCTAGCAATAACTCGTGAGAAGACGTGGATATCGGCAACGCTGAGAGAAAAATACTTGTAGAGCTTCACGCGTGTAATATATTACGGTATAAACGAGAACGTGAGACGAGGTTATTCTACGGGTCAAGGGTACAGCAGTTTTCTACTATTTAGGAAGCGGGCGGTAATGCCTACGCCGCACCGCACGCTGATGAACTTTGGTACGATTGTACTCAAAGAATACTCTATATAATGCGTATATAATATAGATTCTTCCAACAACGAATGTTATCAATCTATGATTATCAGCGATCTTCTTTGCTCGGCAGCAGTCGCCAATCGCACGTGCAAGCGACGCAAATAGTTCCAAGATTTTGATTTCATATTGAATATCCGAAATAGCGGACGGCGGATTTTACCGATAATTAATAGAAGAGATTCGAGGAATATAAAGTACGAATCAAAACGTCTCATTTAATTCTATATTTTGGCGTATATCCCCCGATCAAGAATATATCAAAAACTAGCCCCCTTCGCTCGCGGAGTATAAGAAAAAATAACGTATTCTATACATGGATTGATGTATAAAAGAAATTAAAATAAATATGATATATAGTACTGTCATACCGAAAAAAGTAACTAAGCTACTTTACTCATGAGATAAAGAGATACTTGTATGCATGCCGAATATACCTCGTCACCGCTAACGCACAGATATTTCCGGTAATATTCATGCACTGTTGAATAATCATTACAGAAATATTACTGATGCTATATATATTTGCAAGTTCTTATCTTTTCCATTTCGACACGTGTTCCCTGAAGACAGCCTAGAATTTTAAGCATCTTTCGCATCGGCAACCGTAATGCAAATCAATAATAATAATAATAATAATAATAATGACAATGACAACGATAACGATAACAATAACGACAACAACAACAATAATAATAATTACAGTGGCAATGGCAATGGCAATGATAATGGCAATGGCAACGGCAATGGCAATGATAATAATAATAATAATATTTGGTTCATTCAGCGTAGAGTTCGGGCGTGAAGTCTGTAGAGTCCGGTAGACGTAATCTTTCCGTTTCATTGTAGCAACTGCAGACTGCGCTGGACAAAGTTTACAGTTGCAATTAGAACAGCTATAAGTATAGCTACAATTGTACTTCTTAGCAATCATCTGTCTTATCCAATAAACGGATCTCCTGTCTTTATTATTTAACAAGTATTCAACTTGTTGCGTGCGTTCATACAGGATTCATACATCAGAGAAATTTCTTCCATGTCCACGGAACTTTACGAATCATCATCCAATTATAATACATAACCATATTTATTCAGTTTTTGGCTATTGATCTGATTGTATGTGCGAAATAATTCCCGTTCGTTGATCATCCATCTTATACAACTGAAAATCATTCAAAATATACAAATAATGCTTTTATTATACGTATAGTTTACTTATTACCCTCATTTCCGACATACTGTTCAACAGACTCGTTCAAATCTGCCGCAAAAAAATGTCACTCAGCCCTCAAACAAATGGCGTTCAAATTGTTTCAACGAGTTGTAGCCAAAAAGCCGGGCATACCCTATCCAGTGTATAATAGAGATCAGTGGAATAAGCCCAGCATGATACTCGATTTTTATCACCCTAAAACTATTTTCGCCAGAGCGCATCCAAGTTATCAATTTGCCCTTGCAGATTAGATCATTAACGGAACAATGGGAACGGATAGGACCATAAAAATCATCGATATGGATAAAAAATTACTTTTTAGCATCGTAGAAAGTGTGCGCGCGTGTCGCACATTTCGATTTATATCTGAGCGTAGGCATCTAGAATGAGCAAATGGGGCAAAGGAGCGCAATTCGGTATGCAATTTCGAGCACGTCGCCGAAAACATCCTCGGTTCATGCTGAAACAAAGTCGAAAAACGGAACCTACGAAATACATAATAATTGGCGATTGACAATCGCCCAACCACTAACCTATGTGAAGTTGGCCTGCAACTTTCGAATTTTTCAATGATCGATATAACAAATAATTGCTCCCTAATTGCTCCGAATTGCTCCATAGTTTTTATTAATTGCTCCTTCTTAGATCGTGAGAAAATTAAAAAATTAAAAATTGAAAAACCCCAGAATCTAGGGATATTTTTCAAACTCGATTTTCAGGTACTTGAATAAGGTTTTAGATATCGGATATACACCGAAAAATTGCTCCCGAATTTCTCTTAATCGCTCCGTTTACAGTTTTCATAAATTTGATACAGTTCTCGCAAAAATTGAGAAAAATCTAAAACCGTCGGGAGCGTGGTGGAGAGCACGTCAACTCTACAACGCGATTACAATTTGTGGGAACAGCAGAATTCGAATTGAATCTATCCCTGTCAATTGCTCCCGAATCCATCCTAATTGCTCCATCCGCAGCTTTGATTGCTCAATCATGATTTGTTGGGAGTAAGGCAAAAAGTAATCTGGCTGCAACGGAATGTTCGAGACGAACCCATTCACACACGCACCAAATACATTCCTCATCTAACGACGTTGATTTTCTATTTGTAAAATGGATATTGAGGGCTGGAAGAATCAGAAAACAACTGCTCCTTTCTTGCTCCTAATTGATCCACCGTTACTCCTAATTACTCCGTCTCAGTTTTTAAAAAATTGGATAATTAAGATTAGATAGTGGAATTGCAAACCCGACCAGCCATTAGTGCATAGATATTTATAGTATTTGATCTTTAGAATGTGGAATGCCCGGAAACGAACCGCTAGCGGTGCATGCGCATTAGCAAGCTTCGTGCCAACTGCTGTCGATCTAAAAAAAAAATAATTACTTCCGGCGTTATTTTCATTATTTCATAATAAATTGCAGCGGGTGCTGGTTGCGCCATCGACGCGCCATCGATTGGTATCATGATTTTTATTGAAATTTCCAAACCCGTTGCATACGATCGTATTTAAAAATGAGGTGCTGTAATTCAGCACCCCACTTTTATTTTCGATTTTTTCATAAGCGAGCAAATGCGCAAACGTTTTATTGCGATATCCTTTGTATTTGTGCCACTTGCAAGCAATCTAACGTAATTTCAAACGGTTTTGTTTGATTCGGGTGCCAACTTTATGAACCCCGGCGCATAACGTTGCCAGGGTGAAGCCGTTGCGGGGAGGGTGCGGAGGTAAATGCACCATCATTTGGGGCCCAGGTTCTGATTTGGCTTGATGTTGCGCATGCTTTTAAGAGCCCATTTGATATAGCCCGTATGTAAGCTAGGTTAGATTGCCAGCGGTGGTTGAGAAGGAAATCAAGTCTATAATATAATAACCTTTTAAATATAAACTTTTCAAACTAAACTAAAACTAAACTTTTCAGGAGACGAAAACACTTAACAACCATTACAACTGTTATTAAAAATCTTCCGATTCTCAAAGCATTTATTACCCATTCGAATGAGTAAGTTTCGTGGACTTGGTTCCTATCATCATCTTTCTTCCTATCAGCATAATTCATTTTTTCGTCTCTTTTCATTGTTTACATTGACTAATAAAACATAATATTGACCTTAACAGTAGTTTTCGTATTAATATACATCATTGAGAACATATGGTGATTATTTAACGAACGCTGTTGAATTAACGCGGCATTATGCATGCGCACAAAGGTAACCAATCAAAAAGTGGACCCCAAAAAATGGCGGTCCTCCTCTTGATACAATACTCGACAACCCCTCTCTATGGCTTCACTCCCCCCGTCTATATACTTATAGTTTATGCTCCGTCCTTATAATTCCTACGTCCATGCCATTACCCACTTCACCTTCTACAGCTGTCACCCACTAACCTCTGATTTCGCCGGCCGTGACTCTTTATCAAATTACAATGACCCTGAAATTGAGGATTGGTATATTGATTATTTTAGAGGTTAGCTCATTTATTATAATCAACAAATAATACAGATAAATGAGTACCTAAAATTTGATAACAGGAGTTAATAAATAATATAATCGATGACCACTAATAATGATAATAATGTTTCAATAATTTAACAATTTTTTTAAGCATGACTCACGTGTGACGACGACAGTTTTTGTACATTCTATTGCCCTGTACCGAAATCGGGTGTGTGATTCATACACATCTTTCATTTGACACAATAAATTCACCAGGACGAAGGCTTCCCACCACAAAATTATAATGATACAATTAAGAAATTTGTTCTAATCAATAAATAATACGGATGGATGAGTACCAAAAATTTACCCACAGGAGCTGAGACACAGCCACACAGGTGCGACAAAAAACCAATCGTTGCAAAACTGTACGAAACCCTCGGAATTTTTGGATTGCGCAGACACTACAGCAACTTATTTTTGCTGAATGACATGCAAACGATTATCACGAGGGGATTCCTAAAAATTTCGAAAACGGGTCCGCGTGATTCGTATTTAAGGGGAGTTTGGAGTCGCGGCTGGCAATCTAACCTAGCTAACATAGGGAATATTCATTTTCCTTCGAATTCGATCAATGTTCTTAAAGAGTGAAATAATTAGCCACTTTCTGCCATTATGCTCAACAAATTCTCGAAGTTTCATCACAATCGATCGAGTCGTTTGCGTAAATCTACGATTCTCATTTTCGAAACGGTTTCTGTACATTCAAGATAGCGAGTCCAAATTCCCCTTAACAAGCGCCGGCGCTAAAATTCAGCAGCCGGTGTTCGGTTCAGTGTTTCACAACGCCAACTTTATAAACCTGGTTTCTCCAGCTTCTCCTATCGCCTGCTCCACCATTCCTGAAAAAGTCGAGAAAAAAAGTTAGACACCAGGAACCCATTCATGAACATTACTGTACATTTTTCCCGTATGCCAATCATTCATCAGTATTATATCATGAATATGCACCCCGGTATGTTCGAGTGGAATCAATGGCCGGTCTGCATGCATCTTCATACGCTAAGCCATCTGTTGAGCGTGATTGGAACGCAGATTATATGTGACTTTCCGTACCGTTTGCCATCGTAATAATCCCCTATTACAGCATGCAATTCTTTTACGTTATTGTTGAATAACAGAAAATTTAATTTTTGGATCATTGATTTCGTAATACCGCGAAGCAGACCTGGTGCCAATGTTTTTCGCGTCAGTGATGCCCCGGCTATGATATTAACCAAATTAGTACCGCCAAACCCAGGTTAGGTTTGGTCGCCATTATTCGAAAATATGAGTATAGCATCGTCTTAAATGTCGCATACATATCCCAAATTATGCTGGGCCTATTCCCATGGTCAAAGATTGTTTAGAATGTCTGATAATTCGATGAACCTGTACTTTTCTGTATCAATCGTAGAAAGAAAGAAATCATTCACTCAAATAATTTCATTTAATACCCTGATTTCCATCCTTCCGTCGCATTGACTCATTCCGATGCTTGCATCACGTATGCATCCGTTAAGAATTTCGTGCAGATGGAATAGTTGGCTTGCATCCACCTCATCATTCAGCGACGGGTGGGGGGAGTGATCTAGATTGTCGACCAATCAGGCCAAGGCCGGTTTTGGACCAATATATTCGACCTAGATTGGTCCAGAACCCGCCTTGTCTAACTACTTACCGTCCATGAACCTCTATTCGGCTGATCTGAACGTTAGTAGCTCTGAATGTTTCAATTTCAAAATCTCGTCAATCCACGCTCCGTGCGTTGGGAATCTAAACTATCTGAAAATACATTTCCGGATGAAAGCGCGGTCGGCTGAATAGCCTTTCGATGAAACAGTCATTTAATTCAGTAATGCATCAAAAATAAAAATTACTCGTTCTTGATCTTTCGCTATTTTAGAATTCGTATCCTTAAAATTCGGAATTTCGGCCCGTCTATTTACTGGTTTATTGGACTTTCAAGCCCCCCCGATCCCTTATTCTGCCACGCACACAAAATGGCCGGCCCTGGTTGATGTAAACTAAATAAGACCATGATGAGTTTTATTGATTTCGTTACCCAATATGGTAGGTATAATATAAAGATTATGTAAGGACATCTGCGAATGCGAATGATTGATGTCGACATGTAACATTGAGGAAGAAGATACGCGACGACTTGATGTGTTGGTGAATTCGAGAACAGAGGCACTATAAACTTGTCTGTTGATTATTAAATTGGTCCTCTTTTTACTTCAGCGGTATAGTATTCTGATTAACATTAAACTTTAGTCCATTTCATCGGTCGCCTAGAGTCAAGGTAAATCTGTTGCAGACTTTCAAAGTCAATCGAGAGATACACGCCTCTCGTCATTGTGAGATAATTATTTTATTGTGAATGGTGCAGATATCGTCCTAATAAAAATGATATTCTGTAACCTGAGTGTAGAACTAACGCAATCCTGGAATCTTGTACAAAATTTATAATAAAATTCGCAATAGTGGCCAATACTTGATTACCTGTACACAAATTTAATCACAAATAATTATCCGACGAAGTGATCGAGCACGACGTTCGTAGAACCCTTGACTGACAGAAATTTGCAATAAATGTCGAAGGATCAGTTAATGCTGAGCGGAATCATGGCTCGAAACTGTGGATCGAGAATCGCGAGCCATTCATTCATGTCAGTTGATCGGATCTTTGATCCCTGATGGGATGTAGTAAATGAAGAGCAACATGTTTGGAGCACGTGTTAGCGGCCAGCCGATAGCGTTGTACTCGTTAACCAATCCCGACTAACTTTGTTACCGGGGCAAAGGGCATTCTCAACGCATTGCTTACATCTCACATATACATCATCAGCTTCGTTTCAATTCTCAGTAGTGTTTCAAGTTACACGCGAGAGAGGATGGATGAAAAACCCCCGAAAGATTAGAAGAAACAAATTTTCGATGGTATCTAAATTTTCACCCGTCACAAACTTCGTGATATTTTTTTATTCGTCCGACGGGAGTTATTCGTTTCTACCAATAAAACGTTAGACTATTATAAAAAAGTAGTTAATAGTGTATTCTCCATCGAATCTTCCAAACAAACAATCTTCTCCCTCTTGGCTGATTTCTTTTACAATTCTGCGCTTTCTGCAGAGATCGTCGAGGGAGGATTAATTAAGAAATAGTAAAAATCAATTAAACTAAACAAAATGAGACTTCTACTGTTGATTGGTCTCCTGGGTATCACCAGTATCGAAGACTCCACTTCGAGGGCTTCAAATTCGTTGAAAACAGTGTGGTTGGCACTCTATCCGGAATCAACGAAAGAACGAAAACAAGAATGCACGGGATGTGCCCAGAGCAGAATAGCATCGAATGATCCCGTTCTGACCGAGCTTAGAGTCGAATACGTCAAACAACAAATACTTAAAAAACTTCGGCTCTCGAAGCCACCTGAAGTTTCACTGTCACTCTCAACGCTGCCACAACCTCTCACCAGTGGCCACGTTCTTGAGCTCAGACCTGGAACACCATCAGGACCAGAAAAACAAGTGGAAAGTTTTTACGGAAAAACAGACCAAATCGTTGTATTTCCAAAAGAAGGTACAGTACACTTTCCCCTATATTACGTGATCGCGTACAATGACAAATTGATCATGTTGACGATTGAGGTCGTGACATTAGATGCTCATAAAAGCACTAATTCAAAAAAAAAAAACCTCCAAAAGAAGGCACAGTACACTTTCTTCTATATTACGTGATCCCGAACAATTACAAATTGTGCATGTTAATGATTGAGCTCGTGAAATTAGATGTTATTGAAACCACTAATCTGGTCATCGATCATTTGACCGCTAACAAGAGTATTTGAAAATGTGAATCTACTGTGAGCTTTGAGTTCATGACAGTTGCCGTTTCTCATTTCATTGGGGGTTGTTGAAATTCGAATTTCACTGGAAGTGGATTTGCAGATCCTTTTTTTCACGCTGATACGTATATTTCAGTGGGATTGGTAAAAGATATAAGCACACAGTACACTGTATCACATGAAATCCTCAACGAGCTTTTTTTTTTAAACTGTTCAAACGTTCGCAGCCACCGTTTCTTAGTTACGTATATATACATTAAAATGGTCCACAAATCAGTGGCTGATGTAACTGTACATTAAATTGCGAATGAATACATAAACGATAAGATGAGGAGCGTTAATGTATCGTTAAATTTCTGGATTGATAAAGCGCTAAAAAATGCAATGTACATTAAACTTACATACAACAAAATTCAACAATTTCATTCGACATCTATGTATTACGTGTGAAAATAATCGTTCATAGTAATCTGTAGGATAATTTTCCGGGTGGGGCCAACTTCGTACAAGAAAAGTTTAATTACTCTGAAAAATGAAATTGCAGTTACATTATTGGCGTTTTCAGAACGCAGAGTTTAGGCTGAACTGGGTTGAAAAAACAAAAATCCCCAGAAAAACATCACGCACTCGATCGCGCTCTGTAATCCCAATCACTGTAAAGTTAGTTCTGAACGCGTCATATTTTGAATCCCGATGTTTCGAAGGGGTCTTCCAGTTTAAATATACAGTTCCTGCAGTTCAGGGTAGGTCAACCCAGTTCAGCCTGAACTGTGCATTCTGGAAACGCCATGCGATTACCTGAAATTTCTGGTAACTTTTAACCGATCGTTAAAAATTCATGATCGTACCTACTAGTCCGGGAGGTAGCATTGCAAATGAAAATGTCATAATATGCCGGCTGATTTGAAAATCGATAGTCGATCTCGTACAATTAATCAGTACTTGGAAATGATCTTTCCACAAATTTGATAGCCTCCCACACCCACATCCACCTCGGGTGCGTCAGCTGTTCATTTATCAGTCATTCCAGTTCTATCGCAAAGGGTACCGATATCTATCAGCGTAACAACACTTCCAAAAATGCAACGCTACCTGCCGGACTATACCTAATTGTCGTGTTCCTTAACCACTTCTTTGTGCGTCGTGAAAATCATTTCGAAGGCGCGTGTCAACGATCGATAACGATTCAGCAGCAGGATGTATATAAATACATACGTATAGATGTAATTGAAGAATAATTGTGCGAGCAAGATCTTCAGCGCGTTAATTAATGAAAATGATAATGGGGATAATTTACTTAAGATAGTTAAATGATTCCTAATTAAATTAATTAGGTGTTATGGGAGACTACTTTTTAATGAACGATAGCAACGATAGCGGATACATACATGCATACCTAATTATTATATCTCACAATCAGAATTAGTATTCGGATTTTGACGCAACCCGCACGAATTTCGTTGCCAGACAAAAACTTGCTTATACTTTGCTTGCCGGAAAAGTTCGCTGTATACATTCAGCGATTTGTATTGAATCAAGATATTTTCGTTGTCGGATATCGCGATTCCGTAAACGGTCAGTGAACGAAGAATAAGTCGATATTGTGCTTAATCACGATGAAAAACGGTTTAACACTTAATTCGTTCAGAACCAGAATTATAAACAACAGTTACGAGAAGGGCTATAATTAAACACTATCGCATTATTCGTATGTGGAATTTTTGCTTATAATACGTATCTATTATGTATAGCCATGAACTCCCAACACGTTTGTTTCAAGGAATTTGAATGGAATATAACACGCGTGGAATCGGTTATCACGATTGATAGTATAAGAACTTTGAAACCCACGTAGAGAGAGAGTGAAAAAATATTAAAAAAAAGCAAGAATGAAAAAAATCATTATCCACACAGGGCATAATAAACCTGATCGAATAAGTTTTAGAAAATTTTTCAATTATCCTTCACAGACATGAAAAATACCCGTAATTGCCAGCTCCACACCAACCATCTCTCGAGCATCAATGCTATGGATTGCTTCACATTTTCATTGTCAAACGAAATGCAGTTCGTTGATGTAACGTCCGCAGAACTTTGGTTTTATAAAGAAGCGGATGCCAACGACGTCGACAATCAGACATTCGTTATCTCTGAATTGGACCACTGGGATCTAGACCGCAGCTTCCAGAAGAACAGCATCATGGCAATATTCGAAACTTCAGTTGGAGGTGAGCCGAAGTATAGTTCACTACAATTATCACTACTTGGTGTGTAAAAAACGACAGATTGTTGCTGCAAATGATTCGCCTCGAATTGACATAATATCAAAAATCACTGGATTACTTTTATTCTGCTACCGATTTTTTTGTATTCTACAATCCATGTAATTCGTCATCATTTTGAAAAGCATAATAAATTCGGTACGCTCATTATGACGCAGAAGAAGAGGAAATAATCATTTTTCATTTCGTTCACGATATTTGTAGCAAAGGTAGGTCACGAACTCGTAATAACAACGCCAACAAATTATCCGATTATTATGATGCATCCATCCATGGAACAGAGTCCGCAGATAAGGATATATGGTATGTATATACGTATGTATAATACATACCTATCTCCGAAGCAAACCAGTATAAGGCAGCAGTCGTTTGTTGGTTTAATATAATGTCGACGTACTGTTTCACAATCAATAATAGAGAAAGAATCAAAAAAAGCACAACTAATTTATTGTTCCAAGCTTGGATTCTAGCAGCAGCAGCTGGCTAATCCACTACAATCCAGAGCAGGAGCAAAGAACAGATTAATTGAAAACCTAAATGAGAGAAAAATTTCACATCGATGCCTTATACTACTTCGATAAGTGAGATTTGACCAGACAACGTTTCCAGCCCCCTTCGTTATTTTTTCCAAATTCACGTGGAGCTTTGGAACACTGCAATGGCGGATCATTTTATCCATTTAGATCGGAAAAAAGCTTGCAGCAAGTGACATTGTGCACCATTTGAGAATTTGAATCATAGTACCGGATAAAAGAAGGTATAAAAGCGCAGAGCCATATAGCATTTCGGTGAATTGAACTTGACACGAAATCCAAAAACTTCCATAAACTATGTATCTAACGAAGATCCGAATTATGCCAACGGAAAGTAAAGTTTGAGTCTTTTTTTAGTCTCTTTCTCTTTTTAGACTATTTTAGGTAATTTGGGAACTTCAGTATGATGAATGACGTAGTTATGAAGTTGGAAATCTTTTCCGAATGACGTGGAATTATAGAACGAGTTAAATTATTTCAAATTATGGAAAATTATAATCAATTGACGATAACGCTTTGATTCACTTCTCCTCGCGTATCGCATATCGCTTTCTGAGACCAGAAAAACAATTCTTGTCGTGGTACGAATGTCATTTCAAAGGTTGTTACCTCTATCAGAGGTCTTGGCCTGTGGTTCAAAGTTTAGCTTAGCTAGCAACAAATCTATCCAGTATACACAATAACTAACTCGAAAAACTCGCAACCCTTAATCGCTTTGCCCCTAATTACTTTCGGCTTGTTCAGTACCTAATTGGGATGATTGACAAGATGGCTTAGAACTGCAGTCACCATTTAGAATGATGTAAATTATTATTTCGTATTTTTACAGAGGGCTGGATAAAAACAGATGTTGGTTACACCGTAAAAAAATGGGTCGAGGAACAGCGGCTGAGTCACACATTGCAGTTTACTTGTAATACTTGTTCACCAGACCGCTACTCGTCGGTGGTTTCCGCTGAGCAAACCTTGAAGCCATTTCTAGTGATTCACACGTCACCGTTACCTCAAAAAAATCGTCCTAAAAGAAACTCCAACTGTGTACCAGAAATGAAAGAGTGCTGCAGAGACGAATTGTATATTAGTTTTGACGAGATCGGATGGAGCGCCTGGATTCTACACCCTCGGGGATATCACGCATACTTCTGCCACGGCTCCTGCTCTTCGACAGCGTCTTTAACCGTCCCTGCGTCAGCACACAGCAACGTCATTAGAGTAAGTTATGAAAAACAGTATAAAGGTGGAAAACCATCAACGGTTGTTAGATCGATCTCCACACAGCACAGGAAGTTTCAACTTTCTAGTTCACAATCAGACAAAAACAAAAAGTTCAAGCCCGACCAGTTTGGCTTTTCACAATGATTTGTAAATTTGACCAATTTTTCTATCGGAAAAATGACAGAAAACATTTATAATACGTTCAAATTGCACATTCAGAGTAGTTCACGGTGCGGTCCTATTTAGAGCCGAATCGCCAGAATCCGGAATGAAGGAACGAAATGGGTGGGAAAGTTACCAGATACCGTGATCTTCGTTCCGCCGGAATTGCTTGATACGTACGGAAGATGATAAATTTCAATTTTTCTTGCCCCAGACCACATCAGCAATTCCACAATCAATATTGGAAATACTTTCTCATTAGTCATTGGCCTTTGGATGCAGTATTGTACCATGCAGTGGCTAACCATTTCATCTCGCCAAGAATTCGGGCGAATTCAGCGTTTTTAGGGAGTTACTGATTGTTGGGATACACTCATTCATAGGTTAGATTGGATGAACTCGAATTTATGATAAAACGCACCACCAATTCATGGAGATGAAATGCTCAGCTATTCTCTGCTAAAATACTGCATCCAATCGAAAAAGTTTCATCCAAATCGGATATGAGATGTAGGAATGGCAACGAATCACTATTCCGAAATGGTATAACAATGCGTTTAACAATAAGCGGCAATCGGTGCAAATGAGTCTTTAAGCTGCTATTGAAGACTCACGGCATTCTACAATAGGTAACAATGCATTCAACGTTGTGTAACAATGAGGATTTTATGCGTCTTTAATAGCACCTTAACGCATGAAATCTCCATTGTTACACATTGTCCGATGTATTGTTAGCCATGGTTGAATGCCGCGAGTCTTCAATAGCACGTTAAAACGAACATCTTTCGGGCTTCACGTGCTTGCTATTTCACGTAGACTCACGCTACACTCTTGTTTGCGTCAGTCACGCGTACGATTCGACATCGCTCGAAATGAGTGAGGTTATGGTAGTTTTGTCAAATGCCAGTACAGCATCGTCTTAATGTTATGTGTAGGTATAGTAGAAAGTTACAAATTTTAATTTTCTATTTATTCCTTTTGATGTTGCAGAGGTATCTTACTACGGGAAATAAGAACGGTCTTCCAAGAGGGAACGAAATCGTCCCGTGCTGCTCTCCGTCCACCTTATCACCGATACAACTTCTTTACGTAGATTCAAATAACACATTGACGCGAAAAACTTTACCAAATATGGTGGTCGAATCCTGCGGATGCTTGTAGATACTTATCCACATGCTATCCGCGATCAGTAAGTTTTGTTTACAAGTAGGCACACGAGCATTGAATACATAAGATTCACCAGGAAACAGGTGAGCACAATTGCCAACTGTGTATAGAATTTGGACAAAAAAAGATGTGCATCTGGACAAAGACCACAGTTGGAAGTTGCAATTGTCGCATTTATATTGCAGTTGCAGTCAATATCATACTTGATGAATAATAATTCTAAACGATTTTGTTTCCTGAATCCTATAATTTCACTTTTTCGATTTATAGCTCATCCAGGTTTATTAATGTTCGCTCCATATCTTCTGGAATCAGACTATTACGAAATAATATTATTAGGTAGCCAATTATGTACTGTAATGAAATTCTATAAAATTATTTATGGCTATTTATTATAATGGCTGATAGGGGCGATTCTATTTTTTTGTCTCTCTCTTTTAATACCTATACACAAACTTTTTGTGAATGAAACTTACGCTGTACCTGCTACCATTGGATTATAGTCGACAAAATAATATTACGATATTACGTAATGGCGTCACATTGTCCGAGTCAGTATTCACGCGTCACCTCTGAGATTACTATAACAATAATTCCCGTACGGAAATTAACCATTGCATATTATTATACCTAGTCGATGTAGCACAATAATAATTTATTGGAATTCCACACGCAATTCCATATTTTTTTGTTTAATGTACGGTATACTTTCGTAAGGGCGCAGTACGTAGTCCGTTCCAATACTCCAAAACCTAAACCAACCAAACCCAGTCGAAACATAATTATTATATTTATGAGTAGAGATCGGGAGACTTGACGCCAGACGTTGGCCAAATAATCCCGAAGACTATTCCTCAGCATGACACGTGGGGCATTTGACATTTGACCTACGCAATTTTATATTATACATATAATATATATAGCATTTATTTATTCTAAGATAGGATTATTTTTATATATTTCATGTTCCATTCTATTACATGCAACTACATACTATACACTATATACACAATACCAAATATATATATATAGTATACCTACATAGTTTTATTTTATGATTTTTCGTTCTTACCGATAGATCCTGCATATGTTTAACTTATAAACAAAATATGTATATTTTGCAATCACTTCCGTCATCGACAACCAATTTTTCCTTATAGCTTAGATAATTAACGGAACGATGTGAACTGACAGGCCTGTGAAAGTCATAAAAATCTCTAAAATATAACTATCGTAAAAAGTGGGCGTGTCTCACATTTCGACTTATATCTGAGCCTAGGCATCGATAACGGAAAAGAGGGAAAAGAAGCGCCATTCCGGATGCAATTTCAAACGCATACCGCCAAAAACATCCACGCTTCACGCTGAAACAAAACCAAAAAACGGAACCTACGAAATACATAGAAATTCGCGATAGACAATCGCCCGGCAGCCGTACTTATCAGAGTAATTCGGGGTTCTTTGCCGAGCTTAGCCGGCTCAATGGATACTGTTACCAGTAAATTTTTGACGCGTTGGCAATATAAACTCAAACGGCGACATAAACTTTTCGAGTTGGCCCACCTACGGAGATCCTGCCCAGTGTACAGTCACTCTAAAGGCCGAGACACACAAAACTGCATAAGCCATAAGCAGAGAAGGCAGAAGGCATAGCGCATGCGCACTACAGTGCTTTTCTTCGTGGAACAACAGTGCGCATGCGCTATGCCTTCTGCATTCTCTGCTTATGGCTTATGGAGTCTTGTGTGTCTCGGCCTTTACGCAGTCACCCGACGAATCACAGATCGTGGCGTCTGTAAGCGAGGCGAACACCGTACACCGGAAAGTTTGGGTCACCGACATTGCCGACGCGGCGACGCGTCCAAAATTCGCCGGTAACAGTATCCATTGAGCCCGCTCAGCTTGGCGCAAGCCCCGAATGACTCTGATAAGCATGGCCGCTGGGCGTTGTGAATCGCCAATTATTACGATTCCATAGGCTCCGTTTTTCGGCGTTGTTTGCGCATCAACCGAGGATGTTTTTGGTGGTATGTGTTTGAAATTGCACGGGGAATGGAGCTCTTTCCCCTCTTTTCCATTATCGATGCCTAAGCTCAGACATAAATCAAAATGTGTGACACGCCCACCTTTTACGATACAAAAAGGACACGTTTTGACGATTTTGATGATTTTCATTGGCCTATCAGTTCCCATTGTTCCGTTCATGATACAGTCTACAAGGGAAAATTGATTTGGTTGCGCCCTTTCGTAATTAGTCTTGGGCTGATGAAAACTGAGTACGGCATCACCTTAAGGAGCTATTAAAGACATATTGAGACCCATTGTTACTCATTCTTAAAAACGTTGTTATCACTTCGGAAATGGAATTCGTTGCTGAACCTACACCAATCAACCGATCGGAATGAAACTTTGGGGAGTGGATGCAGTATTTCGGCAAAAAGTGGCTGAGTATTTTATTTCTACGAAATATTGAATCTTCTATCGAAAATTAAAATTTTTCCAATCTAACCTATAAACGAACCTAACCTAACTTTCAGAGAATCCCGAAGAACTTTGAATTCTCTTTGAATTTCAGCAAAATGAAATATTTAGCCACTTTCTGCTAAAATGCTGCATCCGATCTTTGAAGTTTCGTTTTGATCGGTTCTGTGGTGTAGGAGTGGCGACGAATCGCGTTTCCGTAGTGACAACAATGCTTCTATGAATGAGTAACAATCGGTCCTTATGTCTGGTGAATATGCCTTTAATAGCACCTTAACAGGTCGAGAGTTCCTAACGAGTCGCAGCTGACGTAGGTTGGGGTGCTAGAGTCGGAGGGCTCACTCGTCTTGCGAGGCGACTTGGTCGGAGTTCTTGGTGGTGTAGGTAAGTGCGATGAGGGCTGATTATTCAAAGATTTACGTTCCGGGGGAGGTGGTGGTTGTTCCCGCTCCCGTCGGCGTTCTCGTACCGACTCTTCGCACCGCTGCACGTTGTGACTGAGACTGAAGCTGGGTATAGGCTGGTTATTATGGAACTCGCACTTGCCTCTGTTCAACTCGACGTGAGCCGGATAGTCGTATTCTCGGAGAATTTTGCTTTTCGAGACCGATTTTTTCAAATTTAGAGCATTATTCAATACACACGAGTAAAATTCTTCCTTCTTGACACCGTGAAAATAACAGTATTCATTCGACGAATCGAGCTTGTCAAATGAAGGACAAGCGGAAAACTCTAGATTAACGATTCTTCGCGATGTCACAGCTTCTGGAAACCTTGCCTTTTCGAGCCCCCTGGTTTGGATGCGATAGGCCGAGCCGGCTATCTCTCGCAGATTATCGTACAACTTCTTCAACGAGATGTCGTCCTCGAACCATGCGATGCCGTGGTGATACCATGTGACGTAGTTGTTCACAGAGCGTTCTCTCTCGTGCAGATCGGAAAATGGACACGGAGCTTGAATCATCCAATGCGCATGATAATTATGATCGACAGTAACCACAGCCACTCCTTTCGGTAAAAATCCCTGATTAACATCGCGAAAGCCGTGAATCTCAATAATGTAATCCGTGCCGGCACTGTAAACTGATACGTTCGCTTCAAAGGCTCACACTAGTCTGCTCTCTGCTGCAACGGCGTAACCCTTTTATGCCGAATCATGCGACGTATCCTTTTCAGAGTCATATATCTTGTTCTCGCTCTCTCCCGCATGTTGATGCTGGCTACTGACTGGAGTTTATCTGCATCTTGAGTGTTGCCCCTCCCTTTTCTGTTGGTGAAGCGCGGGATAAAAATATCACCACGCACCCTCGAAACTAGGCAGGCCGATATGAACTTGTTTCTCTGCCAGATGTCCGAGCATAGGGTAGGTTGACGTTGTTACAGCTGTTATGTCTAGCCACCGAAATCGGTAATAACCTGTCGCGCGCTGTCGATCTCTATGAGGCTGTCAAATTCGGCGTAAATGATGCAATTTATGGCTTCTTTGAGAAGCCTCGTCGAAACGCACCTCTGTCCTAAGAGTACCGTGCTTGACGGGTGAGATGGGCAGTTGGCCGATAGATCCGGTGTCAGGTCAAAGGCTATCAGACAATTTCCTCTATCGTACCGGAGACGATTGATGCCACGTTTTCCTCTTCGAGAAAGTGTATGCCCGTTCCCGAGAACAGCGTCTGATACGCATCGACGTATAGATATTGATCTTTGACGAAATTCGCTAAAAGTGGTTTCAAGGGAACCTGCACGCCGTCCACATACAGCGATAAATAATTCAATATAAAGTGTTGAAAATTGAACCGGTTTCGTTTTCTGTCACCTTTGAAGGCTTTGTTACTGATCATACCGAGTACCACACGTTTAGGTAGTTGGCCGAGGACAACGTTATCCAACATCTCCGATTGCACTCCAGCATGAATGGTGAAGGCTTTCACCTCGACTCTGGTGACTGGGTATCTTGCTGTGCATTTGGAGAGTGTCCGTGCGTGAGCGAGTAGAATTCCGGAACTGATCTTCACCCGGAGCGCAAACAGCAAAGTTTCGACCACGTGCAGGCGCTGGGGCGCCGCTTCCAATATGCAACAACTGTCCCGTGATCTCCCGAGACGACGGCGCAATTCAACGCCGTTGAGTAGGAACTTTTCCTGATTGAATACGTTGCAGTGCAGGTGACCAAGCAGGTCTACTATGCGCCCATTACTTGTAATTTTTTGACGGTCGAGAGATCCGGTGTCTCCGGCTGCCTCAGCGGTGGTCGTGTCGTAGACATCGGCGTCTCCCACTGATATATATACTATGGATACGAGCTCGCCGCCATATTGGTGTACCCATTAGAAGCTTGGAATGCGATATGCGCGCTCCTGGCAGTCAGCCACGGTACTACGTAGGGCGCGGCCTGTTCAAAACTACAAAGAGCGAGTACCAGAGTCCGGCTAAATTGTAATGAAAAATTATCCATTACAAATTACTCGGAGTAATTGTAATTAATTTCAATTTAATTACAATTACTCCGAGTAATTAATTTTTATTTTATTACATTACTCCGAGTAAATGTGTCTTGATTGCAGCCTGTGGAAAAATCGTGGGTACGCTACCTTTACGTAGCCTTGTCATATTCCACCAGTGCTCAAAACAATTGCTCGTGAAATGGTTAGAGCAAAGAACCGCTGTTTTGGCAGGTACCCAGAGTGGTCTCCCTAATTTTTCGATCCATTTCTGCCTTTCAATTTCATTAGCTGGGAATCTAATCAAATTTCAAAGAATTGTTGTTCGTTTCTAGCCTCCAAAGAACTCAGTTTATAGTACTTACCTGTGAAATGTTATTCCTTTTTCTGTCGTTGATTTTTTGCAAGACACGCATCTTCCCATTTTCAATCGTATTAGTGCAGCACTTCTTAATTATTTTTCTGCGTATCGTTATCACTGCATTTTTCTGTTATTAGATCGCGGCATGTTTCTTGGTTATGAGCATGTAAACAACGCGTGTGAGCGTAGTACCGTGGCTGACTGCCAGGCAGCGCCCACATCGAATTTCAAGCTTCTAATGGGTACAAGCTCAGCCTCTGCGGCCCATAGCGATCCCGCATCCAGTTAATATATATATCAGTGGCGTCTCCTTTTTCGCCCGCGTACCAAAGTCCTGCCGAAACGATGTGATTTCTTGGCGTGCGGTGCGTAGTTCAGTAGCGTCTCTATATCGGCACGGTAGACGTGCGAATTGTTCGCTGGCGAAACTAATTTCTGATTGAAGAATATATCTATCCGGTTGAATATCGAATGTAGGAGGTTATTCACAGATGCTACGGATGGAAGAGGCGGAGCAGGGCCACCTTGAGCTGCTGCTGCTGCAGCCGCTTTGACGTCGGATTGAAGCGGAAGTAATCGTACACGAATACTCAACATTGTATGCGCCAGGTCTATATACTCCTGTCCGTGACCCGGTACGCTTAATTCGATCGACCAATCATCGGTTAAAAAGGAGATTGGTTTATAATGTACCCACCGTCCACCCTCGATAGAAGTCTGTGTCGGCGGCAAAGCGAACGGATCTAGCTCAGACTTTATACATTCTCGAGAATGCGCGTGTAGAAAAGCCATTGTTATTCGGATACTCGCGTGTCACTAACGGGGTCCAAAAATATCGGAGATGGATCGCTTTTTCTTTCCCTTATTGCTCGTCTTTGTTGAGTTCTTTTTCTTCTTTCCAGTCTTCTTCTTCTTACTGACTTTTCCCGTTTTCGCAGGCCCTCGAGCGGCGATGAGTCTGTTGACGCGCACGAGTAATAACTGACCTTCCCGCCCACCAGCCGCTCCCTTATATCCAGATCCCGTCATGAGTTTGGTAATTTCATCTTTTGCCCTTTGCTGTAGGTTACGTCCCGATTCCATGGCTCGTGTTTCGAGCGATTCCTTGAACGATACGTTACTCTCCATGTACGTCATAACATTCATTTCCGTGCGTAAAACTTTTTTCCGGACAGCCCGGGCGCCGCTGGTTAACAAAGGTGAAACCTTACGAAATAACCCGCCCAGGAAACTCCCGATTTCATGTCCACGTTGGTACGCTGCTCAGCGATAAAAGTTGCCGATACCTCCACCTCCGAGCTGCGCCTCGTAATGTTTGGCATATTACGTTATAATTTCCGGACGCACTCGATTTCACGTTAACGAAGACGTCTGAAGTGTAGCGTGACCGTTAATGTCCTGTACGCGAATGGTACGGGGTCCCCCACATGGTTCCTCATATTGATTTCCACGGTGCGAAAATTTGTTAACATCGGATGTAGGTTAGTGTATCGGAGACAGAATCTTCATTCCTGAAGTACCGGTGATCGAACACTCTTTGCCACACGCCTGGATAACGCGTAACAGGGGTGCATAAACGTCTCCAAGGATGCGCGGCTCGATAAGGTCACAGTAGACAAACATCTGGCACGGAGGGATTTTTAACGGCGGAGGATTTGCTGCGGTAATTATCGCCGTTCGAGTGGATTTTTCATATACCGGGCCAGGTATACTCCTTGGGTCAGGTTGTACCGATGGACCAGGTTGTTCGGTGTAGCCTTCGTTGCGCGCTTCTAGATTACGAGGTTAGGTATCGGTATTCAACTGTCATCGAAGACTCGGAGATCGGACACTAGACAACAGAAGATCGTCCAGGTACTTCCATTCACTGACACTTAACCGGCGCTGCCGTCAGCGTTCAGTGGTGGTCAAAATAAATTGTCTGATAATGCCGAACCAGAAAACAATTGGGACGAAACCGTCCGCGAATCAACCGCAGTAAGTATACATTCACTTGTAGGTGGCACAGGCTGATCAGGTAATTAGGTGATGCATAATCTTATCTTCGATTATTTACGCGGCCGTATCTTTGTATGGTTCTTCGAATTCCAGAGAGTCTTTAACCGTCATCTCAAAACCATAATTGGATTCGTTCATTGAGGGTAACAAAATTACTCGATGTGCTTTTTTAACTCGTTTTTCTTATGATTTACCGGAGACTCTTAACCTAACCTAACCTAACTCGCAGGGCAGGAATACGCTGAGCAAAGCATTGATGACATTCAAAAGATTGACTCTCATCTTTACTGAAGCGTAACAATTTATTATAAGAACTGGAATTTTTCATTTTTTATCCGCATTTATGACACAAAAGTTGGAAAATTTACAATGGTCGGCAGACGGCGAAAATTGTATTAAATTTCACAACGTGGATGTTTTGATATGATTGTTCAATATTTACATTACTGGGGATTTCATGATCGGTGAGCTATTATACGATGCAGCTGTTCATTGAACACTATTCGACGCGTCGTCAGGAAAATTTAATCCATCTCTGACGTAGACGAAGCATTTGTAAGAACGCATTGAATATTTGCATCACGTTATGGTTATGAAGATAATTTTGATCAGAGATTAATCAAAATATCCTTCCAAGTGGTCGTTTCAACTAATTCATGTATGAGAATAGGGATCTTGTAGGATGAGAATCACAGAAAACTTACGAAATTTTGAACTAAAACACGAATAAAAAATGTCAGATTTATCTGTGTAGGTTTTGTACAAACATCAGGTTTTTTGGGAGCCGACTCAAAAGTAGTAGTGAGAGCACAGAAATCGCAGATGCGACTGAAAATGTGAACCATGAGACAATTATTATTTCTTGCAAAAATCTGCTCATAATCAAAGGTAGTTCACCACCGGGAAACTTTTTTTTCAAAATATTTAATATTTCGTTCTCCACCATAAGGAAGATTTTCCAATTAGTTTCGATAGGAAAGGTTATGTCCTTCTGTACGAAACATCAAAGTGGACACTTCACGCCTCCAACTTCAGAGGGTAGTTTCACCCCTTGAAACGCTTCCTCCGGCGATAAAAAAAAATGGTGACGCTTAGTTTTTAGTCTACTGTCACATACCTTGAGCTCTCTGACCAGAGTTACCTTCTTCCTGAGTGTGTCGATTTTTGGTTGTGATGGAAAGCTCACGCTGCACGTACACTTCAAGATCCTATCTTCGACCACGGCTATTGGTCCTTTCCGCTAGATTCGAGCGATGAATGGCTTAAAATATCAAAGATTGGGTCATAAAGTGTTCGACTCACTATCCGGGCGTTGAGTCAACGGTATCATTAACGGGCTACATACAGGTAATGGCAATCAGATATTCAACAAATATCAGATTCATGAATGGTACACGTGGAACACTGAATTATTTTTTTCGTGATAATTTAGAATAGCTGACCGTGATAGTGATCGTGATCGGGTTGTGAAATATTTAGGGTTATGTCATAACACATAACCTCACAAGCTACATTTGGTAGTCATATTTTTCCCGCAGCTCTACGAAAATGCTGTCTGAAGTTGACGTTTTCATCAGCAACTACACGCTGGTTGATTCCGAAATTTATCAACTTTGGGTCGACGGTTATTCCTGTGAGTTTTAGAAAACGGAAAACAAAAGAATTGTAGAAAACATGCTACACATTAATTTGATCACGAGCCTGCGACGTTACGGCATCAAAATGAATACACAGCTAATAATGTTTTTCTGGAATTTTGTTGCCTTAACATATGAGCTTGGACCTTGTTGGTTCTTTTGTTTTGGTTTTTCACACGATCCTTGACCTCGTTTGTGATTACTCTTACAGCCAGCGAAGCAGTCAGTACGCTCAACCGAAGAGGAATATGTCAGCAAACAAATGCCCCAATAGAACTCGTTGCTTCCGACGTTCTGGACCATTATCGGACTTACAGCCTCCTTGAGAGGCTACTTCAAATGCCTCATCAGCTCGCCTGTGAACAATTGGCTTTTCAAATTGAACCACAAACTAGTCAGATGCTAATAGAAATGTTTGTGAGACCCATACAGCTCCTCGGTCAATTAATTGATTTATATTGCTTTGTTCTTCATTGCTTAGGTTTATGATAAAATTGCAAAATTTATTCCGATTGAACACCAAAAATTGAAACTCATCAAGGTTGCCATAATTCTTTGAATTTGAGTACAGAAATAAGAAAAAATATAGAATAATGGTAAAGTGAATATAAATTGAGAAATATCTGAAAAGAATTTTCAAAGACGAATCGCCAACGTTGAAAAGAATAATACATCGGTCGATTGTCAACAGGTATTATGAGTTCGACGACGCAGTAGTACGCGATTTTCTTGGCAAAAAATTGTCAGCAAAACATCGCAAGGAGCTTGACGAAGTAGCGGAAAAAACAGGAGTGTCATTAAAGAGTTGTCGAAGACAATTTGACAATGTGAAACGTGTGCTGAAGGTCATTGAAGACCTCCCTGGATCTCTAGTCGCTAATATCAAACAGTGGTTCCTCCTTCCGGAGGAATTGGCAAAGTAAAATATCCTGTCATTGAAATTGTGGTGCAGCCGATTTCGAGCCTTTTTCAATCGTCCTTCATTTTTCATGAATCTGTGATAGAAGACCGTTTCAAGATCGATCAAGCTCAAGTTTATAACATAAATGCAATAAAGGCACCTGAAATTTTCTCTTACGGGAGGGGAATCCCCGAAAGTCGTGAAAAAGAAATCAAGATTTTTTTTTATCGAAAAATGTCGGCCGACATTATTTTTTGTGACTTTATCGCGCATCTAGTTCCGAATGCAGCTAGTCTTCGACAGCATGTTGACGTTACAAACGTTGAGCTTAACGACGATTGAATATTAGATTTTTGTACACGTGTGTATGAATCGAAATCGGATTCTCCGTGACTCGAATAGGAAATTTGGATCAAGATTAAACGTGATACAAGCTTTGAACCTTGGTATAATGAATTTTATTCAAATTTTATTCAGGCGCTACGCAGCAGTCGTGTTCATAGCCTGCATGCGTTTTGAAATGAACAAGAAAAAACTTCAGTATTTAACGTTTCCCGATCTTTATCACTGTGCAAATACGATGATGGCTTTATGGACGTATCGGTACACAGGGTCAGAATATTTTGACACCGATTTAGATAGAGAATTTTTATTAGATCTACCCGAATGCCGCGTCTTGTTGGATAACGACAAGCATCATAAACAGTAAATAAAAAAAATTGAAATTTCATAGGATAAATTTTGAGAAGTACTTACTTATTGCGCACCATGGAACGTATTCGATATGAATTAAATATTGTCATTATTTCTTTGATTCTTCAGCTTAGTGTGCATCAAGCTGAAGCCAACTTTGCTAGAGCGCTCGTACCAAGAATTGGACATGAATTTTCGTTCCTATTCACGAGCGATAATTGGAATTGCTTGTAATCTTCACCGCAATAGAGAACTCCGTTCATTCTTTCTGGAGCTTGTTGAAAAATGCTTGGAGCCTTGGCGACAAGTGAATTGGTCTCATACAGATCTGCGTAACTTTCTTGCCGCTTATACACAGTGTGCACTTGATATGGACGTACTCAGGTAGGAAAAAATAAGTTTCTCAGCAATGAAATTACAAGAAAGAGAAGACAAACAACCGAGACCATTCGTTTGCAAACTTGAGCCGTTCACTCATTTTTTTTCTAGGTCGAAGATTTTTTTACCTCCCAATACTGAATTTGACACTAAAATTGTTCATCTCTTTTACCCACGAAATCCATGAAATCAAATCCCATGAAGTTCTTTCTTATAAAATGCTATAAAATCTTATAGGATCTTATGGAACCTCATAAAATACTGTGAAATCCGTAATATCCCGTAGAAACTTATGAAATCTTTTGGCTCCGTCAAATCCCGTCAAGTCTTATAAAATCTTGTGAAATCTCATGCAATTGATGGAGCGTACAAATTCTGAAACCCAAAGAGAATTTATGAAGTCCAGGTGAAGTTTTTGCTGTCTTGTAAAGTGTTATGAAATTCTGGAAAATCTATCAAGTTCCATGAATTCTCACAAGGTCCTGTGAAATTTCCGTTTCTCAAGTCTTGATTAAATCTTCAGAGTCCAGTGTACATCATTTTTCAGCGCGAGTAGCCCCTCATTCCAACTTGATATTCTGTTTTATCTTCTTAACAGGGAGGCAGACTTGAAAAATGCTTTTGACCGTTATATGAAAGTGGTGACGACCTGTCTGTTACGTATGTACCGTCCTTGAGTTGGAATGTCATCGATGAGGCTGAAAACATTGACTGTAATGATGAAAGAGGACTATATGAATAGTGGTTGAATATGTAATAATTGAATAAACGTAAATAAGACACGAGGCAAAGCGGAGTCCTGTATTACAATTAATTTATTCATTTTTCCAATCCTTCATTAATTTATTTTAATTTCTACATATTTTTTTCATTTACTTCACTAAGAAATATCTCATTGAAGAGCATTTCCTTTGCCGAGGCTAATATTCCATTGATATAGCTCTACAAGAGATTGTAGATTTTTCCCTAACTTTTCAAGGCATCCTATAAGATCTTGACTAAACTTGAATCAAACAAAGACAGACGTTGAATACCTGTGAAATTTAAGAGGCCATTGGAGTCGCCGCTGGCAATCTAACCTAGATAACATAAGGAATAATCATTTTCCATCAAATCCGAGCGTTGTTTTGGAAAAGTAAAATATTTAGCCCATTTCTGCCATCGTACTCAAAGAATTCTCGAAGTTCCATTGAAATCGATCGAGTCGTTTGCGAAGATTTACGATTCTCGTTTCCGAGACGGTTCCTGTACATCTAAGATAGCGCGTCCAAATGCCCCTTAATGCACCTTAGAGACCCGATCAGTTGACTGTCTGGTCCAATTGTTCGCTAATCTAATTACAACCAGGAAATAAGAAAATCTGTGATGACTGCAGAGTTCTACTTCATTCTAGATCTATTCAGAGGAAAAAATATACTATGAACTTATTTTTCTGAAATTTTTACCGTCACAAAAACGAATATTTATTCAAATGGCAACAACTCAAATAAACCATTCGCTAAATTTGAAGGTATCGATTTTTCCCTCTATTCTTTTAACATTATTTCATTTCTCAACTATTTACAATAATCTACGAAGCATTCTTTACAATATGTTCTCTCAAAATCGTTCAACTCGACGAATTCGAACATCTCGAAGCATGAGTTTGGCTACTATTTCAAAAATAGTACACAAATAACAATAATATTAATAATAATAGTCGATATTACATTTTTCTTCTTCTGCTGGTTCATACTGTTTCCATTTGTTTTTCAGTTTTGGCTCCAAGGATAAAAGTCCTAGCCTTGAAAACCAGCTTATAGAAAAATGTAAACGATACCTGATACATACATATGTAAATTTGTGTAAATTTGAATGATGACCGAATGTTTTCCACTTTCTCTCATCGTCGATTGAAATTACGATTACGATAACGATTCCGGATAATATATAAATACTGTATAAATATTTTATTTTATTTTAGATCTTCTTCGAAAAGACACACGGCGATGAGATTATCAAGAAGCAAATCGCAATTTGCCAAAATAATTGATTATTTCGGGTAACTGATGGAACAGTACACTGGAAAACCTAAATTGGTAACTGTCATTACTGAGATTGACCCAACATTTTATTCACTACTGTAACAACGTCCGACGTCTTCGGCAGGGAGGCTGCTTCCAAAGATTTCGCATACGGCAGAGGCGCATCGACCGCTGCTAAACGGATTACCGGCGCATCTAAATGGTAGAATGCTTCACCTGGATCAAAAATAATTATATATTATTTCCGTTCACCCCACGCCACTAACTCCTCTCACGGCCGGAAGATCAGCATTGCCGAGATCGAAAGAGAGAGAGAGAAAAATCATGCACATTAGATGATTCCGTCCGTCCAACGTGATACTTACTCTCCATTATTCTAGCCGAAACTTCAGCCCCGATTCCGCAATGCGGCCATCCCTGTTCTATGGTTATTAGATGATGAGTTTTCACAACAGATCTCACGATAGTGTCTATGTCCAGAGGCCTGAGTGATCTCAAATTGATTACTTCGGCTTCTATCCCTTTGCCCGCAAGCTCATTTGCTCCTTCCAGAGCATTTTGCACCGCCATTGAATGTGCTACTATCGTAACATGATGGCCAGTACGTTCAATTTTTGCCTTGCCAATTGGTAGGACAAAGTCATTAGACAACGCCTCGTCAGACATAGGATACTGGACCCCGTAAAGCAGCTCGTTTTCCAATACAACGACTGGATCAGGGTCGCGAATCGCAGCTTTGAGCAGTCCCTTAGCATCTTCACTGTTATAAGGAGACACTACCTTCAAACCTGGGCAATGACTATACCAGGCACCATAGCACTGTGAATGTTGAGCAGCAACACCAGCTGCGGCACCATTCGGACCTCTGAATACCATCGGAACGTTGACTCGACCTGCTGACATGTAGAATGTCTTCGCAGCTGAGTTTATTATCTGGTCTATCGCTTGCATGGAGAAATTAAACGTCATGAATTCACAGATCGGTCGAAGACCAGCCTGAAAAATTAAGAAATATTTATTTCTACATGTTATATTTTTTTAAGGAGGATTGGTCATTGAATTCACTACTATGTGATCAATGTTATTAAGCAATAATCGCACATTGAATATTCATAATGGTCATTCACTCGTCAACTACGAGAACCGGACTTAAAACCACTGAAAAAAAAGGTTTGAATATTATGAACAAGTGCTCAAATGTCGATGTTTCATTACAAGGCGCCTTCAGAATACTGAAAATTCATTGGAATCGGCCAATTTCGTTGCAAGTAGGATTTTTTCGTTCAGCAAACTCTCCCCCACAATTTCACTGTGACATAATCTTTTCATAATGTTTTCTTGCTGAATATTGAATTTTATAAGATTCATAGTCATATTGAAGTCTTTCTTCAATCGACAAGAAATGGAGGAGTTATTCCCCAGAAATATAGAATATTTATAGACAAACTCAACTTTTGTGCCATTCAAAACCTCTTATTCAACCTTTTCCCACAGCTTTTCTGTATCTCCTGATACTCCAAGAAGATTATATCTTTCCTGAATTTTCAATGATTTTCAGAATTTCAGCCATTATAAAATTCCCAAGAATTTCAGGATCATCTAAAATCTCGACTTGACACAAACCTGTCCCAAACTTAGGATCCCAATTTTTGAAACACTATACTATTAGCCTTGGAAATTCAAAGAAAATTCTGTAAGACCGAAACAGTCATGTCTCGAATTGACGAAGGAAGATGCTAAAAAATTCGTTAATGTGAAATAATCGTACCATCGCAGCGCCAGTCGCAATTCCAGCAAATCCCATTTCTGTAATAGGTGTATCGATGACTCTTTTGTCCCCATACTTCTTCCAGAGTCCTCTGGATACTTTGTAGGCTCCGTCGTACATGGCTACTTCTTCACCTAATAAAAATACTCTCTCGTCTCTCTCCATTTCTTCGTCCAACGCAGAATTTAGAGCATCTCTTACCGTCATCTGTAAAGTATTAGCTTTATTTCCATAATCTCAATGCTTGGGTTAAGGACTGTTAAGGAAAGACCCTACTGAAAATTCAACTTTTAGAGATTCTGTAATACGACGTTTCATTTGAAATTAGGTCTATCTTGGTAGTGCTGTTCGAAATGAAATAAATTACACCCTGAGATTGGGAAATCGAGCCCCCACCCAAGAAAAATTCACACGCCTATAAATAAAATGGTACATGCTAGGATCACGGTGATCTATTTTAATATCTTCTATTCAGTTCTTGATGACATATATATATTTATAATTTCATACATGCAGGTTTTTGGAAAAGTCTTCCTCTTTACGAGAGATTATCAGACGATGAACTGTTACGTCGATGTGCACAACACAGAACGCGAAGAGCTAATGATAGTCTGCACAGCCTCATTTAAAATGGGTGTCTGAAAAAATAATTGGTTCCGGAGAAGCATTTGCAGATTGCAGTTGCTGGAGCCATAGCGGAATACAATGATGGTTATCTGAATACTTCTACAGCAATGCAAGAGGCCACTGGCGTATCTATTGGCAATATGACAAACATCATCGCACACCGATGAGATTCACGAAAATAAACCTAATCATTGAAAAAATTATACTGTTTTCATTTCATAGACAATATGACATTTCATAAATGATGTAAACATGCAGTGTATTATTTATCATCATAAAAACAGGTCTTTCGGCTATTTTTCAGGCGAAAATCGATTTTTTTCATCTATGGACATGCTTCAAAAATAGTAAAAATTAATTTTTGGACTCGTCGATTTTTTACCAAGTGTAGAATCATCTTCCTCGAACTTTTACAAGTGGATTTCGCGATACTCTAATTCCTTTGAAAACAAAATTCGGAAAGTGGTCTGGAAATTTTCTGACCATTGAATTTCTGGCAAAACACTACTACAGATTTACTCTGTAACATTGGTACTTCATGTAGCTGAAAAGTTGGGTGTACCCTCCCCTTAACTAGGGAATTAGTTTCGATCATGACAATCTAATGTAACAGAAAAACGCGAACCACGGTTTGGTGGAACAGAAAAATGGATGTAATTTTGAATTTCCAGCCTCTCCATAATGATTTGTTCATGAAATTGGATCATTGAATTCCGAAATTGCCTTAATATCATCTGCACTGAGGTAAAGTTCGTTTTTATTCCATTGACAATTAATTATTATAAAACAATAAAAACTGAATTGATTCTCAGTTCATGACAGTATTATAGCCGAGTTCAATTATCCTCTCGAAGCGCTTTAAGCAATCTTTCATCTGCGTCACACTACTGGACTATCCCCTCCAGATCTCAAGCGATTTAATCGAATAATAGAACTTGGCCTATGTTGGGTTACGACATGGAAACCTGCGTCCACTTATTCTGCAATAGTTATTTTGCTTTAGTTATCGTAATAGGTATAGTACGTACACAGTATAGTATGAACATGAAAGAATTTTCTATTTTAGATAATTCGGAAACTCTTCAGAATGTAAGACTCTGGGTACGGTTCGTTGGAACGAACCCATCAGAAAAATTAGTAACAACGGCGGCATAATATAATAATAGTAAGATAAATAATTCATTTATTGAAAATGATTACGTTGAATGGTAACAATGTGATTCCTAATTTTAGACATTTGGAAACTACAAACAAAGCGATTTTCTGTACACCCCATGCATTCCATGCTTCGGACACGCGTATGTAACGCGTGGATACTAATCGTGACTAAAAAAAAAGTTGCACATATTCTATTCTGCCGATTATGTCATTGAATAAGAAATCTTGAGTTATGTATGCTAATCGATTGACCTCCATTGACCTTCAATGAAATTCGTCTGTTAACGCACATTAATAAAATGTTATGAATTTCATTCATCATCTATGCTCAATCCGAGTTATGACGACAAGATCTTTGGTCAATTCATCGATTTGAATGAAGAATTTGGATCGAAAATCTCTTGAAACAACGCGCTTGAAAAGTAGCAGAAGATATATCGGTCATTCGGGGTTATGTCAGATTTAAATATCTCTCTTTTAGGACTCACCTGCTGCGCCGCGGCCCATTTTGAGGTGGCAAATGAGCGCCTAACGAGTCCCGTTACAGCTGACTGTAAATAATAATACGGTATTATTGGTCATTAGTTATAATTTAGACGAAAATAGTATTGAGCAAGTTTATTACCGTCAGCATGACGTGAGCGAGGTGCGGAGCAGCTGGCGACGAGGGATCCTGTATCTGTATGACCGATGAAGAGATGAGATAAATTTATCCGCGTTTCACGACGCTTCGCTAGTCAATTCTATCTGAATTATGATTTACGTATCCTAAAAATTTGAGCAGAGCCAAATGGTCAAGGACGTTGGAAGCAGACAACGTATGCGTCGCCTTCGTGACGTTCGTCGTAAAGGCACGAATCCGTGCCTTCCATTGGACGGTATTGTCAAAATGGCCGCCAACCGACCAATGGATGCTTGGGACGCGGCGCGCGCAATTTTCAACGCTTTGGTTGGAATGATATTACCAACGGTCGTATTGGGCCCAATTTGGACGATCCACCGAGTCAGTTGGTAGATGTCCCCACCGGGCTTCTGTACATTCTTCCATCAACGCGAGGCGTTACGAAGACAGCGATGAGGAGGGAGATTGCTCACCGGTATAGGGGACATACGCAGTCACAATTTTCCGTGATGCGAGCACTCTCTGCTGGGTGTAAGTCAATTGAAAACGTATCGAGCGCTTTCTGCCTGAGTGTAATCCAATTACAAACGTATGTTCTCTTCATCCACTTCGCCTCGGCAACAGGGTCATAATCTGAAAATAATATAATGCCCATTTGACGATGTAGTTTGGATTTCTCATAATCATAATTATATAGGTCATTTCCAACGAGAAATCAAATAAAAATCTACTATCCTCATCAATGTGCGCTTGTTTCCCGCGGTTTTGTAAGCTGTCGCATATATACTATAGAATTCTGTCGGACGAAAGTTCATCTCGGGTTAGCCGATCTGGGAGCTCTCGGACGGCGAAATGAAAGAATGAGTCAACTCTTCGTATTTTACGTGGATAGCGTTAACGCTAAGAATCCGTGGCGTCAGCCTCCTGCTTTTTTTCTACCTTCTACCAGCGTGCGAGCGCCCGAATTGACAACGCTGGTGAAAATGTGCTTGGAGAAGCTAAGAGCAGTAGGTGCCGACGTAATAATTGTGACGTGTGATCAAGGACCGTCAAATAAAACGGCTGTAACGCCACCGCTCTATTTGAACGTGTCCATGAGCAGTCGTAAGATAGGGATTCCGGATTGCGCAGTCCAGGTCTATGAAGAAAACATACACAGGAAAATTCATATCGTATTACCGTTCGAATTTTGAATTTCAAATAGTCTTGAACGCGCGGGAATAATTATAATAGTTCGGCGCGAACTGAATTCCTAGTATTTCGAACGCGGGTTATTTCGAAAGAATATAGATGAGACGTAGCTATAACGGGATCGACAAATCTTCAGACCTATAAAACGAAATATAACAACGCATGTAATCGATTTTTGTATCTGAAATAGAAGGTTAATCTTACTTACATTATAAATCATTGTGCTACGAATTCTATATAATATATAATGATGAAAAATTATTGATAATTGAAATAGATTTTCATAATATTTATTTACATAAATTTAACACTTTATTATCTGACATTATTTTACCAACTTTTCTTCAATTACTCCAAATTTTCCTACCAAAATAATAATTGTAAGTTCCATACGTATATGTACTATACGAGATTATGACTACATAATAAGTGTGCTTTATATTAATTAATTTATATATATATATATTAACCGTTTTACACATTATATGTTTATGTGTAAGACGATTAATACATATTATAGTGAAAGCGATACAAGAATAAAGTACGATTTACGATGTTGTGAAATATAGTTAACAACAATATAGAGAGATATATTGTTTATTTCTCTGAAATAGTAGGAAGTAAGAGTAGAGCAGGAATAATTGATTCATCTATGTATTAATTTTTTTTTTTCGCTTTTTTAACTGATTTTCATTAACGATAATAGAGAACAACGGGTGATAGACGAAGTCAATAAATGGATCATAGAATTAAGATCGTAGAACATTAGCTATATCAATATCAAAGTACTCCCTACGTATTATAGTCTCAATAATTAGCTATACGATGTATCGATTTAATTTATTATATAAATTGAGAATAGCTACCTAGGCGCAGCTGCAGCAGCTACGGGGTATCGATCAGAACTCTAATAAATATAGTACCAATACAATAAAATAATGCGATGAATATATCCCTAGTAGCGTTGCCTTCGCTCAGCAAAATTTGAGAAGACTCTGCAATGTATCTTTTTACAGACCCAATACAGAATCTGCATAGGCAGTGACTTCTCGCCATCTGACACTCGACTTAATCAGAATTTCGAATAATGCAGATTCTGATGTCATGCCTGCAGGCAGAATGCCCTCATTTTGTTCCTAGGGTAGGTATAGATTATCATTCGGTTAGTATCGCGCATTTACTCGCATAAAAGTTAGGAGAAAAGAAAACTTCCGAGATTCCACTATATTCCACTGTATGTACTGCGCACCTGCTATAATAATTGTAGGAGGATATCACGCTGCATAATGTTATATATTATGTATATACCTCTTGCGGTAATATTCGATATGGTAGCGAATAATTATTTATGTAGAATTTAATAGACTCAATCGATATTGCAGTTATATTATAGTTTCAACGTAATTATAATATTTGCTCGCCTAATTATAGAGTCCACTACTATAGGTATATATAGATATCTAAATAAAGTATAAGATTATTAATCGGCAAGAGAGATTTTATAATTGGCATGCTAATTATAATATCATAATAACAGTTCCTTTTTCTATTTTTCCTTTCATTCAATTTTTAAACGCCAGTATATGGACAAATTGAAATGTTTGTGTGGGGCGAAGAGCCCGCGGTAGCCTATCACTCTAAAAATGGGACTAATGGTCGACCGCAAATGTTGAATTATATCTGTATCAACCTATATATGAAAACAAAGAATGAGTGCGGGTTAGCCACTGCGGTCCAGGGTGATCGGAAACTGGTGCCTGAACTATCGTGTATAGTTTTCACAATACTATTGGTATAACCGCCAAGTGAAGGTTTTATAGTGATAGCTGGCATATATGTATATAGCTAGATTTATCAGCTTCTAGCGAACGTATGTTTTAATTACATTGTAAGATATTATAGCTGTGTATAGTGAGTGATGATAGTTTCATGTACAGAACAGTAAAATTAGAAAACATTCAATTTTCTTTATAATGAAAAAGAAAATATCATAGTGTAAATGAATATATAGTATATAGTATATAGTTAATAACTAACAGTTAATTATAATAATAACAATAATAATGATAATAATAATAATACATAACTACCTACATCAATCTATTTTATTTCATTTACTTTGTTTAGTTTTATATATATATTTCATCGTTTTTATTCCATATACACCATATGTTCACAAATAATTATATTATTTCACTGCCTCGTTGTAAATAGGCCGCAAAAATTACCCTGAGGTACATATATAGCGTTATAATATATTTATTTATTATTTATTCTATCGTTGGCGGCTATCTCATCAAGTATTCTTCATTATATCTGACCGATGGCTGTGGTTGAAAAAACAACGCGAATAATGATGTCAAATCAACTGAATATAGAACTAGTTGAAATATTTGTATTAATGAATATATTATATAGGATGACGTAGGTATTCCATCATAAGCGGTCAAGGTAATTGTGAGAGCCATGTTCGATTCCGTCGAGGGGCTATTCAATTTTAGGCGTACAAGTGACTTCCGATTTCCATAGAACTGCACAAGCTTCCGAAGAATTTCAGAGAATCCCAGAAAGTTTGAGAGAAATCGAGAGAATTCTGAAGACTTCCGAAGAATTCTAGAGAATTGCATACACTTCCATGAAGCATTCTTTGACCTCCAAAGATTTTCAGTGACTTGCAAGACCTCCAAGACTTCCAAAGATTCCCACAAACTTCCAAAGAACTTCAGATGATGTCAACGACTCCCGAAAAATTCCAGAGAATTCCAAAGATTTCCAAAAACTGTCGACACCAGCGTACATAAGACTCCCCGAGCGAATAGCCCCTCGGATTTCGTATGACGTACAACAAAGACGACAATCTGTGAAGTTTCAAATGTCTCTAGTTCTGCAAAACACCTCTAAGAAATACCAAGGCGTATAAGGCATTGTGAACTATACTTATGGTAATTATTTCAGAATAATTTAAACCTGCATCTATATATATATATGTATAGCTAGCTCTCTCTTCTTATAGAGTATCATCTAATATATTAAATTTGCCCGCCGTAATGAAATATAAAGATTATAATCAAGTGAGAATCTTATCTCACGCTACTTTTTCAACCAGATTCCGAAACTCTGAACGCATTCTTGATTATAACAGATACTATAAATTTGCTAATATAAAATATAATAGCTATAGGTACATTAGCTATACATTATCTATTATATGATATTCATGGTATAATGCATTTCATTTGTTTGAACGTAGTTTTTGATAATAAAATATACGGACATTATAATGAAAGAACGTATCAATAAGCAATAATTAAGTGAGTTTTTGCGCATATCGCAACAATGTACAGCTAGAACCAGCTAGTCGCACCGCCAAACTTTGTCGAGAGGCCTCCAATTCCTTTGCCAAACATGCTACCAACTTTTCCCACAACGTTAGACGTAACGTTACTAATGTTTGACACGTAGTTCGCATCTTCTCCAGTTAATGTTTCGACCACAGTTACTTTTGCTTTCGGTCTATCTCCGTCGTCGTCGTTTCCATTTTCAGAAAATCCTCTGAAAAATATCATCAGTCATAGTAGATACCTATTATATCCCACTCAGAGATAAAAGAAAGAAACAAATTATGAGTTACATATATGTATAGCGAAAACAATCGGAAAATTACCGACCCATCTGAAGTATCAGATCCACGAATGAATTTTTTTTTTAATTTTGGTGTAGAACCGTGGGAGTGAAAAAATACAACAACCTCCCAAGATAGAATTTAAAATTACCACCCACGAATCCCAAAACAATATTCCTCAATCCAACAAATCCCACATAAATCACCAGAATTACTGATAAGATGGTGTTGAAAAATGGATGAGTTGACGGCATCAATACAAAATCAATAAAAGTACTGGGTAACTTCGTTGTTGGACCTGTCGTGCACGTAATGAACTTGAGTGTTGACAAATCTGTTGAGCCAGTGGCTATTAAAGACATATTTAGACCCATTGTTACTCGTTCTTAAAAACATTGTCATCACTTCGGAAATGGAATTCGTTGCTAAACCTACACCAAACAACCGATCGGAATGAAACTTTGGGGAGTGGATGCAGTATTTCGGCAAGAAGTGGCTGAGTATTTTATTGCTACGAAATATTGAATCATCTATCGAAAATTTAAATTTTTCCAATCTAACCTATAAACGAACCTAACCTTACTTTCAGAGATTCCTGAAAAACTTTGAATTCTCTTGGAATTTCAGCAAAATGAAATATTTAGCCACTTTTTGCCAAAATTCTGCATCCACTCTTTGAAGTTTCGTTTTGATCGGTTGTGTGGTGTAGGAGTGGCGACGAATCGCGTTTCCGTAGTGACAATAGTGCTTCTAAGAATGAGTAACAATCGGCCTTTATGTCTGGTGAATATGTCTTTAATAGCACCTTAAGGGGCCATTGGAGACACATTGTGTTCAATAATTGGTGACAATGCATTGAACAATATGTAACAATGGAGATTTCATGGGTCTCCAAATGCCCCTTAAGTAATAGGCAACAAATAGTATAAATTGATGACGCAGTATCAGAATCTTTCGTTCTACAGGCTAAAAGGAAATGAACACCGTCGACTGATCTTCTGGACCTCGAAAAAATACAGGAATGCCCCTAGCGTGTGGACTATATGCGGAAATGGGAATCAACATGAATGACATAGAATTGCAAAGACCTGTGTATCAATGCTTTGCAATTAAAAGGAATTGGCACACAATTTTCTTGAATTCTTTCCAATTTGTGGTCATTCCGTTTTTTACACACTCAATTCATGTTTTTTTTTCACTGCGATTGAAGGTACTATTAAGGTGCTATTGGAGACTCACGGCATTCAACCAGGGGTAACAATCCATTCAACAATTTGCAACAATTGAGATGTCATGCGCATGGCATTCTAAAATCGGTAACAATGCATTCAACCGTGTGTAACAATGAGATTTTCATTCGTTTTTAATAACACCTTGAGGTGAAATGAAACCGGAAGCGTTTTCAACAATGCGTAACAATGCAATCAACAGTTTGCAACTATGGGGATTTAATGCGTCTGTAATAGCATCTCGAAGACCCATTTGCGCCCAGTATTACTTATTGTTAAAAGCATTGTTATCACTTCGGAAACGCGATTCATCGTCACTCCCACACTAAATATTTGAATGAAACTTTTTGATTGGGCATAGTATTCCACCAGAAAGTGGCTATTTCTTTCCGCTGAAATGTCGAGATAATTCAGAGTTGTGATGGAGTTTCTGGTTGTTGGGTTGGCTTCTTTTATAGGCTAGTTCAGACAAAGTTGAATTTCTGACAGAACTCTCCAACAATTCGAGGAGATGAAATTCTTAGCCACTTTCTACCAAAATACTGCATCCAATCGGAAACATTTCATCCAAATCGGAAATGTGATGTAGGTGTGGCGACGAATAGCGTTTCCGAAGTGATAACAATGTTTTTATCCATAAGTAACAATAGGTGCGGATGTGTCTCAAGAGACGTAGTGATAAACTTGCGGACTTACTCTTCGTTCTGAGCGGACATGGTTAAGGCACAAGTTGCTTCCTCGGTTTGCATTCGCTGAAATATAGTTTGATATGTTTTGGAGTTCAGTTTGTCTTCCATAACTCCTTGCAGCTCGAAATCAGAGTAGACTTTTTTAACGATATGAGCGAGACACGTACATTGATACAAATGTAGACTGTGGTCAAGTCGCTCGGACAGCCAGTTGCAAAGCATTTGAATCTGCGCTGTGTACCATTGCTGAAAAACGTCGTTAGAGTACATGCATATCGTTATAAATTCATTAGGAGATAACATCTCATGAAGATCATGAAAACCTATAGTAATATCACTGACTATATCGAATAATTGTGCTCAGCTCTGGATAAATGTGGTACAATTTTATTCGCCATGAGTTTTGCTAAATATTTTTGGTTGTGAGAAATGTTGATTTACCTCGAAGAATATCAATATCCATAGTTCATCTATAACTTTGCTGCGGATTTGATCCATGCAATTTCTAGTAAAATTCACATAAGCTTGACCCATTTCTTTCCCGCTACCGGATACCTTCTGAGAAATATCATATCACACTTGCAATTAGTTGAATGAATACTACAAATACTATACCATAGTCTTACGGAAAGGAACTGCGGCGGAAATATTTTCCAGAATTGTGAGG
The DNA here is from genome assembly GCA_963170745.1 of Phymatocera aterrima. Classification (NCBI taxonomy): domain Eukaryota; kingdom Metazoa; phylum Arthropoda; class Insecta; order Hymenoptera; family Tenthredinidae; genus Phymatocera; species Phymatocera aterrima. The sequence continues at coordinate 2,947,091 of OY720673.1, read as the reverse complement.
ACCGTGCATACTCGCATAAAATATATTATGAGACACCTGCAGGTGACTGGAATGGCTGCCCACATGGCGCGAAATATTTTATGTTTCTGTAACGTGTCAAAAATGTTTCAGAAATATGTCCTTTTGTCCGCATATATTTCAGAAACAATTCTGAAACATGTTCTGCTGTGTGGCTGTGGAAATGCGACTGCAAATCAGGTATATTGAGCCATGGATTTTTCAATGAATCTCAAATAAAACAGTGGATATGAATTTAAATTGCCGCGATCAAGATTCTTTAACGGTGGTTCTTCCGCGTAGGAGCGCATTAGTTAGGGACCAAGCACGGGCCCCGTATAAAATTGCGAATATATGTCTAATTTTGACTAAAACGGTACGATTATCAATTATAAATGTAACAAGAATGATATTGTGCTCAGTATCTCAAATTCAACAATCAAAAAAGTCATGACACAAAAATTGTGCGCTGTTGAGAGTGCGTGTGCGTATGAATGTTTCATACATCTCATTGGAGACACTACTATAATGTTTTTTAAATCTGGCGCGTCGTTGATCACGGGCACGAATGAGCGACGTTGCCAAATATCCACGCGCCGACGAGCAGCGCGTTTGGCGTGCTTTTTCGTTACTTTATTGTGAAATCTTTCTTGAAGTCTTTCAGTAAGCCTCCGCTTTTTCGTTGCCTATACAATCCTCACGAATCAAACTACATACACCTCATTTTCGGTGTAAATGGCGAATCGTTAAGGGTGCAAATTATGTAATACAATCTCGGCAATGACGGCTTGGCCATAACTTCCGTGTTGAAACGTACAGTGTCATCGATTTCCAACATTTTGTTTTTCGCTTATTTTCCCGGTGACTCGAGCCTAGATATTTCGTATACATGAACTACGATACTTCTAGATCAATTTGTCGAAATTTGAGAAGTTTCGCAAATCAGTCGACAAACGGAAGAACCACGTTGAACACCCACTGTGGTAACGATGCATTTAACAATGAATCACAATTATAATTCAGACCCACTGGAATATAATTGTCACTCATTGTTCACTGGCATTGTTACCTCTGACTATATACGTATATAGATTGCTAACAGCCAACTTCAAGCGTGTCCCAAGATGTGACGTGACACCCGGAGTTAAACGGCCAATCTCAGTACTACTTTTGACCATACATATACGCTCCGGTGGTTATGTGTTCATACATAAATACACAAGGCGATTTTTCGCGTGACACCACTGATATATATAATAACTGGATGCGGGATCGCTATGGGCCGCAGAGGCTGAGCTTGTACCCATTAGAAGCTTGAAATTCGATGTGTGCGCTGCGTGGCAGTCAGCCACGGTACTACGCTCACACGCGTTGTTTACATGCTCATAACCAAGAAACATGCCGCGATCTAATAACAGAAAAATGCAGTGATAACGATACGCAGAAAAATAATTAAGAAGTGCTGCACTAATACGATTGAAAAATGGGAAGATGCGTGTCTTGCAAAAAATCAACGACAGAAAAAGGAATAACATTTCACAGGTAAGTACTATAAACTGAGTTCTTTGGAGGCTAGAAACGAGCAACAATTCTTTGAAATTTTATTAGATTCCCAGCTAATGATTGAAATTAATTACAATTACTCCGAGTAAGATAAGTGGCGAGGAAAGCAAAGAATGAGAATAGAGGTCTATATATAGATAAACAAAAAAAATTATTACTTAATTAAGAAAAGGGAATATTGTAAAGAGAAGAGACGGAGACGGAGTCATTGTAACCGCCAGAGGATCAATAAAAAACTTACAATACAATACAATACAATTACTCCGAGTAACCGTAATTAATTTTAATTTAATTTCCATTTAATTACAATTACTCCGAGTAATTTGTAGTGGATAATTTTTCATTACAATTTAGCCGGACTCTGGTACTCGCTCTTTGTAGTTTTGAACAGGCCGCGCCCTACGTAGTACCGTGGCTGACTGCCAGAAGCGCGCATATCGCATTCCAAGCTTCTAATAGGTACACCAATATGGCGGCGAGCTCGTATCCATAGTATATAGGTATATCAGTGCGTGACACACAATGCATAGTCCATGAAACCGGCATTACCTCCTAGAATCGCGTCACATGTTGGGACCTATCACCCCGCAGTCTTGGCATAGGAGCCGCAAGTCCATAGGTACGTAACATACATACATACATAGTCAAAGATTGTTACTCCCCCGAGAACACGAGCTTTGTTCATCTCTCCAGGTACACTCGTACACTAATCAGTTATTTGAATTGATGAATAGAATTTCAACCCTTTCCACTAACTGTAAGCGTACGAGTGTATAGCTAAGATGAACATTCAGGTGCTATTAAGATGCTAAAGACTTATTCCGATCGGTTGTATGGTGTAGGAGTAGCTACGAATTCTGTTTCCGATGTGGTATAACAATTAATTAATGAGTGTCTCAAGCGCTATTAGAGAACGCGTGACACAATTGTCGAATGCGGTGAAAGTTTTAAAGTACCTTAAGGGGAGTTTGGAATCGCGGCTGGCAATCTAACCTAGCTAACAGGGAATATTTATTTTCCTTCGAATTCGATCAGTGTTCTCAAAAAGTGAAATAATTAGCCACTTTCTGCCATTATGCTCAACAAATTCTCGAAGTTTCATCACAATCGATCGAGTCGTGGCTAATTATTTCACTATTTAAGAACATTGATCGAATTCAAAGGAAAATGAATATTCCCTATGTTAGCTAGGTTAGATTGTCAGCCGCGACTCCAAACTCCCCTTAAGGGGAATTTGGACTCGCCATCTTGAATGTACAGAAACCGTTTCGAAAATGAGAATCGTAGATTTACGCAAACGACTCGATCGATTGTGATGAAACTTCGAGAATTTGTTGAGCATAATGGCAGAAAGTGGCTAATTATTTCACTCTCTAAGAACATTGATCGAATTCGAAGGAAAATGAATATTCCCTATGTTAGCTAGGTTAGATTGCCAGCCGCGACTCCAAACTCCCCTTAAGGTGAAATAAAACTCGATACGCGCGATCATTGGATTTTTTCTGTACTACTCACATGGACAACGCATGTGCACATCTGTAAACACATACTATGAAATTTACTGTAGTACAGTGAAAACCTAATAGATGACCGGTATCGAGTTTCATTCTACTTCAAGGTGCCATTAGAGACTCACGGCATTCTACAATAGGTAACAATGCATTCAACGATGTGCAGCAATGAGGATTTCATGCGTCTTTAATAGCACCTTAACTTGTATCACAGGAACAGTAAGTTTGACACCTACTGCAGGTTATGCACGGTCCCTTTAAGTTTTATAAACAGAGCACATACCGCCAGGCTGAGAATAGAACCGATCAACGATCCTTCGTCGTATCGTGATAGTTTGGACAATGTTGCTTCTAATACTGAAACTAGTTTATTAATCATTCCTTGATTCATACCCGCCGACGTCTTCTCGATAAGATCGTCAATTTTCGTATGATATTGATGCTAGAAATACAGACAAATGATTAATCAAGCATCGATCGCAGCTGGCTTAATCGCTCGCGACCATTATACCCATAAAGAAAAAAGAATTCATCGAATGATTTGAATCAGTTTGCGGGCAAAGTTCAGTGGGAAATAAATGAAGAGGATTCACATCGTGCGATATAACGCGCGGACCGAACGATTATTAAAAGAATATTTTCTGTACGTCCATTTGACTAATTATAACTCACCACATCAACGCCGTCAACGGCACATAGTTTAAAGCTTTGATTCTTAGCATCAAGAATTACATTCACCATAGCGCACATCTCCGAGGGTATAATGTAGTCCGTTGATATAAAAGTGACGCTTTTTTTAAGCCACTGTTGAAAAGCATTGTCAGTTCTTTGTATGCAAGATTCAATCATATCGCAGGCCATGAGTTTTAGCCGTTGTTCCAAGTGTTGTCTGAACTCCGCTTCGGGCCAATGAAGACCTCGAATAAATGACTGCAAAGCGTCAAGCTTCCAGAATAAATCTTCAGAAGTTGCGCATCCGTTCCCTTTTATCTCCCACCTTTCCTTCTCGAAACCTTTGTGGATTGATTGCGCTATCGACGTCTCCATCAAGTCAACGTAGCGCACAACCAATGGTGCAAATGTGTCTCTCAGGTGCTGATGAAACTTTCCGTTCTTCAGATTGTCTACACATGTAAGCATGGTTCCAATTCGTAGATTATCCACCAAACGGAACAAAGAGGTAATCACTCCCGAAAATGGCGTACACCAGACTTGAAGACTTCCAAGATTTCATGGGATTTCCCGAATTCCACTGGGACTTCAGAAATTGCAAAGACTTATAGGGACTTCGAAACACATCAAAAAACTTTACGGGACTTCACGGGTCTTCGGGGAACTTCACGGAACTATAGAGATTTATGATTTCAAAAATTTCAAAAGATTTTACGTAACTTCACGAGACTTCATGGGACTCCACAGGACTGCACGTGACTTCGTCGGACTTCATACGACTTCAAAAATATCGGAGACTTCGAAAGATTTCACGGGATTTGATGAGAGTTCTTGAGACTTCATGGGACCTCCAGGGATTTTACGGACATCATGGGGAGATTTCATAGGAGTTCAGACACTGGTGTACACCGGACTTCAAACGTGATCAACCCCACGCAATGAGAGATCACCTTATAGAAAATATCCGTGCCGAAACCCATCTCCAAAGCTTGATCGCGTTATCGGAACATGATCATTCATACCACGATTTTGATACAAATTACTCACCGTCCGTCCTGAGGTAATCGTTGAGTACCTGGAAGAGCGGGAAGCTGGCCCATGTATCGGCAGGCTGTTCGGTGAGTACTTTTTCCATATCCACGGCGAAGAGGGACCAGAAGATCTCGGCATGGTCCACCATGATTTCGCTAAACCAGGCAAACGCCTGCGGTGCGGTGTAGTGGGAGCAAAATGTGAAAATATTGGACAACACACATTTACGGAGGGTCATTATTCATCCGCCCCGGAACGGTAGGGCCGCCGTCCGGGCACAGGACTCTCGAGTTCTCAGAAGACGTTGTGAAATTTTGTTCATTAAGCCCGCGATGTGTAATGGGTAAAGATCGCACATAATAAATCATACGAATTCTTTCCTGTGATGGTATTTTACTAAATTCAGCTGCATCTTCCGATGAGGATTTCTTATCGGACCCTTACCAAGTCCTGACACCAATTTACGACAAAAGACAAAGGCATGCTTCACCCTCATCCTCAAGAGTCCTGAACAATTAACACTGATTGATAAGTTCTAAAAACCTAACTAATACCTCCGAATAATGTTCTTGATTTTGCTGCAATAAGTCGACGCAAAGGTTGGCCAGGTGAATTAGATCCTCTAGTTTTTTTCCCGGAGACACACTGAGCTCCCCGCTCAGATCGTCCTCGATCTTAGCTTCCGCTGATAGTCGTGTGTAATTCACCAACGCTGCCGTGTTTAGACAGGACCTTATCATCTCCCTAACTTCTTCAGGAGGAACTGGCGTCACGATATCTTTCATGAGAACCCTTTCCAACAGTGACAAAGTCGCTTTAAGCGCACCCTCTGGTCTCCCAAAGGGAAAACTAAACCTGTGTAAAAAATAAAGCATCGATTAGCGATGCGTGAAGGGTCACAAAATTATCCGAAAAATTGTTTTTCCTTGACGGAGAGACGTGCCTAAAGTTTGTTATTTGTTTCTCTAGTAGTTGTCTCAATCGGTCCTTGATTTCCTGAAATTTATTTTTTTCCTCTTGGGTAATGGAGCCGACGCCATCCGGTCGATTACCGTAGACGTGGCTAGCACAAAAGGCAAAACTGTAGTGAATCAGTGTTGGGTCTATCATGACCGACTGTTCTGCTCTGTCCAAGAGATCGCTCAGGTAACAAAGATGACGGAAACAGCCGCGTACTCCGTACCTATGCAGAGTAAAGAAAACGAAGAAAAAAAAAAAAAACAATGAGTAGAACAAAAACGTATGGAATTATTAACAGTTCTGTGATCATATACCGAGTGTTATCGTGGAAACGGGCCAGTCCGCCCCAGGTAGTTTACCCAACACATCCACAGCTCGAGTACGTGTGCCTCCAGTGGCTGCCAAATGACCTGCCACTTCATGGCACGACAAAAGCGCAAGTCGTTGAGTTGGCAGCGACTGCAGGAGGCACACGTACTCGAGCTGTGGATGTTTTGGGTAAGCTACCTGCGGCGGACTAGCCCGTTTCCACAATAGAGCTCGGTATGAATGGTATGTAGTTGAGAACTAGTATAAAAAGGTACTGATGCATAGTGTGGTCAATTACAGTTATGTCGAATATCTACCTAGCGCAGTATTCATCGAGGACAAAAACTTGTCCGGGCGAAAACCAACCCAGCGAACTATACGGATCGTTCAATCTATAATCCAGCGTAAGATTCTGTAACATTTTGAAGAGACCGGCGTGATCGAATTTGCACGGATCAGCGCTTATAAAATCTTCCATCCCATGCTTTCGTGCTCTGTCAGCATCGCCTTGAATTTTACTGATGGTTGAATTTTTGTCCGCAACCGAAACTGGCGGCGTCGGTTTGTGCGACTGTCCTGTTGCCCGATACATCGCCATCACCCATAAATGACATTCGTTTTCATCATCCGATGCGTAGACAATGTTATCACCCTCGCGGACGGCGTTGAAAAAGTATCTGATACGGGCAAAACACACAGAATTACCTGTCATGATCATCAGTGATCCTCTTTTTTGATAAGTAATGCCCATGCTTTGAGCAATTGGCCAAGTTCGAGAAATTAAGAACAGAGGGCCATTACCTCCCGCCTTCAAGATCCATGCCGACCATTAAATTAGCAGAAGCGGCCTCGATATAGTCCACTGTATAGCCATCGAGTTGCATCATTTCCGAAGGCTCGCTTTTCTTTTCTTTGTACGAGCACATCGCAAATGTGTACTGCGAGACCTGGACCAAAACGTAGTACCGCTTCTTCCATTTCTTCCATACCGACTTTCCCAGCGCATAAAGATATCCACAGTGTTTCATGTTCAATGGTTTATCCATTCGGCAAGCAATTTTTATGCGTAGATCTTGATCAGGGTTGTTCTTTGGTACTGTCATGCGGTGCCATTCGGGTACCTTGCACGATAACGGCGTTGGCCGTATTATAACTTTACCCAATTCTTTGTCCTCCAGCGCCAACATCCCAGGATTTTCTGTGTACAATCTTACTTTGACAACCGGAAGCGGATGTGTAGTTGAGAAATCTCCCTGGGTGTCCCACCTGCGATGACGATGTCGTTGTCAAAGAGGATTCATATAGTAGAAAAATCCTTAAGGTGCTATCAAAGACTCACGGCATTCAACTACAGTTGGGATTTCATGCGTCTTTATCAGCACCTTGAGGTGCTATCAAAGTTCCATTTGCTCCAAGTGTTTCTTATTGTTAGAAGCATTGTTATCGATTCGGAAACGCGATTTGTCGCCACCACATATCCGATTTGGATGAAACGTTTGCGACTGGATGCAGTATATTGGCAGAAAGTACCTATATTAGTATTTCATCTCCATGAATTATTGGAGAGTTCCATCGAAAGTTCAAGTTTGTATCGTGAATGTTAGATATACTTGATTATTAGGTTTTTTCCTATACAAAATACAGAGAAGAGTTATATTTGTGGCAAACCTTGTTACAATTGTATCAATTACGCTTCCAAAACTGTATAAGGACACAATTTCTTAATTAAATGTATCTCGCAATTACTATAAAATCCTCGTGAATTTTCCTATAAAATTCTCACCGCATCCAATCTAACAATCAGAAACTCCCTAGAAACTGTGAATTTTTTCGAAATTTTAGCGAGATGAAATAGTTAAGCATTTTCTGGCGAAATACTGCATCCAATCGAGCAAGTTTCACTCAAATCGGTTGTTTGGTGTAGGAGTGGCGACGAATCTCGTTTCCGAATGACATCAATGCTTTTAACTAAAAGTAACATTGGGTGCAAATGGGTCCTCAATTGCATTTTGAAGTAGACTTACATCGGCCTCGATGCCTCCGCCTGATCTGTTTGCAACTTTTCACCACTCTCCACTTCCATTGTGCAGTATACTATTCTGTTTGGCGCGAGACTCTTAAGACCTTTAACTTCCATGACGATGACTTCCAATTGGAAAGTCAATACCACATCCATCTTTGTTAGCTGGGGGTCGGAGTCGGCGGAGTCGCCCTCCAGCTTTGCGAGGGAACCCTGACTGCGGCAGCGGGAGCGCTCACCACGATGGTTGTAGCGCTTCAGCTTCTGCAGCCCGTATTTGCTGTCTATCGAACCCTTAGAGACTGGTAAAGACTCCAAATTTGCCATTAGCAGGTTGATAGACGACTTGAGTTCCTCGATGTAGAGCGACTCCATCTCTTTCAGGAGAAACCGCGGCATTAGTTTCCGATCCTTCAATTACAAACGGCCTAGTAAGCTTACCGAACTTTCGTACCTATCTCATGAACCGTATAACGTCATATCAAAAAACGTTTCCATCCAATCCATCCACGGATGCTTTCGGCGAATCAATCCGTTCAGGCCCTAACGGAAAAATACCCTCAAAGGAGGGCATTTTTCCGTGAGAGGGAATTGCACACGATTTAGTGAGTGGGTGAAGTTCTGACTATAATGCTTACCTTCTCCATTTCGTTTACTTTCTGCACGCGACCGTCCAGCTCCCTCCTGATGGCGGCAGCCTGTTCGTCGGCTGAGTCCAACAGGAGGGCGTTGAACAGAAGCTGATGCTCGAATTTTTTTATTCCAAGAATCTGTTGAAACATGTCGTAGAGTTGCTCCTTGGACAGTATCAACTCGGAATTTAACGATTGCTGTTGCATTCTTGAGGGTCTCTTCGAGTCCTCGTCTCCAGTACCCTTGAAGATACAGTCAAATTTCACCATCCAAGAGGTGAGGACGGTTTCCTTGCTCAAACCATCGATTTCCGGAAGGGATCGAACACGTTTCTCAATGTTCTTCCTAAACACCTCGCGGAAGTCGTACTGAGAGCAAGCACCGCTCTGCACCATACGAACTACTCTCTCAGACCTCAGAAAAACGTCGAAGTAACTCTTCACTGCGTTGTGAAACGCCTCGTCCGCCATTATTTGAGTTTCACCCTTCAGAAAACTCTGTTTTTGAAAAATAACAACAGGTTTAAATAGTGTGTAGATCAATGTTTTGTGACTGTGCAGCAGTTTCTTTGGCCAACGGAATTTGGGACAAATATTAAACTAAACTGACTTTTTAGTACTTTTGTACGACGGAAAGGAAACCTCCATGTTTGGTTGAAAAAAAGGCGTGTAATGCTCTGATCATTTATTAGAGGAGAAATTCTCAACTCTCTTGGCATCCGTATTACTTTGGCGAGTAAAACAGCCGGAAAAATTTGATAATTGTCGGACGGCGTTAAACGACATAATTCACGCTTGCATGTCAGATTAATTTTGCACGTGAAGGTTGCATACGTGTGGAACGTAAGATGGACTGGAAGGCTTCAAGAAATTACTTAACAGACTTGATAGGCTTCTCGTGACACTGATATTGAAAATACAAGTTCAACTTCTGACAAAGAAGCCTCAAGGCACGAATGAATCCCGTCTACAACCCCCACAGACAATGATTCATTCAATTATGAAACTTATGTAGGATTTTGGTTTCGTTATCAGAAAGAAGAATGTGCCCCCGCCTAGGCTTGCATTCACTCGAATTGGTATAAAAGCAACGTTATTCCATAAACTAGCAAATAATATGCCGCGAGCGGATGCACTGGCAATGAGAGAAACGATATGGTAAATAACAAAAAAATCTGGCGAGAATTGATACACCGAAAAAAAAAATATTATTTGATTTATGAAATATGGTTTTGTGTGGTCGCGACTGAATATTTAATCGATACAACTGAATTCAATTGGACTAAATATTTAATTAATACAACTAAATTCAATTGGAATCTAGTTGTATGAATTAAATATTCAATCACGACTATACAAAAGCATATTTCGTAAATCCCATAATATTTTTTACTCTATGCATTTACAATTCACAAGCTTACGATCATGTAGTCGCGTGAGAGTAAGAATTACAAGCTTGGCATATGATAAATTTTATTTGTGTTAAAAGTTACCGAGTAATTATCCTTGGAGTATTGGTATATAATAATATAAGAACGCTGAGAGAGAACAATCAGCCGTATTCTAATAATGACTACGAATTTTCAGGAATTCATGCCAGAATTGTCGCAATATTCACCATATTCTTCCTCTCATTGTCAGTTCGGTAGGCCGAAAATGACGTAAAATGTTATGAAATTACTTGAAATCTAGAGCACAATGTCTCTAATTGCTGTTTAGTGATCTTCGTTTGCCTTCGCGTCATGTCCGTGGGTTGTTTGGCGTTGAAGGGATACGCGATGCACCTCGAGATGAAGACGTAGAGTTGGATTCTCGTTTTCCGTTCTTCTTCTTCGCGCTCCAATTTTTCCTATGAAGTAATTCAAAAATTATGGCATGGCCTATCGACGACCGCATCCGTCGACTTGTCGTCCCCGCATTGTAAGTATCTGTAGCTGCTTCCGGCAAATCAGGAGTGACCTCATTCGTGCGAATATAACGCATTTTCTCGAAATTTGAACGCGTTTGAACAATGTACAAAATAAAAGTCACGTGATATTACGAACAAATTGAGAACAATCCTGATACGCAAGGTCAAAAAGTTATGATAATCCATTCGACGCGGGTCTTCTCATAATTATTCATGAAATAAGAGTGCTGCGTGTGTTTCTGATAACATAACCTAGATAAGTATGCAAATCATGGTTATACACGAATAAACCTTGCGCCGCATGTAATCCATGTATCTACACGGGGTATTCCGTCTTTCAACAACCCGAATGAATATAATTGAGGTCACATTGTAACATCGACGAGGAATATAACTGCCCGATCATCTCAATTCTGATGAAGAATTTACTAATTATAGATCCTCAATAATTCACTGAATCGCGTACACCACATCCATGAAAGCTCCGATTGATTCAGTTCCTAGAAGGGTTTCTGTATCCCATGAAGAACATAGTGACACCCCGAAACAAAGGTGGAACTTTATATCATACTGGGTTGAGGTGCTATTAAGGACTCAGGGCATTCGACAATCGGTAACAATGCATTTATCAATTGGGATGCAATGCGTCTTTAATAGCACCTCATGAAATTCCAATTATTGTGAATTGTCGAATGCATTGTTGTCCATTGTTGGATGCCGTGAGACTTCAATAGCACCGTAACTTTTGTGCCATCATTGCATAGACGTCTGCAAAGGAAACTTAAAAAAAATCGGGGTTCACCATAGGAGACAAGACTTTGCTTGTTTTCCAGTAACCGACACAGTAGACACAGATAGACAGTGCGTACGAGTTGGTGCTTTTCAGCACCGAGACACGATACGCATAAAGTTAAATCGGAGCAGAATTTCGCCGCCAGGGTACGTACTACATTACCAGACAGTTGCTACCAACTTCCATGACAGAGTAACATGATGGCAAACCAAACATATGACACACTTGCTCGAACCATAGACATATAAGGGTTAGACTGCACGTACATACGTACAAGTCGAAGAGCTGATAGCAGAATAAAAAGAGAAAACTGCACATGGGGCCGTTCTGTTTTTGTCCAAGCGAGCATGCGCAGCTCGCACGGCAGACGTAGTTAGACCATAATTCGACGATGGTGGTCTGTGTCGACTGTGTCGGCCTTGCTGGAAAATGGCCCTTGGGGAGACTCACTTGTAGTTCAGCCTCGGTTTTTTCGCTGGCAATAGACGGCGAAGGGCTGGTTGGCCTCGGCGATGAACGAGCATAATTAACTGCGTCTTGAGCAGCGCCCATCGAAGGTGAAAGAGAGCTTCGAGCGCTGGATAGATTGGGTACATCCAGGCCTGCGGCAACGGCTTCCTGTTGTGCGGCTATTACCGGTGCACTTGTGGCACCACCTCTTCCATGAACCCCGTGAACACTACCGCCATGAGTTCCTAAGGAACTCACGTGGCCCGCCACGTGATTCGAGCCCCCAGCAGAACTAATGTTACTTCCGGTCGGTCCGACGGACCCGCCACCCCCGCCACCACCAGGGTGAGAATGGTGGTGGTGGGAGCCGTGGGAACCGTGCGAACTACCGTCTCCTCCGCGATGGTGGTTCTGATCCTCGTCTGTCTCCTCCTCGGAGGAGCTCGGATCTATCATGGTGCCGACGCCAAAGCCGTCGGTGTGCACAGGTTTTGGTCTGCCGTTGCCGTAATCGAAAATACACTATTTTCTCCCTTGGCTGTCGCTCTCGGTTTTCAACACTTTTCTACGGATCAAACAAATGCCAATGATGATATTAGACACGAGAAAAGACACTCTTCCTCCTCCAACGTGGCAGCTCGAGGAAACAAGACTAGTTGTTCACCTTTCCTCGAACTCCTCCAACTTTCAATAATTCACACTTCCAATAATTCAAAGTAATCCACATTGTCAAGATAGTACATTGTGTATCAAGGGCGGGAAGTGAGCGTCAATCGCTTTCCACCTATGGTGCACACGATACTTTTTGTTCATAACCTGCATCAGAAGTTTGCCTTCGAGTGCATCTAGCAAAAGATGCGCGCAAATTGACTGTTTCCCACCGGGAGACGAATATCCGGCTGCAGAATGCTAGTGGGAGCAAAGTATATCCATCGTAGCTGGGCGCAAAAACGTACTTTGCGCGCCCATTCTCATTGCCGGGCGGGAAAAAGTCACTTTGCGCGCACCTACATGCACGAAAAGACATACTTTCGGTGCAGGTAGGTCAAAAAAGTAGTTAGAATTTGCATTCAAGGTCATATTTCAGAACGATTCCTATAAGTATGTGTAGGTATATCTTATGTAGAATTCGACGTGCCCCTTAAGATAATTTTCTAGATTTTAATTAATAGAAAGACGAGAAGATTCGATAAGCCGGACTCACAATCAGTGCACATTTTTACTGCGAGTTCATTATCTTTCCATTCTGATCTAAAAAGCAATTATTGTTATTCTCCATAGAAATCAACACATTGTTAAACCATAAAACAGAAGTCAAATCGATAGGCATTCATTTCCAATCAAACCAAATAAGGTTAATTGTTGGTTTCAGTGATGAGTCTCCATCTCGATATCACCCCTACTGAAAACTTTAAGGTGGGAATCCACCTGGGAATCCGTCCGGGAATCTATATGGAAAATCTATTTGAATCTGTAAGGTTTTCCAGTTGGATTTCGAACTGTAAATCCATCGGATTGGATACGGATATTCACTGGTTGTTGCGGTGTGCTCAACCATGGATTCCTATATGAAATCTACATGTTATGGGTATTACATGGTATCTTATAGGTTTCTACAATAATTGTTACAGGAAACCACATCCAGGGTGTCTAGATGTGAGGGAAATCTGGAAAACCAGGAAATGTCAGGGAATTTCACATGTCTGGAAATATCCTGGAGATGTCAGGGAAACCGGGTATCTGTCCTGGATTTTTTTACCATCCTGCGGTTCCGTAATTTTTCATTTTTCGGGTCGTCAAAGTTTCCTACGCGCGATCGCACCAATACCAGCCTGCCGATTAGTTTTAAGAATTTCATTCAGCTGTTCTCGTACCGATTTGAGTTTTCGTTTATGATGAATACATAAAATTTGTTCGGAAAAGTATATGTAACAATCTGTTTGTACTTTTTAGTAAATAGTGGTAATTTTAATGGTGAACTATTTTCAACCTTCGACAAGCGATTAGCCGTGGGCACGACCAGCGGAGGATTAAGTTGTGTCAGGAAAGGATAATCTTTTTCCTATGGAAAACCTAGAAATTTCAGGGAATCCCGTATGCCATTGACGCTAGACACCCTGACATCATTGATTGAAAAACACTTACAATTAGTTCTCTAATTGTCATTGATCTGGAGAGGAATGTTTCAAAACGTTCATTAAATAGTGACAACTGAATTGTCGTACAACATATGTCTACACGTAAATTTCAAAAGTTCATAAAATTGTTCTGATTGAAACATCTAAGGTTCAGCTCATGATAGTATGAGTTCCTATACTTCCGAATGGACAATTGGACGTTCTATCACTGGTTTTGAAAACAGAAATACATCATTTCATTCGAAAATCGAAAGTTTTCTCTCAAATTATACTTTATCGCCCCTATCTGCAGATAGTAGACTATCACCTGCAGCTTACGTCCCCCTCGAAACCCTACAACTTTGATCTGAAATATTTTTGTGTAGAAACTCTAAGTTTCGAGATATTCAGCCGTACTGTTCAAAATGGGACACACTGTATATCATGGGCCTCTCCTATCTGCCGTTTCTCATCAGTGTATTTACCCACATTATTTAGTTTTGCAACAATCATGCATGCTGTCTTATAATAATCTCGCAGAGGAGATGCGTATAAGGCCGGGGGGGGGGGGGGGGGGGGGGGGATATTCACTCTGGAAGTGGATAGCCGCTTATGTGCGCTGGTCTCGAGAGTCTTTGGAATTCATTAGAATTCTGCGGATGTCTTTGGAAGTCTTGGAAGTCACTGGAAATCTGTGGAAGGCAGTTGGCAGTCAAAGAATGCCTCATGGAAGTTTTTAGAATTCTGTGGGAGTCTTTGGAATTCTTTAGAATTATTTGGAAGTCTTGGAAGTTTTAGAAATCACTAATAATCTCTGGGAGTCAGTTGGAAGTCAGAGAATGCCTTAGGAAGTCTCTGGATTTTGGAGGAAGTCTTTGGGAACCCTTGGGAGTTTCTGGAAGTGACATGTTCACCTGAAATTGAAGTGAAGGGCGACTGAAATTCAAGGGAGGGGAACACGCGCGCTTCTATCTAAATGTATGAAAAAAAGGATTTGAAAAATCTGAAAAACGTTGTAGAAAAACTATGAAAAAATACTTGAAAAATTGATAACAAAAAAAAACCGGCGTAGAACAGAATCAGCAGCAAGTTTTGAAATGCGATCCGCCGTAGTTCTCCTACTGGAGTGGGGCGTATCGCGGCCGTAATTAGTTCTCCACCTAACCTACATTTCTATTGTTTTGCGATTTTCAGGATCATTGTTACAGGAGAACTACGGCGGGTCGTAAACCAAAATTAATAATAAACAAATGATTTCTCCAGCGTAACCGTATTTGCAATCAACTTCCTCGCAACGGAGCTAAATTGAGATATTTTTTTTTATCAATAATTCTCACCCAAACCGCATTCGGCGGACGTTACCAGTGTCCGAGATCACCGCTCCACCGATTATTCATTATATCTACCATAATTCTCACCATATTCCGATTTTTGCAACGATGCTGTACTTATCCTATTCAAAGAATTCTGTGAGAATCATTCAAAATTTGTATTAATATTATCAGCGGCACTGTCACGCGTTAAAGTCGCGCTATACGAAACAATGTTTGGCAAACCCGCGTTCTCTTACATATGTATACAGGGATATCTTTGCTTGGAAATTTTCCGCAACCAGGTGAACAGGATATCTCGACGGGGAAGATCCCACAGTTGCAGAATCTGTTTCACACGATGCTCTTAAATTTTTCGCTCAAGAGTTATCGAGGTTCAAACTGACGCGGGCCCCGATTTCACGGCTCAATAGTAGGTACATACAATAATAGTAGGTATACATATTTATGTATATGTTATACTATACATATGCATAGGACGATCTTCGATTGGGGGACAAAAGACTAATAGGCGATATTCAAGTATATTAATATCCTAAATAGAACCGGAGGGAAGATCTTATTATAGAATAATACATACAGTATATTATCATACGATATCGTGTCTACTCAAAGTCAAACCAGTCGAGTATATTGAGAGTAGACCTTAATAGTTAAAGTCAGAGCTACTGTTGTATTATAAGAAACGGAAGGCTGCAGATCTCAGAATCTTATATGAGCACAACTCATTGTCAGGCTTATCTTCAAGAAAAAAAAAAAAAAAAAAATACTATTTTTTTTATCTTTGTTCAATGCTGCACCGTTGAGTGATGAGCCCGCTTCTATTCAAATTTGAGTTTATACAGATATAATACTCTCTAGAATTAGATCCAACAGTTACTTATAATATATACAATAACTGCACTCCGCAAGAAGAGAATAATGAATCGAATAGGAGAAAGATTTGGCGTAGATTAATAGGTAAATTCGAGTTTATGAGGAAGAATTATAGAATAGAAGCAGATATAAGCAATTTTTCTGTCGAAGAATATTATAGTACTGACGTTATAAAAAAAATGTTTTGATAACGAATGATAGGTTACCAGCTGTACCAGAACTGACGAAAATGATTGTCCGCTATTTTAGGAAGGTTCAGTCATTAAAATTACTACTTTTGTGATTATTTTTATTAAGCGATAATCGGTCATTGAATATTTTAACAATCATTCACTCGCCAACTATAAGAACCGCCCTGGGAATTCTTGGACAAAAATAGAAAAATTATAAACAATTAATGCTCAGATATGAATGATTCATTACAAAGCGCCTTAAAAATATTAAAAGTCAACTAGAATCGGCCGATTTATTTTTAAGTTGACTTCTTTCGTTCAGAAAACTATTCTCTACAATTTCACTGTGACATAATTTTCATGTTCTCATTTATTAGTTGAATATTGCTATTTGTCACGTAAAATCGATACCAAATGGAATCTTATAGAATTAAATATTCAATAGAGAAACACTATAAACAAATTTCGTCGCAGTGAAATTATGGAGAATACATTTCTGCCCGGAAGAAGCTTACTGAGCGTAATAAAAGCGGGCGAATCCATTGCATTGTTTAATATTTTTGAAGCACTCTGTAATGAAACATTTGTGCATTTGTTTATAATTTTGTAAATAGTTTTTTAGGCATTCCAAGACCAGTTCTCGTAGTTGACGAGTAAATGATCGTTATGAAAATTCGATGTGCGATTATCACTGATTCACATTCATTGCAAAAGTAGCGACTTCAACGACTGCACGTTCCTAATATATAATAAAATATTATGAAATGAAATGAAATGAAATGAAATGGAAAAGAATTATTATAGTTTGATTACCAGAAATCTCCGCGCTTTGAAATACCTCGAAATATCGTGCAGTCTGCGTACTACAGCTGTGCACAAATGTGGCGGTCAATTCTCTTAGAGCTAGGACATAACACTAGAAGTTATTGCGATGTTATTGGATTGAAGAATATTTTCTTTCTTGAAATATCACGGCTTGATTGAATAATTATTATCAACTATAAACTGACTCTGAGAGGCAAAAGACTCGCGTGGAGAAGCACAGTGCAAACATATTGATTGTTGGACTGTCGTATTGCGCTTAGCTCCCTCTAGACTTGAGATGTCGAGCTAGACTCCAGAGCACATACTGTATTGCGCATCATTCGGAAGCCAATACCATACCACTCAGTGCCCAATACTAACCTAGAAATAAAAATTTGTCCTGCAGAGGGCAGTATTATATTCGTGTTTACAATTTATGTAGATTCGTATTAAAAATTAGGTTACAACGAATGAAAATTCTTCTATCATATTTCTTCAGTATAGTTCCTCGATCGATCACAGTGAACAAATAAAAAACCAGCTGCACATGTATATTATTGGAAGAAACTTGTATATGAACAAGTATTGCAGAGTTTGGAACATTGAAGATATATAAAACGCCGAAGTAGCGGTAATAATAATTTTTCAATTGATCAGAAAGTTAGGCAGCTAACCGGCCAACGAAAACGAAACGATGATATTATCAACTCGGACGACACTCTATTCACGCTTTCTATACTCTGTGCTAAGCGGTCATGCAATTCTATTGATTTTCTTTGAAACTCTAGGAAATCTAAATTCTGCGCCCCCCCCCCCCCCCCCCCCTCCCGCCGCGTATCAACGTAGAAACAGGGTTCGAGTCCCTGACACAATGCGTTGCAATAAGAAATAAGAAATAGGAAGAAAAATCGGCCGATCGCAACGCACTTTAGAGAGTCAAGCCACGCCAATCGGGTGGCTCCAGTTTGCTGTTTCTTATGTCTTATTCCACCGCATTGTGCCAGCAGCTTTATGGATTGCACGAAGAGTTGCGACGTCATGTGATATTCCATGAGACAAAGCGACAAAACATGAACAGAAAACAAACCTAGATCGCCTCGCGACGATAACAAAATTGGAACTGCGGGTGAGGTAATTATTGCCGCTGGTTTTTGAATAGTCAACCATTTATGATCATATGAAGATTTTGAAGAGATTCCCCGAAATAATAAACATCGAACGCTATTTTTCTTTTTTGACGGTAATGATCGAAGGACTGCAAGAGGTTTAAACAACAGAAAACATACAGACAAACGGTTTTCCCCCGTTATAGGTATACACCGTCGCTCAGGTGGCGCGTGTGACTGATTTCGGTGAGGGTCGGGTAAGGTTATCTGGAGGGTGCCTGCAGGGAAAGGTGGTGGAATAGAGCAAACAACACATACTCCTTGGGATCGATCGGTCTCGCGCACGACTCTTCATAAGCATTGCTAAAATCTGTACAGGCGCAGAACTAACTCTTCTTTCTTTCCTTTAAATAGGACTATCAAAGGGTCCTATATCTAGGCCCCAAGTACCGGCTGTACACAGAATTGGCTCCTTGCTTATTTTTCTTAGCAACACGTTACAGCTGTACATTATTTTTATTTGTTGTTCTCAATTTTCGAAATATGTATCGCCCTGCAGGTAGATGAACTGTGAAATGAGAATGGGCTACGTGTACCGGATTATAATCTCCTTTTCATTTAAGAAAATTTTCAAAAATTTACTGCCTTATCCCTGGTGAAAAATGTTAATACTACCAACTTTTACTTGAGATTGGAACATTTTTGTGAATATGAACAAATTGTGAATATGAATAGTTTTTCATATAAAATTATAGATCATTTTCATTTAAAATTGTAGTCGTATGTTCTGGTTTTTTTGTAATGAAAAACCACAAAGTTTTATCAAAATCTAAAATTTCTTATGACACACTATGCATTTCTACAATTTCGTACAAAACCCTACGATGTTCCGATTCTTCTAAAAATTTGTAAAAAATTGTAGGAATTCGTCGAAATTATTTTCACCGAAGATGTCATATTGTTAAAATTGGACAGAGCATATCAATGCGACTGCAGATCGAAGCAAACGCTTTGTTTCCTCGTAGCTTTTTATTTCAATTAGAATTATTGATTTTCTATGCCTCACATATATGATATCGCATTACTAATGTCATAAGGACATCAGCGCCAAAAGTGCGATTTCAATGCCAAAAGGTCGTATAATATTTTTTCTTGTTTTTGCATTTATCGAGAAACATAAAAATACGTTCAAAAAAATCGAAAGTTGAAGTTTGGTTGATGGAAGTCAAAAGATCGTATGTGCCGGCGAATACGACCCTCTGGAATTGAAAAAACACATTTTTTCCACTCAATGCCAAGAGATCGTATCCACTGAAAATTGGGCTTATTTGAAAATGCTTTGAAAACTTCTAAAATGCAAAGATTCATCGATAATTGGGAAAACAAAATTAGGTGGATACGGCCTTTTGGCTTTAGTCGACCAATTCACAATTGTCGTTGTTGACGTTGACGAATTCTTACGTTTCCAGATAACTGAAACAAGAAGAAAAATTATATGACCTTTTGGCTTTAGGAACGCCAAAAAGTCGTCTAATGTACGTCGCGTACGTCCTAGTAGCATATTATAGTAATGCAATATATTGACTTGAAATTTATTTATGTTTTAGCTGCGCAGAATTTACCGTAAAATAAACCGAGACGTAAACCGTAACGAAGGCCGATCAAAGAATGAATGATTATAATATACATAGTCTACTCCGATACACACTCTTCCTGGGGTTTGATAATTTTTCCCGCAAATATAAGTCTTTCTTGCAGGCATTTACGTGTCGATAGAAATTCTATGCTAAGAATATTCTGTAGGATTAGTATTCCCATGATTTTCAATTCTTTGTAGTAATCCACGTTTTTTGCAGCTTCTTTTTAGACATAACTATAGTAACGCGCGCTCTTTCAATGTTTTCTATTATGATCGCGTGTATATAATTATGTGTTAGTACTAACTAATGGATGAATGATTTTGACAATACATGCGTGCTCCACATCATTTTTCACATACTTAATATATCTTTCACCATATCGTTTCCAAACCAAGTACGGTTCAGCTGGTTTCATTTATTTATTTATTTATTTTCTTTGTCAAATTGTTTTCTTTGATGCAATTTGATAGAGTTGAATCCATACGGATATTAACCGATCCGATCGAATTCAAAGTTACCGAATACCTATCCCTATCCCGATAACAACGTGCGTGTAAATTTTGCAGCAAATGACTGCAATTCGTGCAAAGTATTGCCAGCAAAGTCAGAGCAAGATGTGTCCTCATTTGCTAACAAAGCAGGAGCAAGATATTTTGAACAAAAATTGTCAACAAACCAACAGCAAACTGCGAGCAAGACCTGCTGTGACTCAAAAGCAACTTGAAAGCAAAGTTCCGGCAAGAATGATTTTTTTTTTCATAAGTTCTGAACATCCAGATACTGACAATAATGGATATCTGATTTATATCCAGATGTGTCATGTTTGAGTAGAGTTTCAAAGTAGCGCATCGATCAAAGACACGAATGGACTCTCAATATTCAATTAAACGTGCTATACCTATATATTAACTCTTGTTAGTCATGAAGAGACGCCGCCGTCCGTAACTTATCTCTTCTTAAGAAGCAGATAAATCCTACAACCATACGATCGTAACAGTTGCTGAGCGAATAATTAAAGAAAAGAACGGAACGAAAAAAACTTGTCCAACCGGTTCGGTAAGAGATCATACGACGTGCATGAATACTGTCATGTAACGGTCCATATACCTATATACTATACGCATATACTGAGGCGCATGTGTATATACAAAACTTATATACGTATATACAGGCCACATGGGACGAAATTTGATATCACAACACATTGGACTGATATATGTGAATCCTGTCCCCAGAATTATATTCCTATGATGCAAGCAATGCTTTTTTCCAATTTCTTTTCAAATCAATCCATCATCGTTTATAATCAGCAATTTCGGCAGTCATTTCGAAAATGGTGCTAGTACATAGCTGCACTGAGAAAAAAAAATATTATTGTATTTATGAAATATTTGTTCGTATAGTCGCAACTGAATAGTCAATCGATACGAATTTGCTGACTTTTCAGGTTTTCTGGAATTGAATACTCATTTTTCCCTGACCATATTTAAAAGTTAAATTTCAGAATATGAATGGGGATAAATAAGTATGAATTTGGTAAATGGAACTTGAATCTTTTGTGAATTTGCTTTACTTATAATGGAAGACCTGCACTGCGCTTATGCATGCTGGGCCCATGACATCGATCAATAATTATTATATGCAGCGTTCGGATCTCCGAGTAGCCGATTTGTTCTTAACAGAGATAACGAAAATAAATAGAATTCACATAATTTTCTTATATCATGAGCTGCAAAGATTTAATTTCGCGTATGGAATCTCGGATTCGACGCAAAATGAGAACGGAAGGTTTGGAAGTGAATCTAGAAATTTGTATTTCAGCCTTTGGCCGAATTCTTGGATAAATGGTTCAATTCCTTGGTAATTTCGGACTGTTTTCAGTTTCACAAAATTCCCTGACATGTACCGGTTTTTCCGGTTTCCAAACTGAGCGAAATCTCTGAATCCGTGTAGACGAACTGGTTTTCCTCGGTACATGTGAATATGTGCGTATAAGTTTTTGGTAGCCCGTAGCTGGGCAGTATAATTCTGATCTCTGACCTTCGTATTGATCATTCGAAGAAAATATACGAGGTACATAACATCACAGTTTTAATGTATTTGACAGATCGGAACTGTTTCTGAGGTACGAAGTAACTGATTAAACGGTCAATGGCCGAGGATGACGTAGGTTGCACATTAGCAGGAGTGTGTGAATTAAAACGATCATTTACATATGTCCCACACCGTAATTTTTCAGTGAAAATATACAGTACGCATATTATCTAAATATGTCCAAAGAGAATTCCCAACCGATAATCAGCTGAGTACCTAAATTTGCATGAATGAGAAATGTTTTGATTTCAAGACCATGATGTTATATAGTTATATAGGTGGCATGACTAGAGTAGTTTTTCGGAATAACTTCGTTTAGAGACCAAATTTAGCCAGTTTCATGGTCCACGGACTTTCTCTGATATATATACTGTATAAATATCGTATATTATAATTCCAGAGCGTGTCATTAAAATCGAAATAACTCGTTATATTTCAAACGCCGCACCTTTTTCTTCTATTCACTCTACAAAATTTAGAACTTCGTGTATGCTTTCTCTTAGAATTGAGTGGCGATTTCCAGAGTAACTTTCACAGCTTTTCGCTAAGTTGGGAAAAATGAAATTTCGAAAGTGCAACAGCTGTTATTCAAATGAGCAAATATTTATAATTAAAACTAGCCTAACATGCAAACTGATATATTTTCCTTTGCCTATGATTCCACACACATTTATAGGAAGTATGAAGTACGCATACTTGTCCCTGTACCTCTCTATTGACAAATAATATGCACGATCATCGTGTCTCAAATACAACAATAATTCAAAATTGATTGCCTGCATTTAAACGTTAAAAACGAATCAGCCAATGAAAGTAAATTTTTGAGAAAAAGAAAACATCTGACGAGATATCAAAACTGAATCCAAATCTTCGAATTATAGATTCAATTATGGCTATTCCTTATATTATCGTTTCTCGAGGGATTGATCCCTCGTGAAATCCCACGGATTCCCACAGTCCCATAAAGTCTTTGAAATCTCATGGAATCTTGAGAAATCTCCTGAATTCTTATGAAATCTGGTGAAATACCCTGAATTCTTATGAATACCTCTGAAGTCTTTGGAATTTCATAAAATCTCATGGAGTTCTGTGAAATCTTATGAAATCTCATGGTCTTCAAAGTCAAGTGAAAACTTTGGAGTCTCATGCGGAAGTCTTATGAGGTCCTGTAAAGTCCACTTTTATTAGACGAAAAGTTACAAGTTGAAGTTGACGTACGGCAATGGACTCCGAAAAGACTACCTTCTTTAACCCTCCGGAGATCTTAGCGGGTTTCACGATTTTTTAATGGAAATTTCTGTATAATCGTTGGGCGCAGAAAACTCGGCGCTTTACGACCGTTTTCCAAGTTTATGCTCCAACATTTTTTTTTTAAGTTATGATCACTCAAACTGAGCCGACTTAAATTTTTGCGCCGACAGTAGACGATCGCATCCAATGTTAAAATTTCGTTGCAAAACTATAATACATTACAGTTATATAATCATCGAATTTATCGTTACATAAACGGTTCTGCCGATGACTCTGAAATAGAAATAGTAAACGCAGGGCTCCGAACGTGCTGTGAAAATAATCAATACCCCCATCCGGTAAAGGAGATACAAAATAAAAAGAAGTCAAGAGATAATAGGCATAGAGATTTTGGCTGAAATGCGTATGTAGTATACAGCTCTGCGGTTCATTTAGAGAACCTAAATCATCTACAGAAAGTGTATGTACATAGATAGATACACAGACATAAAAATGTGAGTACTCGGCACTCTGCCAAACTCGGTGAAATAGGTCATCGATTATTCCTGCCGGAGTTGAGACTGTTTCAGAAAGCGGGTGTCCAGCTGTTACGCACAGAACACTGATAATAACAGTGGCTGAGGAGCTTGGAACTGCGGGTCTGGAGTTCAGGGTAAAAAAAAAGAATTGAACCATAAGAGGTGAAGTTAACAGGGCGAACGACAATCGGTGAAATAATCGATATAACATTCCAGCGCAGCAGTTTATTGGAACGATGTCACCATGAAAATGTTTTGAAAAACTTTCCTGAAAACAATTTCCCAGGTCAGAAACAATCAGATGCGATTTCAATTCTTCAAATAATCTTCAAGTAATGATGCAGTTTTTGAATTTCCCGCCAAACCTCTATACTCTTAGACCGGACTTTCGAGAGTGTTGAATCGATGAATGAATAGTCAAGAGAGGAATATCGACTTTCCATTTCCATTCCTCAAATGTCACCACGGGACACGCGACTGGGTTGTTCGTGGGGGTTTTGTGTTGTTTCTGGTCTGGCTGCGGTTGTTCTGCGGTACGGTTTAACTAGGTGACACATAAATGACGTGTTTGAAGGCGCTTTCCGGAGGTCGGCGGTCGTAGTGAAGGGCCCGCGAATGAAAAAACTTCGAGATTAGTATGAAATTGACGGGAAAATGTGAGCAGCTAAAATCCGCGAATTTAGGATTAACGGCCGGAGTACCGAGGCCCGAGCATAATCCAGTGAAAATAATGGATATCATTATCCATCTTTTACGTGTCTCTGATCGCCGCCGTCTCTCTCGATACTCCAAATTTATTAATACACTATTTTGATCGCCATGTACCAATTTCTAAACCTGCGAAGTCGCGTCTTGCAAATTTCAATTCTTGCATTAATCTTTTTATCTTTCTACGCATACTATTACACGGCAACCAATGAAATTCATCAGCTTGCAATATTGACTAGCGGCAGTGAGTACAACCAAAAAGAAGAGAATAATAATTGAAATGGATATTTATAAACTTCGAATTAGATGCAGAACTAGTGTGTTATTATTGACTAATTCGTTACTGCTGTAACATTTCGAGAGAAAGTTATCACCAAGTTTCACAAATTTAGGATATATCGGAAAGAAAAATGTGTGAACTCGGAATATTGTGAAAAAACGATTGTTGAAATTTTTTATGCAATTCGCGCAAATTTCTCCTGAGAGTTGAAACGAAATTTCCAAATTTAGTACATATAACGAGAAAATTTAAAGTTCGTTTAATTTTAAAGAATTGGGAAAATAATTCTCTAAATTTAAAAAACTCATGAAGCTAATTAGAAAAATTTGTCATATCCAAACATTCCATGTGTTTATTAATTTTTTTCAAATTTCTTCAATTCTGAATGGAAATATGCATAATTTGGAAAATCCCTATGTTGAAATAAAATGTCACCATATCAAGTTTGAAAATCTTTTTTTTTCCATTCGCTCTCTATATTTATTCTATCTATAGAAACCGCAGGCAAAAATTCCCAGAATCAGCAGCAGCTAATGAAAATAGAACGAAAAAACTGACACATTAGATTAATCGAAGCTCTATTTCTTATTTCATCGATGAATTTGTTTCCAATTTTAGGTCAATCACCAGCCACGGTGGCTCGTTCTGTTTCGAACACAAGCGTAAACCTGGAAGTACAAGGATTGTTATTACCGAAGAACATGACTCTAGAGCCACCAAACTTGTATGCATCACACAACATAAGTAACTATCCGCCAATATCAACTTTCTCAACATCGTTCAGCTCGCAGCTGCCGCCTTCTTTGGATGCATCAAAAAACGTCGACCAACTGGGTAGTAAACAGCCGGTGAAAGGTGAAAACGTGAACAAAAATAACGCTAAACCAATCAACAATGATTCAGCTGCCGCTATTTATCAAGCCGGTCATTCGGTTCCGGTATCGGAAAAGTGCCCAGACTTTGGTACCGGTTTGGAACTTGTAATCCTGATAATGTCTGCGCCGAATCATGTCGAAGCAAGAACAGCGATACGTCAAACCTGGGGACACTTTGGTCAGAGAAAAGACGTAAGCATTGCTTTTTTGCTGGGGGATACAATGGACCAAAAAATGGGCAAGGTACTTCTCCGGGAACAGGATATGTACGGCGATATGATACGCGGAAAGTTTGTTGATTCTTACTCGAATCTTACTCTTAAAACTATTTCGGCGCTTGAATGGGTTCGTGATTACTGTTCGGGGGTAAAATTCGTCCTTAAGACTGATGATGACATGTTTATAAACGTTCCTCGGCTCTTGTCCTTTGTAAATAAACGATCGAAGGATGAAAACGTGATTTTTGGTCGCTTGGCGCGGAGGTGGAAACCCATAAGAAACAAGAAAAGTAAATACTACGTTTCTCAGGCGCAATATAAGCCTGAGGTATTCCCAGACTTTACTACCGGTCCGGCTTATTTGATGTCCAGTGATATAGTCCCCAAACTTTACAGAGGATCTTTAGAACAGACTTATTTGAAGCTCGAAGACGTGTTTACGACGGGAATCGTAGCCCATAAATTTGGGATAAAACGAATACAAGCAAACGAATTTTTGAACAAAAGAATATCGTTCAATCCCTGTAACATACAGCGTAGCATAAGCATACATATGGTTAAATACAGCGAGCAATTTGATCTCTGGAAAAAGTTGCTTGATGGTAAAAGCAAATGTAAATGATGAAAATGAGAGCTTGTTCAAATGGTACCTTCATTAACTAGGAATTTAGCAGCCGAATGTCATTCAAGCTCTGGTGAATCTTGCACCATTGCAATTGGCATACAAACCTTGATACTCTTTTAAGTTTGAATCTTTAAGTTTGTAAGTAATTTAGCCGCTACATTTAGTTGGTTAAGCTATCTCCGTAATTTTTTACACCGGTGAATCTTTTCTCTCATACTCAGACCGACGCGGTCTTTTGTTCCTTGTAATTATTTTTTACATCTAGACTTTAATCGAGTATTTTATTGAGTATTCAATTTACTTTTTATCAAGTGTTGGA
The DNA here is from genome assembly GCA_963170745.1 of Phymatocera aterrima. Classification (NCBI taxonomy): domain Eukaryota; kingdom Metazoa; phylum Arthropoda; class Insecta; order Hymenoptera; family Tenthredinidae; genus Phymatocera; species Phymatocera aterrima. Next base: position 2,920,308 of record OY720673.1, on the reverse strand, counting down.
GTATTGTTTGATTAGTTTTTCTTATATTTATAAAATGGAACAAAGCTTTGTGAATTATTTTTTTTCACGACTGACTGAATATAACTCCATGCAAGTATCTATACATATACGTGTAAGACGACTGTTATTTATTTCCTGGCTTGCTCAAGTATTATGACAATTTTTAAGTAGCAGTATTAAAACTTTCTGTGAAGCCGCTTTCAGACTGTTACTTGTTTTTTTTTACATGCAATCAGTAAGAGTGTAACTTTCGATTAGTCAAATTTTAATCTTCCCTCACGACATTAAGTCGTCGACTTTTATTGAATTTTGCAATTTTCTGAATAATATTTTCATATTTAGAAGTAACTAACAAGCCTCAAATGACAAAGTAAATGTATCATGATCTCTACTACAAATGTATCGGCATTCATACACATTTGAACTTCGTCGTGTCCAGCAGCGAACTGCATGAAAGACTTTGACGTCATCATGCAAGTCTCTGGAAAATCTGAGATGATTGCGCACCTGACAACTTGGAAATTTTCAATTATCAACTTCCATGGCAAAGTGTAAACGACACAAAGTTGTGAATACAGAGTAAAAAAGACGATGCTCATTTTTCGTATTCAATACGGCAAAATAGTAATCGGTTTTATAGAGAACGAAAAATTAAATTTTCCATCAACTGGACATTCTGGTCTCGACATATTCATATCGTATCTCGAAACAGGTGTATTCGACGTTGAATTTCCCGGTGAAGTGTTACGTCGTTTTTATTATTATTATTTGTAAAAACTATGTATTTATCTTTTTATATACAGAATGACAATCATAAAACGAAAACTATTATATTCATCCCCATTCCCTATGCTATATAGGTATATTATTGTTAGACAATCTCTCGCATGGGAATAGTTTTAACATTGTTATCGTATTCAATACCATTGTATTTCCATTTTGTTCTTTTATTTTCAATTCGTACTTTAATTGTAAGACGTAAAAAACTATTTCATAAGGATTACAAAAATTACGTTTTATCTATTACAATATAATATCCATAATATATATTCACTTATAATAATAATAAATTGATATATGTATGTGATAAAATATTCTGTACGTAATATTATGATTATATCTGATTCAATCAGCTCTTTTCTAGAAAAAGATAATATTTGATCTCATTTGAGTCCTGAATTAATCAGATTATCGACGTCTTTGTATAATATCGGGGCACGTGTTGATCAATTGAGATTCGGCGTTTTTAGAGTTCGAACAAACAAACAAAAATGGAAATGAAATTTTTTTTAGATTTACGCTCACAGATTATAATTAACAAGCGGTGAAATTCTGGTGAAGGGTTACAATTTTGCAGATTGCAAGGCTGCTAGACGCGTGCGCACTAGGCTTTTTGCTTTCACCAAGATCTCACGCTATTTGGGCGATTGATTGGACGGAATGATTTATATAATAATTCAATAACTGGATTGAATCGATTTAAAAGCCTGTTACATTGTCACGCATATAAAAAATTCGATCAATCCTCGTGTAATAATGTGTCATGAAAATAATTAGATTAAAACTGACTGAAGATCCGCAATCCTGCAGAATGATCTATATTCATTTATTCTTCCGCGCTTGCTGCAGGCTTACAGCAGCTGCAGTGGTAATGCACGCATAATGATAATATATAGAGTGTATTATAAGTACTATCCTCTTGTGAAAGTTTTGATCAATTCGTGAAACTACCCGTACCGCCTCTCGAATATTACGTAAACACCGTTATGTATATGTATTATCATATACTCGAGTCACCGGAGTTATAATTACGTAATGAGCGTTATGTATGAAGAAAAAAGATGATTCTTAATTTATGCCGACTTCGGGTGACACAAATATATTCTGTTAGTTTCTAAACGTAGTTTCTATTCAAAACACTATAATAATTAACGCTGTATAACGGACCTACAACAGGAAGTTTTTAATTTTACGTTATACGCTATACGAACGTGACAGCCGTACGCGTTACTTTATGGCTAATAAATATTTTGCGGTTGACTTAATATCACGTCAATTATTATGCAACCACTTGGCGATGGCGCAAAAACTTGTAAATTGTGGAAGAAAAAATTATTCCCAGTCTAATACTTTCACTCCAGGTATCTCCGTGAATTATATACCCCAAGGTATATATTATAACACGTGATCTGGGCAGAAAGGGGGACTTCGTGGAGCGGTAGGCCTCGTATTTTATTTCTTGATTGGAATAAGCAAAATGTAAACAAAACTTCCGCCATGAGTCGTGAAGGCTTGGTGGAAATAATAAGATCCAGGAATTTGAATTGGAAACAGAATTGCAAAATGGAATATTATAATATTTCTATTATAGTTTCTAATATTCTGAAAGTACCGTTTGCTCCCAGACACTCGTTAACTGTAAAATTATAACCGGATAGAATATTACCGGAGTTAGCCAAAATGCTCATCAGCCTGTTCGGTATACCGTTAATTACAACTTTCTGATTCACGAGGACGGCTGCCAAAGTATATTTCAAATCGTCGCCACAGGGTTTCATACATAGTATGTAGATACGCGAAAACAATTGATTATCGGTTTGGCCAGTGCGCAATATTTCATTTCCGTATCTTCGAATGATAAAAAAAAATGAGTGTGTGAATTTACTTGAAAACAAAATATTTCCTACTATATCGACATACGGTGAGTCTGTATTCAAATTTTGAACACCTTTCGCGCACGCGCTTGTCGTTGCGGGAAGTGAAGCTCACTCAAAAATCTTTTCATTGACAAAAACTTGCAGAGCAATCAACGCATCGTTTGTTATTTCGTAAATATCCATACATATATTTTTATCATAACAATTAAACGAAAGATCGCGGAAATATGTTCGGTATCTTGAGTTATCTTATTTAGATTTTGTTATTTTCTCCGGAAGGCAGTTTAGAAACTACACGTGAACTGTTGACCAACAAGTTAATGCCCCCCCCGCCCAACCGCAAAACAAGATTCGCAGCTCCGAATCACAGTTACCGACAGTTCAGGGGATTCATTAAAAACATGTATATATATATACAATGTGCTAAAAAATGTTTCACATCATTTGAACGACAGAAAAATTCGTAAGATAATGAATTCAATGACGGTTGGCATGAGATTAACAATGTGAACATGTAGGAGCCCTCAAATAATCTTTGGTATATCTATCCAAACGGGTTGACGTGTGATGTTAGTTTCGAAATATGACCACCACTGATAACAGCGCGATCTCTACACCGTTGTGGCGAACTGTCGAAACCGTGTCGACTCTGTTAGCTATTCGATCTGTGGTGAAAAATTGCGGCTGCTCAGATATTTGCCACCACCACCTTACGCGGCTTCGTGGCTCGAAGCAGAGTATCAAACAGTTCAGTAGTTTCCTCGAGTTTATCAACTTGTCAGATTATACGGCGAAACTCTTTATAGACAAGAAGACTTGTTAAAATTTGAGCACCGTCAAACGGACCGCCGCATGTAGTAAGTGCCAAGAATCCGCGTCCATAGAGTGCGTGGGTGCGTGTAGATGGTTACGTGGGATAATAAGTATACGTAGTGTGATACCGTAAAGCTCAGGAAGGAAGAAAAAAAAAATAGAAAATAAAACAATATTACTGCTACGGTAAAGACGTCAAATCGTACGTACGTACAGAGAAACAAAAATAAATAACTAGCATATGTGTGTCGTGCCGTGTGAGTGTGTAAATAGTAATAATAATAATAAGAGAAAAGCTACGATATAATGATCATATCATAAAAAGCAATATATATTCATAATCGTCATTCCATACGGGGGAGAAGAAACGAGAGAAGGAAGAACGAAAGAGAGAGAGAGACTGAGAGTGAGAGAGAGAGAGAGAGAGAGTGAGAGAGAGAGAGAGAGAGAGAGAGAGGAAAAATATTTTTAATAGTGTTAGATTTTTTGGTGTGACAGCTGATCGTCAATGCAAAACTGGGAAAATATATTCATCGAGTAATCATTCGAACAAGGAAAACAAAACCACGACGTATCACGACGACTACGTATATACTTTAGATTCAGGAAATGAAACTAATGAAATGAAAGAAATTAACACACAAACATAACATTTAAGCGAGATCTTTCTCATCTGACTAGGGAGGGCGTTAGGCCGTGACCCTGAGCCAGTTTTACGGACGCAACTCCTGTGTGGTCAAAGTCACACGGTGGTTATTATCACCATTCTCAATTCTCCACGAGTCAAATAGTATTATTCACAAAAGTGTATATAAAGTATATCAGCGGTATTTATACTACTCTGAGGCCACAGGGAAGAAAACAGAAAATAAACATAATATAATCACTTGATTTCATCATAAACGAATAAAGAATTATTAGAACATTTGAGGATACCAATAATATAACAATAATATCAACAATTTATTAGCCAATTTTCAGTTTGCCCCCCCCCCCTCCCCTCCTGCAAATTCAACCAAAAATCCGATTACGAATGAACCTAGAAATATAATTTCGTTGACCTAACGCACATATAGGTATACATATGGTATAACACAACACACGGTATGGAGGACGCATCAAGAATATTACACAATCTGGCATATAATCAGTAATAATATAACCTTATAATAAACATTAATATTTACAACACATGTAGATAGAGATAATTTATTTATTATATTTTCATCAATCTCTTAACTTTAACCTTTCCACGACTGTATATCTCGGCAGTATCTCAACTCGGCTTAGCCAACTATACGCTAAACAGTGAGCAGTGCTGCAGCATATAGCATAGTACTCATAGTTGTGAAACGAAATTCCTAAACGCGTATACAACATACATAGTTTGTTTGTCAGCGAACCGACATAGCAGAGAATATACCAAAGAAAGCGTAGTGTGATATAACTATACGTAGTAGAAACGAGATAGAGATACGTTACGAATACTACACACCTGCACGTAAGCCACCATAATATTTGCCGTTTCCTTATTGCGTAGTTCATTCTCAAATTGTGAGTTGTTGTTTTCCTTCGTTTGCGTGCATTGTTTGTTTCTCCCTCTTCGTTATCCTTTTCTTTTTGTTTCTTCTCGGGTATTGGTTCGGTACACGGATTAAAATATCACCTCAGTAGTCACATACCTATATCATCCACACCTCCCTCCCCCTTTCCCCTGCCCATTAGTCCGTTTTTCCGTTGCCAACTATCCCCCCCCCCCAACCCTCAATTGTCCTCTTTGTGAAATCCTCGCGGTTAGTCCCTCAAATATATACGCAGATACATATAATATATAATAATATAATATAACAATCGTCAACGTCATAATTATCAGATTGTCTTTTCGGCGGAGGAGATGCCGCTATTCGGTAAAAAGGATTCTAGCAAGAAACTAAAGAAGGATGGCAAGGACGACAGGTTGCCATCGGTTGACGAGAAATATATCCTCAAGGAACTACTCGGAACGTAAGGATTCATATACCTATATATACTTGTCTTACTATATACGGACGTATTACGTGTAGACCTACCATACGTTAAACAGCAGCTGGTCAATTTTCTCACCCTTTTCCATTTTGCGCGAGACAATATGTTCGCTTGTCGGTTTCCCCTGCAGCCCTCCCGCCCTCTTGCGTTTTCTCCTAATACTCTTCTCGCTCTTTCATCCTGCTGCTGTATGTTGCAGTTGTTCAGCTATCATTGTTATCATTATGATATTTCCGATTTCCTTGTCACTGATTTATGTTATATTACATAGTTTCTATCCGCGTACGATCATAAATTATACAGACTATACTATGTATGGGTTTTGAGAATATATATGTTCCTGTGTTCATTCCATTTTTGGGGCATTTGATGCCTAATCGTCCAGCGTCCGATCAGCTTCAGGCCCATCATCACTATATCGTTGATTTATAATTTTTGATTCGTTGGCAATGTTGCCTCTGATTCCAACAGGTTCTAGTTTTGTTTTTACCCTATTTTATCAAGGCGGGTTTCTAGTTATTTGTATTCTATTAAATATATAGACAAAAAAATATACCCTACAAGTATAGTTCTTCTAAATTCCAATTCTTAATGTGAGACTATATAACTCGCCACCGAGAAAGAATACATTTTTCCTCAAGATGCTAATAAGGACTCATGAAATCCCCATTGTTGCATACTGTTGGACGCACTGTTGCTTATTATTGAACGCCACGCGTCTTTAGTAACACCATAAGTACCTCTACATAATACTAATTCTGTCAAGTGTTCTGTAATTTTGTTCGCGGTCTAAAATTGAACAAAAATAATTTGAAATTGTCGTGCGTTTGTCGAATAATTGAAAGGAATGTATTATATATACCTATATCTTCTTTGCCCGAAATTACCGAGTATATTCCAATTCTTCAACAGTTTATAAGAAAAGACATATATCATTAGTCTATTGATTCGATTTGAAAAAAGTGAAAATTTTTAATCCGCCGAAAACAAAGAAAAAATAGTATAAAAAACGTTTCCACTTTTTCGTAGCGTTTTTCGCATGTTCGTAATTCATTGGCGAAATGAGACTCAGAAAACAATGATTGATTCGAGGTCCTTTCTTTATTCGAAAAAGTTTATAGCTGCCCGACAGTGGCCTTGTCCTTGATCAGATACGCTTCCAAGATGAAAAAAAATATAAACACGAAACAGGTACACGAAAAAAAATATATACAACCGAATCAGTGATTTTGGGGGGGGTCAGACGTTGATCGATTTGGTATGAAATACCTATTAGGATCAACGTTTTGAGACGAAAAAAAGGAACGAGCCATTTTTTTTTCTTCACTTGTCTTACATCTTTTAGCGTGAGTCGACACAACGATAACTTCCTATACCTCCATTTTTCTTTGTATTTTATTTGATTCGTTCGTCTATTTTCAATAATGAACAGAAGTCCTCTTTATATACATGAATTCATAATTGGTTGTCTATTATTATCCTAGTATATTATTATAATGATCATTGTATGCATTGGTAGAATCCGGGGTAGAATCATATTATACGCGGAATGACCTTTTCTTACAACAAGTTATTACTTTTATAGTTATAAATAATTATCGCATATTATCATTCCTAATTGAGATGTTCAATCAAATTTTAGATTTCTATAACTTCGACTAACTCGAGGCTTAACTTGATTTCCCATTCAATACGGAAATACCGCTCATCTTCAATAACGCGTGTTAGATATTAATTGTTTTACATTTTTATTATGAGTTAGTCAGTAATACATGGGTTCTTGATAACAAATTTAATTTTTCAAGTTGTTCCAAATCTGTGCAGAGTTATCCGGGATACGTAATATATATCAATTATCATTTAATCTACCTGTTCAGACAAAACATCCATTAATTGTATATGTTTACCCCAGTCGAGTGATATTGGGAGTGCAATTTTTTATTCTCGTTACTGGGGAGTCCAATTCACGATTTAGAAGAACTATTTAGAATTATAGTTTGAAAGTAGAGATTTGTTCATTTCTGCGTTTGAATGCCAGGCGTAATTTCTCTCTAGAATTATCGCCTGAATGCGGTCATACGTAACTCCATGATCCAGTTTTTCGAAAATGATAATTTCTTACGAACTTTTTACTTCCGTGTGTTCCAATTGAATTGAATAAGTGAAATGAAACTTGTAGGACAATATCCAATATACCTGATTTCCATCTGTATAAAAATTCATTAAGATAACATTATTCAGGTTTGAAGATTATCAGATTCTATATCACTGCCTCGTATATTTGCAATCAAAAAAATGTAATGATCATTCTTAAGACACGAGCACCAAATCTATCCTCAGGGAAACCCCCCGCATTAGGCACTGATGGAACTGGCTACAAATTCATGGAGCCTCTCAATTCCATCCACCAATTTCAATAACTGAAAGTTTCAGGTCTTTGTTAAAAACTAGGTGAAAACTGCCAAGACCTTACCACAAACTTTTATTTTGTCTTGAATTTATCGATTCAGCATAGAATGAATAAACCTTTTTTCTTTTGAGACGGAAAACATTCTTCGCTCGAATTGACACTACCCTGCAGCGCAGGAGCCTTAAATCGAAGTTATCCTGATCTCTATTTTATTTTTCTCATCTAGGGGTGCGTTCTCGGAGGTCAGATTGGCAGAAAGTAAAGAAAAACCTGGTCAAATGTTTGCTGTAAAAATAATTGACAAGAAAGCACTGAAGGGTAAAGAAGACTCGTTGGAGAATGAAATAAAGGTGCTACGAAGGTAGGCGTTTGTCTGTCTCACAGAATTATTTTCATGTCCCTTAAGTTAAATTGTATTAAATTCAAACCTAGTTCCGATATTGTTATATATATTTATCTTGAAGCTGGCTGACCGCAACTTTGTAATTTATGATTTTTTCTTCTTTTTTTTTTACAAAGGCTAAAATGTGCCACGAACTCGTTCATTTTATATACCAGACATAATTATTCATATCTCTTCAAATACTCAACATTTGAATATAATATACTCTACTGCAGTTGAGACATTTATCTGCATGCTTATACTTCTATACGCGCTTATTATATTATAATTATATTATATCACATTTTCTGCTACACCTGCATGAAAAACTCGAGTTTTTGAGCGTCTCAAGCGAGATGGAAGTGACAGTTTCTTAACCGGGGAAGAAAAACAGCGAAAAAAACTCGTAGAAGGGTGAAACTCCCAACAGGGAAAGAAACTGTCGTAATAGTGAAATAAACTCGAAAAGTGCTGCCTCTAGCGGTGGACTATATTCAGTACGATGTTTTTATAACGCTCTCGTCTTTCATGTTGTAGAGAATGAAATATCGTATGCACTATGGGAAGACAAGCGTTTCTCGTTTCGCGCGGTGTTCGCAGAACTCGTCTCCAGTCTCGTGTGCCTTCGGCACTCTCGACCCACGACTGGTTTTCCAAACCTCGGCACTTGACGAGGAACGCTTACTTTCTTCACTAGATGCATAATATACTCATATCGAAAAGGTATATTGCTGCGCGTATGCCTTGTACGCCTTGTGCACACCACTATTATATTACTGTAATCACTATATACTTTTATACTTCGATAATATATTGTTTTTTTCCATTGAAATTTTCGTCATCGTCATCATGATTATTATTGTCATCATTCCTTTGGCATTGTAGAGTGGACGGTAATAGATACGAGAATGGAACATAAAATTTGTCACTATATAATTCTGCGCATACTTTCAATGCTGATCAGTTCGTGCATCTTTATCCCGATCTTTACGATTACAGCTGTTGGCCCGCAGCTTTCAGGACTCAATACTTGACCGTGAAATGTTGGCATGTTCCATTCTGCTCTATAATATAGCTATTATGAATTGTATGCTATTTCTGTAAATAAGTTTGCGCCTGTATTCGTGAATGATTTTACTCCGTTGACAATGCAATTTTTCTCAACAGCAAAATGCGTTTGCATAATATTTGGCATAGATTTCTTTTCTGTACCTTAATGATTACGCCGTAAAAATGCCCTTTGGAATATTTCAATATTTCCAGTCTCACTACTTCTATTCAATTTTCCCAAATATTCGATACCAATTAATTATTGCTGTTGTGCATTACGGTACGAGTTCTAATCGCTGTTGCTACTTTTTTCTATAATTAGGTATTTGTTCGGTGTGCTGATCCATATATTATTGTTACACAGTCTGAAATTTACCACAGTATATCTAGATCTAGATACCGACCCACTGATCTTTCATACCGTTTTATAATACATACTACTCACTTATCGTTCGAAAACGTATTCTGATTGCTGCAGTGCAGCAGCATATAATAGTCTCAGTCTTGCCTCTGTGCATATAACTAAGTATTATAATTTCTGCCATCATACTCAACAAGTTCACAAAGTTACCGAGCGAGTCGTTTGTGTAAATCTGCGATTCTCGTTTTTGAAACGGTTTATGTACATTCAGGGAAATTTGATGAAACTTCAAAAATTCGGTACGTATGATGGCAGAAAGTGACTAACTAAGTATTCCGCTTTTTCAAAGCGTTGATCGCTTTTGATGAGAAATAAATATTCCCTATATTAGCTAGGTTGGATTGCCGGCAGTGACTCCAAATTCCCTGTGACCCTCCGTAGTCACACTACCGCAGAATTTCACGGTTGTCACACTGCGTCGATTCTACCCAGTTGGATTTAAAAAAACGATCGTCAAAAAGCTATCCGTCTGATGTGGATGAAAAATTATCGAACATGCTTCGAACATTCTAGATTACGTAAAGAATTCAGTTCATAGGAAATCGAATGCAACACGTAAACAAAAATCATAAAGAGGTCAATGCGCAAGCAAACCACTTTTTACTCCGAATATCGTAACTTTGTCAATTTTTGATATCTTCAACTGAAAGTTGGAGGTGATACTCCGTAGATATGATTAACACTTCTTAGGGTTGATTTTCTCCTGTGTGACTACGGAGGGTTGAGATGGTTTTTACCAATCATTACGGTACTCCGATATTATACCGAATAACAGGAACATTGAAAAAATGATGCACGGCGTAATCTTGTATTTTGAATCTCTTTACCACTGTCTTTCTCGCGCCTTTGTTTTCAGTCCTGGAAAAGCTCTAATAATTGTCACTCTGATTCCAATATCGTAAAGTTCAGCAAAAAGGTGCTATCAAAGACTCATGGCATTCAACAATGGGTAACAATGTATTTAACAATTTGCAGCAATTGGTATTTAATGCATCTGTGATAGCACCTTGACGACCCATTTGCGCCCAGTGTTACTTATTGTTAAAAGCATAGTTATCACTTCCGAAACGGGATTCGTTGCCACTCCAAAACCACATACCCGATTTAGATGAAGCTTTTTCAATTGGATGCAGTATTTTGGCGTAAAGCGGCCAAGTATTTCATCCCCGCGAATTATTGGAGAGTTCTATCAGAAATTCAAATTTGCCCAATTTAACATATGAACAAACCCAACCTAAAAATCAGAAACTCCCTAAAAATTCGGAATTTTTACGAAATTTTAGCAAGATGAAATAGTTAGTCACTTTCACGTAAACTACTGCATCCCATCGACAAAGTTTCACTTAAATCGATTGTTTGGTATACGAGTGGCAACAAATCGTGCTGGTCCTTTCGAATGACAACAATGATTTTAACAATAAGTAACAATGGGTGAAAATGATTCTGTAATAACACCCCAAAAAAATACTGTTACAAAAAGAACACCTTATGAGTTCATTCCTCCGCTTTCCTACAATACGCAATTATGAAAACTGATTTTAGTCGTCAGTCCTGTTGTCAGTCAATTGTTAAATAGATCACCAACGAAAACTAAAAGTTGTAAATCTTTAGTAGGAATCTCCAACACAACTAAATGCTATACAATCATACTTTGCTTTGCTCAACTCCGCTGATATATGTATGTACTTCCTTCATCATATTAAGTTATCAACGAAATTAGACGTGAGAATAGCAATTAAATATGTTCAGAAACGAAATTACCAGATCCAGGGTGTTTTTTAAAGGAGTTGTACATCTCGAGGTGTGAATTTGTACCAAAAGATGAAAAGAAATAAAAATATTGATTGGGGGAACTATCTTTCCGATGCATAATTGGACAATATTGAATGATCTCGTAGACTGCATGGGATGATGTCTGCCCATTCGAACACGAGGGGCTACGTTCACATCAATTTTAAGTGTTTGCACAACAGTGTTCATGAATGGGTTCCCAGCGGCTCACTCCGTTTTCTCAACTTTTTCGAAAATGTGTTTCCTTTCTACACGTATTTCATGTATATACCTATGGCTGGTGGAGCACATGTAGGAAAAGCTGCCAGTGCTGCCACATCAGGAGATTTCCCCCTGGATCTAGGTTTTTTTTAAACCGCGGCAGGGGACAGACAGGGGGAAAAATTATTCAGGGGATTGTAAATTTCTGCGAAAACCATGTGAATTGAAAAAGAAAAAGTCGAGAAAATAAAGTTAGACATTGGGAACCATGCATGAGCATTACTGTACACGCGACTTCCAAAGACTTCTACAAACTTCCAAAGAATTTCAGAGAAGTTCGAAGGCTTCCAAGAAAATTCAGACAATTCCAAAGACTTGCAAAGAATCCTAGTGAATTTCATAGACTTCCATGAAACATTCTGTGACATCCGACTGACTTTCAGAGATTTTGAGTGACTTTCAAGACTTCCAGGGAACTCCATGGCCATGTTTACACCGAGCCAATTTGATGCGCACCAATATCGAAACAACCGATCATGTGCAGGGCTCCGATGGAAATTTGCTAAATAATCTCCACGGATTGGTTGTTCCGACATTTGGTTCGCATCAAATCGATTCGGTGTAAATATGACCCATAAAAATCTGAAGCTTCCAAAAAATTCTGGAGAACTTCGTAGACATGAAGCATCGGTAGACATAAGGCATTCTTTGACTTCTAACCAGATTCCAGAGATTTTTAGTGGCTTCCAAACTTGCAAAGACTTCCTAAGACTTTCAGAGAATTCCGGAGACTTCCGAGACCAGCGTACATAAGACTTCCCGAGTGAATAGCCCCTCGCTCAAACATTCTTAACCTATTATGAATTTTCGAAACGATCTGTAAACATAAATGCGCCTCAAACTGGCCGCACCAATTAATACATCACAGAATACCGGGGAGCCAATAGGAGCAATGACGGCTCAGTGCTCTGAACGTTAAATGTATAATTCGTGATTGTGTATGGTATTATTGTAATTCGTAGGTTCAGTGAAACAGTGAAACCACAGAGCAGTGGTGGACCGTTCAAGTCGGATAATAGTGGCGAAACGGGATGGTAAGTGCGCCTATAACACGGGCACCAATGCTGCACAATATTGCAGCGCATACTCTTACTCTATTATCTGTATCATTTCGGATTATTATCACATCAACACACGCTATACATTCACAATATTCAGCTTCATCCATACATTTTCAACCATCGGACCGTCGAATTGTTATCTACGATTCATTTTTCAAGCAATTCTCATTGCAAAACATAATATATCTTTTGAAGGCTCTGAATACTATCCCATATTGCACTAGATTGTAAATATTGTCTTCTCAAATTAATAAGTGGTTGCCGTTCTTCCAAAGAATCATAGTTTTTAGACGTATGAGTTCCTTATTGATGCAATATTATTGATAATTTTGGCATGGAATAGTAGAGGATACTTGAGATATGACAATGTGGGAGACAAGATAAAGAGAAAAACAAAAACGCAAAAAGAGTAAAGTCACGGGCGTGTAAAGCCGCACCAGATGCCAGTCACAGATATTGCAATCTAATTGTTATATTCTAGGAAAGAGCATGGGCAGTAACTACAATAATTTGAGGAGGAATTCTATACGATCATTGATAATTTGCTTCGGATTTGCTTGAATAAATGATGTACTATTATCGGCGCTAACAATCCAGCCCTCCGACTTCAAACTCCAATAACTCTGCCAGAAAATGTCATACAGAATTGAAACTGCCACAATCAGAAGGAGCTTTGAAGAATTCTTGTCCAATGTTGATATTAAGTAATTCCTAATTCATAGCAATATGTTTATAACAGTGTAATATTTTGCTACTTTTTCACCGATTTGCAGCTCAGCAAAATCCACTCAATAAGCATTTGAAAAATCTGAAATAATTCGTGCAGTAACTCTGGCGTATGCTTTGTCTTGTTGAACAAACGAAATTGAAAGAAAATTAGTTCTTTGCTATGAACAGAAATAGTCGAAAGTGTGATCTCCGGAACGCTTGCAGCTACATCGGCTTACGAAGGCTCGAAATGTTGGAAATCAGAGAGTATGGTAACTGGCATTTCAGAACAAGGATCAAATAAGCAAGAGTTTGACGTGTACGTGGAAATGTGAATCACCGCACCTTTACATTTCCCACATTTTGATTCTTCGTACATTATCGTAGCTATACACATTTCTGAGATCACACTAGCATCTATTTCTCTTGATAGGACAAAACGCATTGACTTCTTCAAACTTTGCTTTTAGAAAACGACAGGGTGTACTTCAGAGTTATTGTATGAATTATTTCAGATTTTTCAAATGCAGCTTATTGAGTGGATGCAGGCTGGTCGGTCGAGAGTTACTCTGGTGAAAAAGTAGCAAAATATTACATTTTAATAAACATATCGCGTTATAAATCAAAACTACTGAATATCAATGCGTCTGGCTAGACTGATCTGAAGAGGAATTCTTCAAGCTTTCCGATTGTGACAATATCAATTCAATGCGCTGTTTGTACCAGATTTATAAGAATTGAAAGTGAGAGGGCTGAATTTTTTGCGCTGATAGTTGGGTTTTTTATCGAATATAATGTCACACGCGTTTAATTATCCATCACAATGATTAACGCACAAATACACATGTTCTCAAAGTAATAGCATGCGGGATAATGATGAATTTCTATCGGATTTTATGTGACAAACATTTAGACACACATGAAATGGTACTAAAATATACATATAGACCTAAATACTGACACAATAGGAATTGATCTATAAATTTATAAAATTACGAAGTAAAAAATGACAAGTAATACATAACTGCAAGTTCTTTGGTTTTTTTCTACCGCGATTGTTTTTCCTTCCCCCTAAACTTTGTGGCTCTAATGAAACTTCTCCTAGTCAAGAAAGACAAACACAACAAAATTGGATCCATCATTATTTCGTACTTATTAAATTTTTCAACACTGTAGTTGCATGGCGCACATTTGAAAGATCTAGAGATATATTTTCACACGAGAGGTATGTTGCAAAATGCAATTTTTATTACTCATAATTTTTACACTTATTCACTTACATACTTTATCTCACAGAGGTTGAAACAATTAGCTTTATGTCCCCATACTCTTACAAATACTATTATCGATTTACGTGTTTCTATAATTCAGGAGAAAAACTATTGGTGCGATTTTGAGTTTAATGGACCTCAACACTATCATTTTGATTCATCTAAAAGTTGTTCGAGAAGCTCGGCTGGAAGATATACCCATTATTTATTACAAACAAATTATCAAATAGAGACAGGCAACTCGAGAATAATTATTTTACTCATAATTATAGTTACGAATTACTTGAAGCTCCCTACATCATTCTATCGGCTCTTACTTTCAGTCATGACAGAGAAAAGTGTAACCTTTAAGTATAGTACAATCATGCGACAGACCAAAAATACTAGATACAATAATTCTTGAATACGAGTTCATACATGTCTGGAGTAGAATTCGTGTTGCGAAGATACAATTGCCTAATATTTCCCATTTTGTAGTCCAATAAGAGTATCAAAAAAATGAAATGGAACGAGTACGTATAAATAAAGGACAGAGAAATCCAAAATATATTCTACAAATTACACAGGTTTTGTTCTCACGAAACAAACTTTCTCCTAGACATTTCTTAATTCCAACACTTAGAGTTGCTTATACAATATTATTAGTGAGCTGCTTCGATTGTTATAATTGTCTCAAAGCACTCTCTGCCTCAACTGCGCATGCAACTGGCAGCGTATAAGATACTCAGTACCTACAAGTTTAAAGGCATCCTATCTTCAGCGTCTTTGAAAGTCTACAAAGTTCAATCAGGCTGAAGTTTATAGATGTATTTTTCATCGCATTTTGGTGTCAAAACAGTTGATAATAATTTTGTTTTTAATTTGTTGAGTTGACGTTATAAACTTCAGCCTCATAGTGGAGTTTATTGCTCCTCTGGAATAAAATTGTTCGTTGATTGGAGCTAGGGATGAAAAAAAGTCGATTTTTATGAGCTCTTAGCCATAGGAGTTGAGACAAAAAAAAATAGTTAAATGTTGAGGTAGCTGATATAATAATACATATTGTATTAATAAAATGTGACTCACAGTTATGCAGAATCAAGAGAAAGTATTCGGTTGAAGATTGCATGGCTTCAAAAAATCACATACTCCAAAGTGAAGTGTGCTGAACCCTGCATGAATTTTTTATGATACAGCGCCACTTGACTCCAATCATTTTCTCTGCATCTGCGTTAACTTTTTGAAACGATTGCTAGTGCCTTCTAAATTGAATGGCTGTGTAAATTCATCCTGAAAATCGAATATCTTTCTGAAGGAAAATTTTTATCTATATCATGACAATGTATAATATTTTGTGACGAGCATTCTGCGTTACAACTACATAAACAAGGAATTTCGTTGAGGAATTAGATCAATAGAATATGATAGCCTTTAGTAAATAGGAAAGCATGAGAATACAATAAGGATTCTAGAAAGCACAGACAGAAGTATTAGTATCAGTGTTTCCTGATATTTCTCCCTGACCTCAAGTTTTACAGATTTCATTCCCGTTTTCCTTCTTCTAGCTCTTTTATTATATACAAGGTGGGACACTCGAAGTGTTACAAGTGGATATTTCGAGTACCAAACGACATACAAATGAATATGCTGAATCAACATGTGTGGGTTTCGAAAGGTGACATTCAAGGCTAATAACTGTTTTACCACAGAAGTTGACACTCCAGGAAAATTGGGATAATGACCATTTTTTTTTTTTTAATGCGAACCAATTTTGCGCCCCGAACGAAGATTATAGTTGGTCTTGAGATGAATCCAATCATGTGCATGTTTTGGCTTCCCTAATTATTAGCACTAAGTTATGATACATTCAAGTTTTTTTTGTAACGAGCTGTGTCTTGTCTCATATCTCGCAGGCCTCGTGTTGAATGTATCTCGTAATAAAGTTTGATTCGTCACGTTCGAGTCATTGTTCGATTTACTCATAAAATTTATGATTAAAACCACTCCATATTTTACTGGGCGACCAAGGATGAGGGATATTTTTCTTTTGTTGCAGCAGCTGAAATGGTTTCAAATAAAATTAAAAGACTTACTGCAAGTAGAAGATCAAACTTTGCTCAAGCACAATCAGACACCTGGATTTCGAGATTTAGATCAAAACATGGCTCGGTCCGAAAAATTTGAATGCATCATAACTGAAGGGTGCAGTGTCAGAGCAACCTATTCCACATTGTCGGATGACTCATTTCATCTGTCCTCGGCCATTTACAATGTTCCTTATAGACAATGTGAGATAGGCTACTATGGCTCTGAACCCTTCAACTCATTGTCAGTTGAAAATCATTGAAACAGCAAAAACATACACTTCATTCACCTTGCCCCAACATGAACGCCAGCTACAATTTATATTAGGCGAAGGGAAATCGATTCCCATTCACAAAATCGGGTTTCATATAGATTTCTTGAGAACATCAATTTCCGTTAAAAACCTAGTATTGCTATTAGATGTTTCCCTTGTAAACCTACAAGTTTTATTCGACATACTCGTTTGTGCGGCGCTCGGTATTCGAGATATCCATTTGTAAACCTTTGAACGCCCCGACCCGTATATAGATAGGAATATGTACAAGACATTCAGAACGAACGACCGAATCATTTAGATTCATGTATTAAGTTTATTGTATTATATTTATTTTTGGTCATATTTATTATTTCTCTGCTTTTTGTTTATAGGAAATTTATGTGTAATGCATCGCTTAATCGTAATCTGTACGCCTGTATATTATATTGTATACCTGTACTGTACTACTATAATTATTTCTATAATTTATCTATGTACATACGATATATATAATAGCTATTCATAGTTTTTATTATGTATTAAAACAATGTATTGTCAACACTACTCACCCAATTCAATTCTGAGGCCTTCCGCACGAAATTGTTAACACGAAAATGAACCACTTGCGATTATTATGGTGATCCAAATGAAATTCACACTTTTTACCTCACTTCTTCAATATCAAAATTCGGTTAATGACCTCGTTGAGGTGGTCGCGGAAGGAGAACGCTGTAGCTTAAGTTTTAAAGGTGACGGATGAAGGAAGGTAAAAAAAATTAAAAGAATTATTGGGCAGGCGTGAAGTTACTTCGACTCGGTCAGAACGACTGCTATAGAATTGTTTGGGATATGATTTTGTAGAGACTTAAATTCTGTACATAAATGATCCGTAGAATCAGAAACATAAGTTCAGTATTGTGGAAGTTATAGGAATATAAACGTTTCAAGTCCGCTTCATATCAAATTTCATGTTGAAACATCTGTATAACGTCAATATCGACGCCAGAAATTAAACTGATATGATTTTCTGGAAACTGTTATTCTCTGGAAAGTTTTGAAATGCGTTTGTCAAAATATTTGTTACCTTGACGGATTCATAAACATTATATAATGTTAATATGAAATAGAACTCAAACCTTTACAAATTCTAAACTACCGAACTAACGGTCTTGGTTGAGGGTCATTTTTGTAGAGAATTAAATTTTCTGTAGAATCATTCTTACAGAATTCGTACAGCGATTGTTTTGAACGATTGGTAGGAAATTCTTTTTACGTGGTATTTTATTGGGAAAGGGGACTTTGAGGACATGCGCCATCTTTTAAATTGAGCTACTTCCAAGCACAGTTCTGTTCATGTGACAATACCTTTGAGGTCGCTGACTACTTTATTATACGACGGGAGACAGAAAAAATGATGTTGATTTTATTTAGATGGCACTAGTACTCAACATTTATTCATTTATTTATTTACTCGATTCATCACTCACAGTGATTACACAGGTACAATGGTACGTGAAATATATGTACTACTATATGAATACATTGTTTTACTGCATTACTTTTTATCTCGTAACTACTGTTTAAGAGTATATCGCAGAAGATGGACATAAATTGCTTCACCCAGTAAAATATCACCCAATAACTTATATTTACTCTGCAGTGAAATGAAAAAATTCATTCTCCAATATATTCTTAAATCGTCTCACCAGGGTTGCATGTGGAAGGAGGAATATGTTTCTATGGTAGCATGAAACAAGGGATAATTGAAATGTTGAATAAGGCCAGCGCTGTTCAGAAATAATGTCGTTGTTTCAGGCTGACCCATCCCAATATTGTACAGCTATTGGAAACGTTTGAAGACAAGCACAAAGTGTACTTGATCATGGAGCTGTAAGTTTACTTGAAACCCTTTTCCCCCCTCCCTTATTTTCAGAGCCTCTGAGCTTTCTATTTTATTTTCCTTGATCATTACATCAAACCAAAATAAGAGCCAGCAAAGTATCACTTTGGCGAAGTCTCGATATTGCGTAATGGGTCATTATCTTGTTACCACGAATAAAGTTTCTAAATTTCTTACATCAGAACCAGTTCCTCGATTATCGAAAACCGGATATTTCACTTCATTTGAATATGCTATAAGAGGACCAAGAAATAAATATTCGGCATTGAATAGCGGAAAGAGAAAGGATTTATTGACTTGAAGAATTTGATAATCAATGAATTGTAATACAAATTAGGGATAAAACGCTGCATCTTGAAATTAGCTGGCCGTACTGATATCAGTCTTATGTCTTTCTCGTGTTATCAGGTTTTTACTGAGCTCTATCTGCCCCGCTGAAACTTGAGCGCTGGTAGCTGATTTCAAAATGCAGCTTAAATTCTGTAAATATCAGATGTGGAAAAAGTTCAATTAAAGTTGAAGGTATTGGCTCTGAGTAAAAAAAAATGCCTACATAACAAATGTTATCTATTTTTCTATGATTCTATCCTAGGGTCACAGGTGGAGAACTTTTCGATCGAATCGTAGAGAAGGGATCTTACACAGAAAAAGATGCTTCTGGTTTAATAAGACAAGTACTCGAAGCTGTCGACTACATGCATGAACAGGGAGTTGTTCACAGAGATCTGAAACCTGAGAATCTCCTCTATTACAGTCCAGATGAAGATAGTAAAATCATGATCAGCGACTTTGGGCTATCCAAAATGGAAGATTCTGGAATTATGGCAACTGCCTGCGGCACACCCGGCTATGTCGGTACGCTCTGAATGCATTAGATGAAATTTTCGAAATAGTTGGCTCTTCACAAATAGACGAAAAGATAAAAAAAAACCTCAATCGATGTGGTAAAAGATTAATTTCTCGTTTACTTTCAGCGCCTGAAGTACTGGCACAGAAACCGTATGGCAAGGCGGTTGATGTTTGGAGTATAGGTGTCATATCTTATATTCTTTTATGCGGATATCCACCGTTTTATGATGAAAATGACGCCAATCTGTTTGCACAGATACTGAAAGGTAATAACTGACGACGAGTAGCGGAACTTTAAGATGATTTGTGTTAGATGAATGATGATTAGTAAACTGGTTTCTAATGACAGCAGCTCATTGTTATTATTATTGTAATTGCCTTCGTTTCTGTTATTATTGGTATCATTAATTATTTGATTTCATTGCTAGCGAACAATCAGTGTGTGACTGTTAACGTAAGCAAAGAAGAATATTCATAATTTATTCCCAGTCATATCATACCGGTACAGTGTGTGCGTAAAATAACTAAAAAGAAATGCTATCTTACAGTTTAAGCAATCCGTCCGATGATGATTATATCCTTTGTTTTCTCTCCATTGATGATCTGTCCATATTGAAGCTTGATATTCCTTTATTCACACCTGCTTAAATAGCTTCATTAGCTTCAATAGTAATTGACTAGCTTATAGCAACGAGCTAACCAGAGTGTTGTAGGTGAATTTGAGTTCGACTCACCATACTGGGATGACATTAGCGACTCTGCTAAGGATTTTATTCAGAAATTGATGTGCGTTAACGTCGACCAACGATATACCTGTAAACAAGCGCTGGCGCATCCTTGGTAAGCCTAAAATATCATCTGTATAAGTAATTCAAGGCAAGCATTTCATTATGAGCATGAGCATATTGACCCAAGTGCACTTTGATCTGAAAACGTATTCTCAGATAGTTGACCTTCTGAACGAACAAGGCATAGATTGACAAAATTTGGAAAAAGAAAATCTTGGAAATCGAAAATTCAGAGCAGCCAATATTTCTAGTGACCAATGAACCAAAGAAAACAAGTTAAAACAGAAACAGTAACACTTCGATAAGCAGCATGTTGGGAAGACCGGAATTCCGGAAAGCCAAAATTCCGAAAAAAAATGACAAGTAACCGATTATCTTCTCAGTACAAAGCAACTAATGTTGTTCTCATGTCTCCTGAGTTTTCGCTTACTTGGCCCTCCTATTCCAATGGGTTTCGGAATTCTGATCTTTTGAGTTTTCGGACATTCGATTCAATGAATTCGGATTCGTTAACATTCGTAATGAGCATAATTCTCAATTGTGAACCAACAATTTTTCAAGTGTTTAATATTTTGACCAATCGGATATTTCATCGCTCATAGTCTTGCCATTCTGAGGAATCATTTTCGGTATATGTTTATTTTTGTTTTTTTGCGTTCTGAATTTCTTGTTTTCACTTGATAGCCTTTCGGTATTATGGCCTTTTTACATTTTGCACTTTATGTAATCTGAATTTTGGAATCTCCGCCGGACGGATTCTTTTGGAATCCGTCTATTCTTGGGTCTTCTAGAATTTTTACCCCCAAACCCCATGTATTGTTTTACAAGGTATTCTAGGCCCTCTAATTCATAATTTGTCTTCTAAATTTCCTGAAAATTACTTTCAGGATATCCGGAAATGCTGCAAGCAATAAAAATATCCATGGTACTGTATCGGAACAACTTAAAAAGAACTTTGCCAAGTCAAGGTGGAAGGTGAGTATTATTTACAAATTGATCGAATCCTTATATTTATGTGTTTGCTCGCCAGGCGCGGTAGGAATGTCTCCCTGTTGTCTCATGGTTGCAGCAAGCATATCACGCGACTACGGTTATACGCCAGATGCAACGACTAGCGCTAAACAGTGGCCTTCAGCAGCAGCTACAGCAACAACAGCAGCAGCAGGGTGTCCAAGGATCGACAGGCCTCTCATCCAGTGGAAGCAACTCAACGCAGCAGCAGCAGCAATCGTCCGTCAGTCCAAATATAAACCGTCATCAACAGCAGCACAGGACTGCTGCGCCATTGGGTCAACCGACAAATTACAACTGAAGCCTACACTAGATGAATCAATAAAAATCGTCGTCCCGGCTTTATTGGCTTTGACTAAACCTGCATCATCTCCATTGTCTTTAAATGACTCTCAGATTCTTTATCGACGTAATAATAAACGTTTTAAATCATTATGGGGCAGCACGCGAAGTGTTTTTTCAACTTTGTTTCCCGTCAACATTTCGCAACTTAGAAAACATAAGAAATGTAAAAAGAGCTGAATTCGTTCCACTTTCTTTCTTTTTTTTTCATTTTTAAGAATATCATTCCATCGGTATTGAGTATTGCTGAGTATTGCAACGAGATAGCGACGACAGTAATTATTCTCTATCCCTTGGGAAAAAAGAAATTCGAAGCACGGTATGATAAATTAATTGGTGGTAATGGATTATTGTTAATTTTAAATAACATTAGAAGAAAAAAACCAACGTACCTATACGCTTTCTACGAGATCTGAAAGAATATAAAGATGATAATGAATATGAATATGAATATATTATCAGGAAATTAATTTCCGTTTACGTATAATATACTTCCAAGCTTGATATTATATACAAATATATATATATAATACGTTATATATAAATATATATATATATATATATATATAATATTTATAAATAACGTTTTAATAGTTTCAAAGACGACGATATAGATTAGTTTTTCGTCGTGCAATGAATAATTAGTATGAGATACTATCAAGGATATAATAATCAAGATTCTATTTGAAAACATTTCTGATTATCATCAGCGCAGAGATAAATTATAACTAGTGCTGTGCCGGTTCACGAATTGTCCGGAACCCGAATTTTGGGTTCAGGCTCGATTTGCAATGGGTCAAGTTTTTTTTAACGATGACAGAATTTTCGGAAAGCCCTGACAGATGAAGATCCCGAAATTTCTACGAAATCACCAAGAACTAGCCGAGGAAAAAATCTAATAAGTAGTTTCGAATGGTAAGGGAAAAAAGAAAAGCAGATTCGAGAACTTTCGAATGTTTCAGTTTTCTGAATATTTATCATGTCATCCCGATATGGATCACGGGAAACCCGAATTATCGGAAACTTGACTTGGCTACCAGATTATTACCGACCAGACAAATTCGAGTACCCTCACAGCACTACTTGTACCTATATATTATATTATATTTTATTATATTACACGTCCTTAATAGGACGAAATCTACTGTTATCTTTTTACGTGGAGAAAAAATTACGCTCAATTATTGCTAAGGATTGCGTCCGTCAATCTTCTCCACTTGAATTTATTCATTCTCAACGATCAACTTCTCGATTTTTAATCCATTTATTCAAAGTAACGATTCAAATTTGTACAATTATTAATGGGGCTGAAGTTTATAACGTTAACGTAACAGAACCACGAGAAATAATAACAGGTGAAATTTTTTCGGCGTAGAAGAATTTGATCGCTTGGCGATTCTCGAGATTGCAAAAGGTTCAAGATTCTTAGTCGAAAAATATCACCCGATATTATTTCTCGTTATTTTGTTGTTTCAGCGTTATAAACTTCAACCTCACAATTATTATGAATAATCCTAACAGGCTGAATATGAAGTGCTTCTATAATAACCAACTACTTTTTTTACCTAAATCGAAGAGATGATCGAAAGCAGATAATACTGAATTGGTCCATTTATGGTGAGAGATATCTTTAGCTATGAGAGTTTCGTAAATGAGAATATTCTTATGTCCACCACAAGGAAGCTGATGTCGAGGCACTTTCATGCAGCCATGTATGATCATTACCAATACTTTCAAATGACCCTGAGCTCGCAAGTCCACGTTGACGTGATAATGTAAAAAATCAATCAGGAGATTGAATTATACTGACGCAATCGGTCTTTTTTTGACACACTCCAATTGGACATGCACTCAAGTCGTTGATAACCCTCCCCTTTAACACAAAATTACTGTACGACTTGGTCGGAGGTGACGGTAAACATTTGGAGTACATCTCAAAGTAGAGTGAGTTGGAAAAAAGAGACCAATTTCGTCACAGTAATTCCTCCTTGTCGATCTTTCACCTTAACATTCGAACGTAGATTCTTTTGCTCAAGGTAATTCGAGGGACACATTATCATATGATGTCTGGACATCAGCATCCTTGTGGTGGATGGGAAACTGCGTATTCTCAATTGAGGGAAGACGCTACCGAGAAATTTATATTATCAAAATTCCGTTATTTTTTCGTTCAATTTGAAATAAGATCTAGGGATCTAGATCTGGGTCGAGCTGTTCAAAACAATCTGAATGACACTCTAATATTGAAAATTGATTAAAAAATACAAGAGATTCACTGTTACATGTTGGAAAATAAACATTTCAAAATGCTCCTTCCACCTCAATAATGATTGCAGGGATTCATCTTTCAATGTTATGTTCAGGATACTAAGATGGAGATGGAGATAATGGATTTAGAATTGGATCCCTTATTCTTTAGAAAAATTCAAAATTTCAATTTATGACCAAAAATTTCTCGTCAAAATTGATAAAAATTCATTTTCAATTTTTATTTAATGCACAAGAGATCCAATTTTGAATCATATCTTACAGTATCTTCATCTCAGTGTTCTGAACGCCACCCTAAAACATGAATTCCTTACCACCATCATCGAGACACGAGGAACATTTTGAAATTTTTTTCTTCCACATATGTAACTGTGCATATACCTATAACTGCTTCATTCTTCATTCAATTTTCAACGTTAGGGGGCATTGATCTTATTTTGAACAGCTCTCCCATAAACTAACGAGATAGCGGTGTATCTCAAAAAGTGTGACCTTCAAACGACTTTCTCCACAGCTATAAGTTTTTGGTTTCTTTCTGAGTGTATAAATTTCGTTTCTGGTAATTTTATTGTATCTTTAAAACAAGATAAGGTGATACGGAAAATGGACCACCCTGTACATTATTATTACAAAATTGTTAATTTCTTATACAGATTTGATTCCTGATTTATTAATGATTCTTTGTATCAAACGAATGATGACGCTTTGAACAAACTTTGCTATTTCAAATAACTGAAATCCATTGATCGTTGAGGAATAACGTTAGTCGGGGTTTTGTTTGTTTTCTTGTAATCGAGGAAAGATTAACGGATGCCAACAACATGGGGTTGAATGGGATTTATTATTTTTAGAATATATAAAACAATAACGTTAATTATTAAAGATCTGTAGATTTTTATTTATGTTTTTTGTTTTCATGGTGACGAATTTTTGGATGGGAGTCAAATTACAGAAAGTGCAAAATGTAGAAATGCCATAATAATGAATGGCTGTCAAGTAGATACAAGAAATTCACAACACAGAAATATACAAATGAATGTATACTGAAAATTATTCCTCAGAATGGGCAAGATGACGAGCGGTGAAATATCCGATTGGTTAAAATATCAAATGATTGAAGAGTCATGTGTTCACAATTCAGAATCATGCTTATTACAAAAGTTGATGAATTCAAATTTATTGAGTCGAAAGACCGAACACCTGAAAGGTCAGAATTCCAAAACCCATTGGAATAGAAAAGCTAGGCAAACATTCAGCAAACATTCATTGTACATATTGAAGAATCGTTATAATGTATTGAAGTTAACCCGCGAATTTGTAAATTTGAGAAACAGTCTCCATAGGTTCGCTTCTCAATGGTTAAGTATGTCGCCTGGCATTGTGATAGTAATGTTTTGCCCTCATTGGGGACATAAATGAACTAGGCTCATGATGCCGTCAGCGGAACCCCCCTGGTGGTTGTGGTGGTAATACTAAGATCACAGACAACTCCTGTCCTCTTGTGATTATAGTTTGTTAATAACCATTAACCATTATCGGACATCCAATAGTCCCATGAGCCTAGTTCATTTAATGTGAAATGAAACCGGAAGCGTGACACGCATTGTTGCACATTGTTCATTGTATTGTCACGATTTGTTGAAGTCCCTTTCGGTTTCATTTCACCTTGAGCCGCTGATGAGAGCAGAACATTACTGATGAAACGTCAGGTGACATACTCAACTATTGACTTGACTTGATTGATTGAGACCTTTCCTCAAAAACATTTATTATTTTGTACTGAGAAAATAGTCAATGACTTATTAGTTTTTTTTTTAACTCTGGCTTTTCGGAGTTCTGGTCTTTCTGAAGTTTCAATATCAAAATTGTTAATTTTCCAAATTTCTTGAATCTACACTTCGTTCATTTGGAATGTAAACTATCTGAAAGTATGCAATTTCGGATAAAAGTGCGCTCAGGTGAATAGCATTCCGAGGGAACAGTTATTCAATATAGTAATACATCAAAAATGTAAATTATGCGTTCGTAATCTTTTGCTACTTCAATATTCGTATCTTTGAAATTCGAAATTCAGGCCCGTCTACTTTTTGCTCTTCCAGAATTTCGACCCCCACTCAAATTTTCATTAGTTACCCTTATTCTTAATTTTATTATTCCCACTGTATTTTATTTCCCTTCCCTCTTCCCTGCCCCTCGTTTCCCAACCTGTTAGATTCATTACATTTATTAATTGTTACTTAAAAATGACGTATAGCGTGAAATTTCAGAAAATAGTTATAAATAATACAAATTCACATATATAGAATTATATAATTAGCGTTACATAATCTGCGATACGTTACAAGAGAAGGCCTCCACACATGTGTATTGTATAATAGTATATTGTATTATAATTATCATTCATTAAACACACCTCTAAAATATTATTCACTGAAGACGCACAGATACTATAACTCTTTCGAAAATGCATCGCGCGATTAGAATAAGAATACTACTTCGAACTACACAAATTTGCTTCATAATTAGGATAGGAAATCCTGAGAATAATAATTAGATGCACCGGAATTATGCATGTGCGGCCAAAGTTTATAACGTTGATGAGATTCTGTAATTTTTTTTCAAATTCAAAATGAGGTCTGGATTTCAGGAGTGCTGTCCAAAACAAACTAAATGACACCCTAACATTGGAAATTGCATAAACAATGAAGGAGCTATCCACAGTGAGATGTGGAGAAGCGGAAATTTTCAGAATGCTTCTTGCATCTCAACAATGGTGGCAAGGGATCATTCATGTGTTCAGGGTGGTGTTCAGAACTCTAAGATGAAGATATTGTAGGATGAGATTCTAAATTAGATCATTTCTTCGTGAAAAAAAAATTAAGAATCAATTTTTTGTCAAATTTGATAAAATTGTTTTTGTTAAAAATTAGATTTTTGAACTTTTCACGAGAATAAGAAATCTATTCTCCAATCCCATCCTACAAGATCTCCATCTTAGTGTCTTGAACTCCACCTTAATTTAGTTTGTTCTGAACAGCTCTACCAAGATACAGACCTAATTTTAAATTAGAAAACAAATCACAGGTTTTTAAGAATTAAACTGTTTCCTGAAAGGAACCAATTTAAATAATGAGAATGTAGTATTCGCAAGAAATTTTTCGTTGTTTTGTCGCCCCTGCTCGATAAACTTCAGTCTCATAATTAATAGGTGAGAAAAAAGAACCAAAAAAATACAAGAGTTGAGCAGGTTCAAAAACCACCTTCATCTCTCTGGAATTATAAACAAAAAGTGAAAATAATTTCAATTTCGGTTACTTCATCAATATTCAGGTTGAAAACAGTATAAGCATACACGTAATATTACAGATTTCGAAAATTGAGCAAAACTCACGAACCATGACGTCATTTGTTTTCCATACATCCGCATTTTCGTGTGTTTTTCATTTGCGTTCACCTCTGCAGGAATGTACAAAAAATTCAGCAAATGTATGAATAAATTGAGGGGCTACTCACTCGTTAATAACATGCTGTACTCGATTTCTCATTTCAAGTGATTTTTAACAATTCTAACTGCGGATGATGCACGTAATTTCGTTGGAATTTCATGCAATTTCGTTGTGAAATAAGGTATTGGTGCGATTTCAAGTTATTGCAAGTGATTTGGAGTGATTTGAAATCGACTATATAGTGTATTGGGCGATACCGATTTCACAAGTAATAGCCCCTGGAATTAAATTTTAGAACTTCAGTGTTCCATTTGCGGAGTCGGCTAACTAATCTTTGTTTACACCTGCATTTATGTTGCTATTATTTTTTGTTTCCGTCTGTTTGAAAGGTATTTTTGATGTTTAATATATCTGGTATCAGCTAGGTGCCGTTTTAAACTTGTTGGTCGAAATTTTAGGAATTGAAAGAAAAATATCAGACGATTTTTTATACTATCATAATTATTATATTTCGCTGAGAAATGACGCTTACGTATATAAATATATTATAAATGGTGGTGAAAAATTGTTGATTATAAATTATTTTCGAATTAGAGTAACATTATGTAAAATTTTTGAATTTCCAGTCAACAAAATTCAACATATTCCTTACATTCTACGGAAGACGAAAAACTGAGGAGGCAACAAAGCTTGATTCTAATATTTCGAGAATGAAAATAACACCTTTAAAGAATATTTTTTTCTGGGAGTATCCAATTTGGATAATTTAACACAGAAAATGATAAATTCAGCTAACGGGTTGATAATTACAGTGTTTGACTGATTTTTATCCCACCGGTTGCAAGTTATTCAATTATAGAGAAAGAAGGTATTTAATCTGATCTCCGCAGCACTCATCCAATGAAAGTTTTCCGTTTTCTATGTTACTCGTTACCTAAGTTTCTCTAATAGGAAGATTTTACAATTACGTTAGAGCCATTTTCAATGCAGCATCTTTACACGAAAGTGAAGGACCGAATTTGAAAGACATCAAAATATAAGATGAAAACAGTCTTGGAATTTTTCGCGTTCGCACTATAATAATAAGAATTGGTATAGACGATAGTAGATGAAAAATTAACAATGAATATACATGGGGGGATTCCATGTCAAATTTACATCCTAAAACCCTCACCACTTTTAAGTTTTTTTAGAAGTTGTAATATACCCTAGTAACAAAGTGACCCTGCCTGCAGACTGCTGCTGCAGACACGGCGTGTGTCCTCCCACATTTGCGTGCGGGTCTGACATCAGAATTTGCATTAATCGAAATTCTGCATAAGTCGGACGTCAGATGGCAAGAAGTCACTGCCTGTGAATATTCGATATTGGCTCTGTAAAAAGACTTCCCGCAGAGTCTTCTCAAATTTTGCCGAGTGAAGGCAACGCTACTAGGGTATGCTACAGTACTTAATCTACAAAAGCGCGAAAACGTATTTTTTTGTTTTACAATTTGACAATCTGCTTTCGGTTTACAGCTGCAGGTTGTGAAGTATTTGGATTTTCTAAAATTCGACGTTTTTATATAAGTTTATTTACAAACTACAACTTGTTCAGTAAAAAAGTTATTTCTAAAAATCATCATCTGAAAAATGTTCTGTAAACATATTCTAAAAATTGTCGAGTCCGCTATGTATGCATTTTACGTTATCGGAGCGCAAGGAGGCGTTTTTCAGAAAATGGCAGAATTTTTTATTTTTCATTTATGTTCATTTTTCAATTACTTGAAGAATTGCATTAATTTTAAGCTATGGCTCTGAGAGTGGCTCCAATTTTGTAATATGAAAGTTACAGCTATTTTAATTGATTTTTATCAACGCACAGTCGACTTAAAAATCATTTACAATGAATTAATAACTCTTTGAAAATATACCGATAAAACGAAACACTTGACAGGCGGTAATACTATATTGACGATATGACAAAAAAAAACCATTTACCTAATTTAATCAACTTTTCATCGGACAAAAAACCGATGAATATATCTGTAACTCCCACGAAGAAAAAGTTAAGCTATACTAATGTCAGCCGTAGCTTAAAATCCGAATAATTTCCCAAGAAATTGAAAAATGACAATGAAAAAAAATGTTAAAATGACTACTTTTTGTAAAATGACTGTTTGTGCGTCAACAGCGTAAAGCGCGTACGTGGAGGAATCGACAAATTTTCAGAATAAATTTTGTTGCAGGATTCAGAGAAGACCCAAAAAAATTTGCTGGCGATAATTTTTCTGCTGAGTAAGTTATAGTTTTTGAGATAAACTAATTTGAAAGAGACAGATATTGTAAAATTCGGAAACTCCAACCAGCTGTAAAATGGAAAGGAATTGTCAAATCGCAAAATGGGAAAATATATATCGGTCTTTTTTTTTTATGTGGTATGACAATTCCAACATAATTAAAAGTCGGGCTAGTCAATGATGCATCCAGTAATCGATTGTCGATTACGGGATTATATCAATCAAAATCGATTATCGATTACCAGATTATATCGATTAAAATCGATTAATCATTTGATTACTCGATTAATCTCTATTAATCATTTGATTACTCGATTAATCTCTATTAATCATTTGATTACTCGATTAATCTCTATTAATCATTTGGTTAATTGACTAATTACTCAATTCGATCGCATAAGAGGCGGACGTAATGAAATATTCGCGAAACGAAATATAATTCTAAAATTTTTTATCACCATTCAATAATTGATCCACCAACAATACTTTCAAATTTTTAATCAAATAAACTTCTTAAACCATCATGAAACGACTTGTGTTAACGATTTCTACCTGTTTCAATTAGTAGTTTAACTATATAATTACTTATGAATTATATTATGATGGATTAGAATCATCATTAGATCGAATCATGTGTTTATTTCTATCATTTATATATGTATCATACGATTTCTTCTCATTCAAATTATCGATTCTCCAATTTTTCATCTATTAATCATTCGATGAAATTATAGGATTAATCATTTGAATAATGGATTTTCCGACAATTGATCGATTAATCATTCGATTGTCATTTGAATAACCGATTCCGACATTAATCGAGCAACCGATATTTCCATGCCGTGAAATCGGTCCATCGATTAATCGACATTTCATTAATAAATCGATAGGTCGATTCTTTGGAACAGCACTAATTAAAACAACAACAAATGAGGTTTGAACGAATGAAATTGACATGGAACTCCACCCACATAGCATAGGCCATACATAAATAAAATAAATAATTAATAAATAATATCGTGCAATTATTCAGCTGATTGAACGAAAATTTCAAATTGAAAAACCGCAATCGATATATGCAAGAATGCTATTCAGAGGTTTATTTTGCAGTTGATTATACGAGCTAGATCGATTGTCGAAACACAAAATACGATTAAGAAAAAATTATTACAAGCCTCGAATTATTTTTACTTACTTGTTAGATGTAATATAATATAACGGTTCGAAATTGTTGTGAAAAAGATGATGATTAATCTCTAATACATATATTTCTTTATATCCGCAATCTTATCACCTTCTCTTTCTCTCTTTTTTTTTGTCTCTGTAAAAATACGAAAGCTTTTTATAATGTATGAAAAAAAAAGAAGAATAAATGAAATCTATAAAGTTGATGGGTCGACTTCTGGGAATGTTATGTATGTGAAAGAATGTGAAGAAGAAATAAAGGATAATTTTAATATGAAATAATTAATTAAGAATTCATGTATTAGGCGATAATAATAACAATAATAATAATAATAATACTAATAATAATAACGACGGCGGCGACGACGACGACGACGACGACGACAACAACAACAACAACAACAACAATAACAACAACAACAACAACAACAACAATAGTAATAATAATAATAATAATGTCAATAACAATAATCACAATCACGGTAGAGATGTTTTGCAATAAAGCTCGAGGCTGTCATAGAGTGCTCACGCCAGGAGCTAAAAATGGGAGAGGATTCTACAGAAAGTTGAAAGAGATTTTTCACGCCGCATCTCGCAATTTCACAAGAATCTTGTATTTGTTGGTTACCGAAGTCTACCTAGCCACAAAATTAGAAAGTAATGTATGTCTGGCTGCTAGAAGAAAATGTTGTTTCAATTCATGGAACGGACGCAGTTGCGTGTTTGGCGCCTAGCAACCGTTCAATTGGTATTTCCCTATTATTTGAACTAATTAGCCATTTTCTACCGCGATTTGGCTCGAGGAGAAAGATAAAGTTAAACTCCTTGCGTATTCTATACGGCGTTTTGAGAAAATTGTTCGAAATAATAGAGAAATGATACTTGAAAGGTTGCTGGGTGCCAGACGCAACTACGTCATCTGGGAATAATGAAAAGATCAAACAAATATTGAAGAGAATAATGACGGATGGACTCGGTTTGCTCCAGAATAAAATAAATGTTCGAATAGACGAATCAATTCATGATCGATAGAAATTAATAAGATGCTCGATATGATTTTATAATTCGAAATAGTTCACAAAGAAAAGAAATCGCGACAGAGGCGCAACGAATCTTACGGATCTAAACTTTTCGGGCAATTTTGTTCCATTCGCCGGTGGAGCCGAGCTTTATTGTAACAACACCAATTAATACTACTGATGTTGGATAATTAATTCTCAAGTTATGATATATAACAACGTTATATACATAACATGACATATGCACGTACATATGTAAATAGGTATACATGGGTAGATCTAAAAAAAAAAAAAAATAAATAAAAATCGGAAGTGGTACAAGACAAATGATATATAAGTACACCAAAAATTAGCCGATAGTATTTTGTAATTTTTCGATTCGATAATTCATTCTCATTTTACAGCTGGTTAAAGTTTACGAATTTTTCAACTACAAACTAGATATACATTAATATCATATCGATGATATGATTAGAAATATTTTTTTTCACCTAATTAACCTCTATAGTCACACAGGGTAAAATCGGCCCTAAGGAGTGTTAATCATATCTACGAAGTATCACCTCCAACTTTTAGTTGAAGATATTAAAAATTAACAAAGTTATGATTTTTATAGTAAAGAGTGTTTTGCTTAAGCATTCACCTCTTTATGATTTTTTTTTTACGTGTTGCATTCGATTTCCTATGAATCGAATTTTTTACGTAATCTAGGATGTTTGGAGCATGTTCCATAATTTTTTCATCCACATCAGACGGATAGTTTTCTCACGATCATTTTTTAGAAACTGTCTAGGTAGAATAAACCCGGTGTGACAACCGTGAAATTCTCCGGTGGTATGACTACGCAGGGTTAAGCACTGCACCGCGGAGTTTTTGAGTGGTGCACCCACAGCTCATAGCGCTTTCCACTGGTTGCACTGAGGGTGCACTAGGTTAAACTCGGCTTCTCTCTGTCGTTAGCATAATTATTTACGCCTGTGGCCTATGGGCAGCAGCACTAGTAGCCCGCACCAATATTGCGGAGCCATTGCGGAGCCCCCACCCCGCTATGCCCTTGTGCAGGTGTATACCCCTCGCCCACTGCGGTACTTTACCCTTCGTCCATATCATAATACTTCTTACGTCCATGCTACAGCAGCAAAATACTGCTGTGGCGCCATTGGCTCTCATGAACTGCGTGATCGACGACGAGCAACATTGAGCTGCAACAGCGGAATACTACCCATGAAAATGTACACAGATGCTGCTTGGCAGTGATCACAATTAGGAAAACTGACTGAAGAGAGAAAAATTTGAAATTAAAATGCTGCCGTTGGAACGATCAGGAAATTGATCTGACACAATAAAATGGGGTATTATGATACAAGTTTATTAATTGATTGTTCCACTCGCAGTAACAAATCTTCTTTAGAATTTACAAATGTGAATCAGAATAGGTTCACATTTTTATAATTTAATACATATAATATTCCATAAATTAAATAATACGAGAAAGAGGGATAGGGGTAGGATTCATTCGACATGATTCATGTATGTATATTATATATAGTGACTCGATTAATCGTTGCTGAACGCACAATTGATTCTCTTCTCGGAAAGAAGATCAGACGCTGGCTGAGGCTTTCAACCAACTGAGGATTCCAACCTGTAAAGCTATTCGTAGATGTCGTGCTATTCGCTTGTTCCATAATTGCCAGTTATTTAAACAGCTCCACTGTACGATCTATATCGTAAACACATTTCATTTTGTAAATAATAAAAATGTCAAGTGCCTATCTAAGGTGATTTTTGATCAGAGCGGTTGCAGCGCGGTCGGTGCTACCAGGCGCATGCCATTGGTCCACAACCCGTTGTACGAGATATTGTGTTTCTCCTTCCAATAAAGCACCGCGTTTCTGAAGCTCTTCTTTCAGCCTGACCACTGTACTCGATTCATGGGCACTTGACATATTTATTATTTACAAAATGGAATGTATTTACGAGATAGATCGTACATTAGAGCTGTTCGAATAACCCGCGACTATGGAACCAGCGACAAGCACATCTACGAATAGCTTCACAGGTTGGGATCCTCACCAGAAAATGGACTCGAGATATCTTAGAAAATGCATACATTCTCTCGAATTCCGTAATTCTCAC
Organism: Phymatocera aterrima; assembly: GCA_963170745.1. Classification (NCBI taxonomy): domain Eukaryota; kingdom Metazoa; phylum Arthropoda; class Insecta; order Hymenoptera; family Tenthredinidae; genus Phymatocera; species Phymatocera aterrima. Next base: position 2,885,913 of record OY720673.1, on the reverse strand, counting down.
GTCATTATTTCACCAAAAAATTATAATTCGTCTCGAAACGTTGTGTAAGCACTTCGTGAATAATGTTTCCGATAGAGATGCAGTTTTCGTTCATATTTTTTCGTTGTAAAAATTTCGATTCCAGATGATCTGGGATTTGTGAATGCCTTCGTAAATACCAGATCACGAAAGTAAGGCTGTGTTCCAATTGGCAAGTGTGCGCCATTGTACCCTTGTGCCCTCGTGCCCTCGAATACTCGCGTACTTACTTTACTGCCGTTGAATGGCGAAAGTAAGTATGCGTCGAGTGTATTAGGGCACAAGGGTACAAGGGTGCACACTTAGCAATTTCAACACAGCCTGAGGATTTTAATGAATGATCGAAGAAGTTCCGTGAAAGCGTCATTTGGAGATTAGATTATCGGTAATGAAAAAACATCAGACCACGAGCATATCGATTAATTCCTGTCTTCTCATGAAGAAAACGAACGAACAAAAGAAGAAAAAATACACGATTGTAATTCATGATGATCAATTGTTGAGTTCAGCAAAAATCGATAACAGATTATCGGTATAACATTAACGTATTGATAAAGTTGCTATTTGTCTTTTTTTTCCTCATTTGTGTACAATTGACGGAGTAGCACAAGTTTTTTTTAATCATTATCTAATAATTACTTCTTATGATTTTATACATAGATAATTTAGGGGTGTGCGAGTACCCGACTTAGTCGGGTATTGAAGTTGTGCGAATGTCGGTCGGGTATCACTGTACCCGATGTTGACTCGAATACCTGATGTTGACTCGAATACCTGATGTTGACTCGGGTACCCAAATTAGAATCAGGTAGTCCAAGTAAATTTTTATCTAAATATATGATTCTGTGCACAAAATCAGTTGGAACATATCGGGTATACCCGGGTAGAGTCAGGTACCCAAGTACCAGAGTCCAAAACTTGGTTGGATACCCGACCCGACCCGACCCGACAAAATCGACTACCCTCACACCCCTAATAGGTATAGGTATATTACTACTGAAATTATGATAGAATAATTGATTTAGAGACTAAATACACACGCCATTATTATTCTATAGGTATTTAAATAGGTAAACCTAAGTGCAATGAATATCAGTTTTTGATCTAGTTCAACAATAAAGCTAGATAAAAATCATATTTGAATATGTTCATTTTCGTTTTCATTTTTCCATTTTTTTGGACCCTGTTAGTATATTTGAAACATAGCGCAGTTTAAAAACGCGGTGTGCAGAATACCGCGCGCGATATTTTGAGCTGATTTTACTCGTCAAACTAATAATTTTCGTAAATATATATACTAATGTAATTCATCTGTTTCTCTTCATCATTCCAGATTTCTACTTTATTGTTAGCAGAATAGGCACAACAGATTCAGCTAAGTATTTACAGATTACGGAGAAAACCGTATAAATTTACTAAAAGAAAATAATCAAATAATTATTTTTATGGGGGAAAACAGAGTGCTAGGATACATGGATTTTATATTTATTCATTGAATATATTCTCGCGACTTTACTAGTATTTAAGGAGAACTTTTCACGAGTATATATAGATATATATGAAAATAGTCGTTTTTTTAAAGCTTGGACGAAAAAAAAAGAAAATAATAATAACACAGCCAGCAAATGTTCGGAAAGATTGACCAGTAGATAAAACTCGACAGTCGTTGATTTTTCGCAACGATGGAATTAATCTAATCTGATAGTTTCGTTCTTTTTCCATTTTTTACGAAATTCATTAACAATTCATTGAATAACAGCGAAAACGGCAGAACGCAATGCACGCTACGTCACAGTTTGTCGATTTGATACATAAAATCCTTCTTATTCCATCAATTGTTTTTCTTCTGAAGGTGTTGTTAATCAATTATTCAATATATGACAGCAAACTATACGTATAATCAATCAAAACTGTAATGTATCAATCTCCGTAAGCATTCAATGCTTCCTGTAATTTATTAACAATTTTTTGATAGAATGCTATCTGTTCAGTTAGATGAGTTTTCATCGCCTGTTTGATGTGAACTTCGCGTTCCATCTGAAAATGTGTTTCTTCTGCCACCAATGCTCGAGCTATTACATCCGTTCTATGTGAAAGTTCACGCAATTGTTGCGGCTCCATTTTATGCTCGCTCACGAGCCTCTCGGAATCTTTTCGTTTCTGCACAGCGCTCTGAAAAATTTCAATGTAAACACAACAATAGGCGAAAACTGAGGATGAACTACCAACGCAGCTTCGTGAATTGAAGAATTAAAATTACCTTGTGTATGCTGATAACATCCGGAAAGCTGCTGATTATTCCTCTATAAATGTGAAATTTATCGGCAAGCATTTCCCAGTCAAATTTTGGCTGATCCTCGTACAATTTTCCAATATCGTTATAACCTTCTCCAGTTATTTTCAGAGCAGTATTCAATATTCCTCGACTGTTGTCATCAGCTTCCAGTGCGATACCCAGCGAGATAAACGCCTGGCCAATTTTTTGAAATTCTCTTTTGTAAAGAACTTGGTGTTTCTTAGCTTGGTCCACCGCCACTGCCATAAAATTCTTGACCACAGGATCGAGGCTGTTTATGAATTTGGCAAATGCATCATTTTCTATGTCAATTTTCATAGGATCTAAGGGCGTGTCAGGGCATTGGAGAACGTTGAAGTAGTTGACGCCCAATAATTCGTCTTTTTCTGCTTGTCGTTTTCCTGCTTTCCACCGCTTTTCGTCCGTGCAGGTCATAAAGTGTTCCCAAACACGGCTTCTCGATAAAACGGGATGTCTGCAAACGTAATCAACGAATTCTTGTAGCTGTGTTCGACGATGTTCTATAAATTGCTCTTCGTAACGACCTGATATCTGCTTGTCTGGTAGAGGCGGGATTGGAATAAAGCAAAATTTTTCTTCTAATCTTTCGTGTAGCCAATCGAAATGCTTGTATCTTCTTGAAACTTGGATATTGTTAAACTGTAATGGGAAAGATATGTTTCGTTAGATTTAGAGAATAGTATTCAATGCTTATCATCGCTATGTGGATCAGAATCAACCTTCATTGTTTAGTCATTTTTTACCGATCGAAATGCACTTTCCTACAACTTCGTTAATAACTCCCAAATGGTGATATAACATGAATTTATTCAACGATGTAAGAAAGATGGGTTTGAGTTGGCAACCAAAGTTCATCAAAATTGAGAAAAGTTAACTTTTTTGGCATTGTAGAGCTTAGGCGCTTCACTTACTTTTGATATTATCAAAGCCTATGTATCATTCTTTCATCAAAGCTGCAGATAGCACCATTCTACATGTAACACTGAACACTGGCTATTGCTATTCTATTTCCATTATGAACCTATTCTTTATAGTTCATGCATAGAATCTATGAGATCTAGGCTATTGTGAAAATGTTGGAATTGATCTAATACTCAGGATGAAGTAAATTCGTACCGTAGGTGTTAATTGGTAAACGATAAAGCTTTTGAGTCCTTTAAGTTTGGATTCTTTCTTAGGTGATGTAATGACGCAATTATAGCTATCTATAGTAGGAACCCATGTGCATCGTCCATCTTCAGTTTCCTCAATAAAAACTCTCTCATTATCAGGTACAACGACCATTTTAGTTCCCATCAAAAAACTGTCTTCCCCAGATTTGATCAAGGTAGAAAATTTCGTGTTCCTCTTTGGAACATTAGAGATCGGTCTTTCCGATATAACAGAGTGAACAGTGTGTGAAGAAACTGAGTCTGCATAATCTTGATATGCAGGTTGCGCTGCAGGTTGACTAGCAAATTGTTGCTGTTGATTTAGAGACGGTACGTAAGCTGGTGTATCATGACCAGCCTCTGAATCATCATCCCAATCATCATCCCAATAATCCCCTCCGCCCTGTTGAGAGGCTGTCATACTGCCTGCAATTTTCATGCAAAATTGTCATGTATTACAGATTTTGAAACATTTTCTAATCATGTTGTAGATCGTTTTTGGTCTCAAAGTTACTTAGAAATCTTATTCATTAATTTTGGATGACTAAGAGTATCACAATTTATTTTTTTCAACACGTGCGATTGGTGATTTCAGAGTTAATTTTTTCTGGACTATAAGTTCCGTACGTGAAGGTAGCATTTACAATGTTCTAGTCTCTTCCAATGAAGATATTGTATCCCAAATACGACTTTTCAATCTTATAGAACTCGAATTTTCCGAATTATACTCTGATTGACTTTTTTATTTTTTGTAAAACCCTATCTGATCAATTATTCTACTGTCATACTAAAGAGTAGTTTATGCGGCATGCCCGTAAGCGACGTGTTTTTAGGTGGGGATAATAATCTCAGTTACGAGCTTTAGTCGAGCCAAAAGCAAGTACTGAAATTATTAAATGAGCTGAAACCAGTTTTCGGGCACGCCTCATACAGTATTTTTTCTGGTAAAGCATGAAAAGTCGCTTTGATGTCAGTTGAGATCCGAGCGCTGGCCCGCGCAACAGAAGTCAGAACTGCCGTATAAATTCATTATACTACAGTTTCGATGCTCTCTTCGAACTGCACACCGAAACTGCCTTATGAAAACTTCATCCGGCAGTTCTGAAGTCAGTCATACAAAATGCCACTTTACGGATTGGAAACAGGCGTCAAAAAGTGACTTTTTCAGGCCTGTGCCAGAAAAAAAAATTGAGTTCCCATTAGAAAGCTCAAGAGTTTGTGTGCAGCTTTTAGAGATAGGAACACGTGTTTGGTTACTTTGATTGAAAACGTAATGAAAGCTATTCAATTCCAAGCCAGAATTTCATAGCATGATCAGTGTTTTTTGAAAAACCTATTTAGATCGATAAAATTACAATCATGAGGGTCAATTCAACAGAAAGTAGAACTTTCTGTATGCAAAAGAAGAGAATTTGTAAAATGACTAGCAGCGGAGCGGGGAAGTAGGTTTAATCACTTATTCCCAGTTATAATGAACATTGTAGGTATGCATGTCGTTCAGTAAGAAGTAAAATTCATTTCCAAGTAAAAATTCTAAGCGTTTATGACATAAGTAGTGCAAAATTAGTGGAAGCCTCTGAGAAATGCGTGTGCAACAAAGAAAAGATAATCAGCAATTTTTGTCATCCTGAAAAAAACTGTTCAAACACTGATTACAAATGTACATTCCGTTCCAACAATTTTAGGTCTCTATTCCAATATTTTCAATACCTCCTTCAGGGTATCTTGGGACAACTTTTAATATGTTCTATGAGATTTGGCAAATTTTTACATCTGCTTATAAACTATTAATGCGTGTAAAAAAGTCCACGCCATTTGAATCATCAAAGTTATGCAGTTTTTATCACCATGTGATTTGATTTTGGTACTTTAAGTAGAAAACGCGACTCTGCATGACTAGAACCTTCAGAGTAGACGAACTTGTTAGTTTTTCATCGCTAAGCATTAGCAGAAACTGTGTTGCTTTTTCTGTAGCTAAACTATCGAATACTATGATAATAAACATCTGGACCATGATCACCTGCAGTCGGTGGTGTGCCAGTATTAGCGAGCTGAACATAGGCTGCGGGAAAAAGTCCAGACTTCCCATTTTGATTAACGCCTTCGCACCATCCGTCACCAACATTATCTCGCATGACAGTTAGTATTTCACCAGCATTTATAGATAATTCTGCCGTTCCTGGTTCCCCAGTAAAGTCATACAGGGCTTGTACCTGTAAACAAAGATAGTTGTTGGCAAAAATAAAAAAAGATAGAGAAGAAATAAATAGCGTAACGGGGATATGTGTCAGAGAGAAGGACAAGAGAAAGAACCTAAGAAATACAAGGGATGAATGAATCGTAAGTTAAAAGCTTTTTGTTTCATTCAATTGATATTCGGAAACAAGCGTATAACTAATCCATTGACGAGAAACAAACGAAGGGGAAGCACAAAGAAGAATTGCTGTTCAATTGAAAGTTCAGAAAAGTGAAAGAAGTGAGTCATGCATAGAAGAGTGGATTATAATCCGGTTAAATCATCGACAATGAATGGAGTTGTTGGACGTGTTTCATTTTTTGTCCGTTCTACTCTGCTATCTCTCTTTCTCTCTCTTTTGAAACTCACCTGATGACCCTCCATGTTGATAGTTGTCACCAGATTCTCTTGATAAACATCTGATAATTGGAGTTGTACTCAATATCCAGCGGTGTTTCTAATACTAGCCACGCCGAACCACCTACTGCCACTATCTACTACTTATTCGCACTCTACCACCAGAGATGATGAATATCTAATCTAATGACAATTCGATCATCGTGCCGTGCCGTGCCGTTGGTTGGTTGGCGGCTACGCTGGCTGGCTGGTTGGCTCGCTTCTGCCTTTCTGTAATCAACGTGTTCAGTAACACACTATGCAGAGGGCGTGTGTGTGTTGTGTCATTGTGTTTGGCCGTTGAGTGTAGATACCCTTCTACACTCAACGGTTTTGGCGATGTTCCTTTATTCACTGGCAGGGGTACGTTCCGATTCAACGACCAGGCGAAGTTATCACGCGTCTTACTAACTGGATAGAAAAGGAAACAGCTGCGCTCGGGCGCGTCCTCGGGTGCACATTCGGAACACACCCCAGTACTGCCGTTGAGTGTGTGTACCTTTCTCCAGTCAATGGTACTGCACGCTTGTTTCGCAGAGATAGCTGTATTGACGAACCTACAGGTGCAAGAAAGAGACTAGGAAAACTCACGGTACTGCCAGTTAAAAAGGAACACGGCCTTCATATGAGCAATCTGGCACCTCATAGAGCCGGTTGTTCCATCTTGCGGTAAAAATTTATCCTCTCGGTAAATTCTTTACCGGGTACTATAACTGGCTGGTAGGGTATTTACCGAGAGGATAAATTTTTACCAAAAGATGGAACAACTGGCTCATACTCAGATCGTTTCTAGTATCTAGGCCATAGACATATTAGAAATGATCTAGACTCAACGCCTCTAGTCTCCATAGGCCATGTTTACACCGTGTCGATTTGATGCGAACCAAAACGGAAACAACCAATCATGTGCATGACTCCGATGGAAATTTCCTAGATAATCTCCGCGGATTGGTTGTTCCGGCATTTGGTCCGCATCAAATTGATTCGGTGTAAAGATGGCCAATAGGACTCAGTTTCAAGGGTCCTCTTTTATGCTTTAACATATCTGTAGTTCGAGGGTTAGATTTATAATTTCCTGTCCTGTATGAGTGCTCTGTACCTATTTCTATTCAGCAACAGTTCGTGGGAAATAGCTCGACGGCAAATAATTACTTCATATTATTTTATTGAGAATAATCGATTAACCTGCCATTTGAATTTTAGTGCGTTATAAGGTGGCGACATCTATCAAGAAATACTAGATTACTGGTCCTGACATAACAGCGACATAACAACAAAACTGCTAGGGAATTCAAGTTATGTTAACCACTCGTCGCCGCTAATTATTATCAACTTTGATTTTATATACGTGCAATCGTTTGTCGGTCGTTTGTAAGTGTTCGATAGTTCATTCTCGAGTCTCGATATTCAATGAATTTTCCGGAAAAGTCAAAAGAAAATTCAACTTTGGTTTAGTCCTGGGAATTTTTCCATTCCCAGGGAATTTCTGCTAGACCAGTGCCTACTAACCGGAAGTCACCTCCTTATTCACTATTTTGACATGCAATCTCATTTTCTTTACGTGCAATCGATTGTTGGTCGTTTGTAGATGATTTATAGTCTTATTGCAACGTTTAATGGTAATCCGTTGATTAATAAAAATTGAAATAAAACAGCCTAAGAAATTTAAGTGATGTCTGCCTCTCATAACCACCATCACCTACACCTGACAACAACCAAGAAACGATTGCACGTATGAAAAATCAAATTTTTCTAAACAAATATGGTTATGAAAGGCTGCGGGTCCTATCCCCATGCCGCCCGGATCGACGGAACGACCGGAAGCCCGGAACAGAAATCACTAGAAAGTCACTAGATTTAATACTAGATTGGCAGAATTCTATTGTTAAGTCCAGTGATTTCTGTTCCGGACTTCCGATCGTTCCGTTGATTCGGGTGCCATCGGATAGCACCCTGGCACCACTTAAATTCCTTAGGCTATTTTATTTTAATTTTTATTAACTAACAGATTATCATCGAACATTGCAATAAGACTATATCATCTACAAACGACCCACAATCGATGGCACGTAAAGAAAATGAGATTTCATGTCATAATAGTGAATAAGGGGGTGACTTCCGGTTAGTAGAAACTGGTCTAGCGGAAATTTTCTACGGCTGGAAAAGTTCCCGGGGCTAAACCAGAGTTGAATTTTCTTTTGATTTTTCCAGAAAATTCGTTGATTAGCGAGAATCGAGAATGAACTATCGAACACTTACAAACGACCAACAAACGATTGCAAAAATCAAATTTGATAATAATTAGCGGCGATGAGGGGCTAACATGACTTAAATTCCCTGACAGTTTTGTTTTAATTTTAATCAATTAACGAATTGCTATTAAACGTTGGGAATAGACTAACAATTACTTACAAACGACCAACAAGCGATTAAAAAAAGAATTAAGCTGACCCAAGCGGATGAGGGGCTAAGTATATGGAGCTACCATCACGCTACTTGGAACGTGGTATGAAAACACAAGTTTCTGGAGGTTGAACCTTGTGCAATAGAAAGTCTGACACCTAGGTATATATGATGAGTCAATGCACTGCGCACGCGCTTAAGGCGCGAAGCATTCGGAGTTTGAATTTATACGAATGACGTCAGAGTGTTTTGTGAAACGTTTGTGACAGATGAACTGCATAAGATGAGAAATCATTTTCAGTAAACTATCGTAATGTGTTTACCAGTTTATTCGATTCCCGAAACTATGAGAGACGCATCATCGTGAAACTTCTTCCGATAGCGTCGATTGAAGAACAATGTGAAAAGATCGCTCTTTTACGATTCGGGGTATACATATAAAATCTAAATTTAGACATGTCCTTCTCAGCGTGTTCTGTTATATAAATAGATATCTGTTTAACAATCACAGTAACGAATGCAGTCATTGTAAAGAATAGCGCTCGTTGAGATGTGTTCACTAAACCAGTGAGTAATACCGCAAAAGTTCAGATTAAGATTGAGAACAAAGAAAAAAATATATCATTAAATTTCTTCCCCCTGAATTACATTTGTCAAATAAAGTTTGTTTTCAGCCCAACATTGATCAGCGTTATCGATTCAGCTTATGGATTCGCGTCTGAGAGTTCGTTTTTTCATCATTTTACGGAGCAATCGAAGGCTTGTAATGACCACGAAATTATTCAAATGATCAGGAGAATTCCCGAGCTCGAAAATCTGACTATCCGGGAATCCTATAGTCCGAAAAATAATGAGATGGCAAAAAAACTTTTGAAACAAGCCGAAAAATCGAAAAAAAGTCGAACAAAAACATCCTATCTCACCAAAGCGTTATTTGCAGCAAAAATTGAACCCAATGATGAAAAACCATTTTTCGATGCATTGATATGCTCCATTCGCTGGTCATTTGCTTCCGAAAATTTCAAAGAATGTTTTGAAAATTGTAAATACATGATTTCACTCTGGAACGAAAAAATTTGTCCAAACTTGAAGAACAAAGACTATCACGTGTACAAGATAGAATGTTTGACGTATGAAACAAGGTGTCTTCGAATTCTGGGATACACAGAAGAGGCCACAATGTCGGCTCGAAAAGGCATAAGAGAAGCAAAGAACTTCTTCCAAAAAATGGAAGAAGAAGGAGCGGCTATTACCGATGAAATGAAACTAGAAAAGCTGCGGCCTTTTCTAGGTATTCTGAATGAAATTCAGAGCGATGCCAAAAACTATATAGCTCCGAGAGTTGAAATAATCAAAACAGACAGAATACCGTTGCCGGAAGTTTCCGGCAAACAGCACGAAAAACTACAAAGTTGCTCCGATGCTATAGAACTGAAGTACGACGAAGCGAAGGGCAGACACTTGGTCGCAACAAGAAATATCAAAGCTGGTAGCGTTCTGATTATAGATAAGCCGTTCACTTGGAGCACTGACAAGGAAATGCTTGAGACTAACTGCCTGCATTGTCATAGATCACTGAAATCTACTGAAGCCGTTCGAAATCCATGCCATAATTGCCAAACAGTTAGTAATCGGCAAAATCGATAAATCATACACCAAAACTTGCCCCATTATCATCCTGTCCTATGGGAGAACGTTGATCAATCATGCCCATCAAGAGAGAATAATATCAAGTGGTCCGAAGTTCGATTCCAAAATTATTTAGACAAGCTTTCAGAGCGAACTTTCCATCTGAATAACCCTTCGAAGAAATGATGAATAGTCCACCAAACGAAATTTGCGGTCCCATCTTTCTCTAATCTCGAATATTCGTTATTGAATAAAAGCACTTTATTATTTCATTAAAGTGCAAAACGTAGAAATAACGATAATAACGTTAATAAGGACGATCATAATTTTCAGGTAAGATTTTGCTCCGAAGATTGCAGATTAGAATCTTGGACGAAATATCATCGTTGGGAGTGCAGCATCTTCGATTACTTTTATCAGATGCAAAAGAATCAGAGTTCTCGGCTTCTGTTGGCTTATAGGACGACCGTTTGTCTAGCAACAGGCAATATTGGTTTAGAGGATAATCGACTGAGCCCCGAACTGATGAAATATTACTCAAAAAACAATAGCGATGCTAGAAAGCTTGAAATCGGAATAGGCGCTGTATATGATCCGTTAGATTATCTCACGGTTCGTTCCCTGCAAACAAATGAGAGAAACATCGACCCAAAGGTAAATCTTATGCACGCGATCCACAGCGTGGTTTTAGCGAAATGCTTCAGATTTGTATCAAAGAAACTGAACCCAAAGATAAAAGTCGAAAACGAAGAGGAGAGCCTTTTGGCCATCGCCACGCTGCGACATTTTCAGGTGATAAATTCCAACGCTTATGAGATAGTGGAAAACGTTCTTGACACACGAGCTAAAATCTGGGAACCGAGGAGCGTCGGTGGAGCAATTTACCCTACCGTCAGTTTGTCGAATCACAGCTGTTTCCCTAACGTCGTCCGACACACTTATCCCAAAGGTGAAAAGACCGTCTGCCAAACTGTGTAATGAGTGCGTTCCTTTTGCCACTTTTCGGAAACGCCAAGCTGGACAGAACGGTGTGCTTGGACGATTTTGAAATATCGATGGCTGGTTTATACAGCGGATTCAGCCGTAAAAATTTGAGAATAAACCGTTCGAGGGACTCGATTTCCCTCGCGCCTCCTTGAATAAGCTTCCTGATTGGTTGATGCTTAAGTTAAGTTAGGTTAAGGCCGCTGTTTAAACCAGGCATAATCAATAAGATGCTCCTTTCACGTCTTCCACTTTCGGAAGGTGGCAAGTGAGGGGCACCAAATTCACTTATAGTTCGCCAAATTAAGGTGCTTTCAATGTCGCATGAAATCTCGATTGTTACACATTGTTGAATACATTATTACCCATTGTTGAATGCTGTGAGTTTTTGTTACACATTGTTGAATACATTATTACCCATTGTTGAATGCTGTGAGTTTCCAATAGCACTTCAAGGGGCAATTGGAGTCGCATGAAACTCTCATGGTTATACATTATTGAATGTATTGTCGCCTATTGCTGAATGCCGCGAGTCTCCAATAGCACTTTAAGGTGCTATTAAAGACCCATTTACACTGGTTGTTACTTATTGTTCAAAGTATTGTTATCATTCGGAAACGTAATTCGTCGCTACTCCCACACCACATATCCGATTTGGATGAAACTTTTTCGATTGGATGCGGTATTTTGGCAGAAAGTGGACAAGTATTTTATCTTCACAAATCGTGGGAGAGTTCTACCAGAAATTCAAGTTTGTCCAATCTCACCGGCGAACAAACCTGACCTAAGAATTAGAAAATCCCTAAAACTCTGAGTTTTCTCAAGATTTCAGCGAGATGAAATAGTTAGCCACTTTCTGCTAAGATACTGCATCCAATCGGAAAAATTTCATTCAAATTGGTTGTTTAGTGTAGGAGTGGTGACGAATCGCGTTTTCGAGTGACGAGTATGCTCTCAACAATGAGTAAGAATGAGCGCAAATGGGTCTTTAATAACGAACGGAGTCGCCGCTGGCGATCTAACCTAGCTAACATAGGAAATATTTATTTTTCATTCAATCCGATCAATGCTTTGAAAGAGTAAAATACTCAGCCACTTTCTGCCATTGTACTCGGTGAATTGTCAAAGTTTCATCAAAATCAATCGAGTCGATTGCGAGGATGTACGATTCTCGTTCACGAAACGAGTTCTGTACATACAAGATAATGAGTCCTATGGCACCTCAAGGCGCTGTTAAAGACGGCGTTCAACAATTGGTAAAAATGCATTCAACAATGTGTGCAATGGGGGATTTCATGCATCTTTAATATCACCTCAAAGGGCAATTGGACTCGCTATCTTAAATGTACAGAAACCGTTTCGAAAACGTGAATCGTAAATTATCACAAACGATTCCATTGATTTCTATGAAACTTTGAGAATTCATTGAATACAATGGCAAAAAGTGGCTAAGTTTTTTCCTTATTCGAAACGTCGATCGGATTTGATGAAAAATAAGTATTTCCTATGTTGGCGGGTTAGATTGTCATTGGCGGCTCCAATTGCCTGTTAAAACTAGCAATCAATCATCAATATTCACAATCTCTCTTGATTTTTAAGGAAAAGTTGCGGTTCGAGCCATCCGCTTCATTCGTAAGGGTGCCGAAATATTGGACTGTTACGGCCCGCACTATCTACGGGACGTCAAATCAGAGAGGCAAGAGTATCTGTTAAAGAAGTACAATTTCAACTGCAATTGCGAAGCTTGCCACAAAAATTTAGGACCGTTTTCAACCTCCGTTTTATACAGATGCATGAACTGTTCAAAAAACTCAAAGGAATTGAGACATTCTTGCGCCCAATGCGGGGCAAAAATTAACAGAGTAAAAATCGATAAGTCAATTGAAGAATCAATCGAAAGTAGATCGATTGCGATTCAGAAAATGTTAGATGGGAATCATGCAGCTGCTTTGCCGATATTATTACATCATGCGGAACTAGTTGATAAAATATATGCAGAATCAAGCTTCGAGGCTGTTAAAACACAACAGGCTTTAATACAATGTTACAATAGTATGAGTTGCATTTCCGAATAAGACTTATATCTCCCGTTTACTTTCTGCAAAAATAAAGAGGAGGATGTATGGCAATCATGGAAAGTATACCAGGAGGTTGAAAAAGAATTTTTTTTCGTTTTGTTCAATCAATAAGACAAACAGATGAAGCAAAGAAATAACGCATTTTTAATATCATTGCCTAAATTTTATTTCATTTCAATTCATCTCAACTTATTTTCACACTCATCATACTTGGAATAATCTAGATAAGTGAAAGCAAGAATAAGAACAAAAAGGTGAAAATAATAAAAATAAAAATCGCCTATTGATGTAATATATATCTACTGAAAAAAATTCATTACAAATTGACAACGAATAGTTTGTAAAGTTATATGCCTAGTATACTTTCTGTGCTCGTTTCAGGAACGGTTGCTATAGTTAGACAAATCATTCGCATTATCTATCGATGTAAAAAGTTGTTCATCCATAACCAGAACCATTCCTCAATCAGTCGCAGAAAGTGTACTACTACGTGTGAAATAGAATAAATTTCTTATTTGTTCGAATATATAATGTATATATTACCATATGGCAAGCTTAGCAATCTTTGGATGGTTATTTTTCTCTCTGCAATAATTGTTCGAGACTTAAATCATCAGAAAAAAATATATTTACAAAGTTTGACGAACCGGTGGCACAGGGATGGAGTCAGCGGGGAAGGGGTAAAGAAAAAAATGTCTGTATACATGCTTCTATGTATATACATACTCGACTGACATTTTTGCATTCTTTTTTTTTTACATGTACAGAGAATAAAGGTGGAAGGACATCCAACTCCAGAAGCCGTAAGCAGAATGCAGGAGCCATAGCGCATGTCCAGTTTCCAAAATCTTAGTACATGGTGGCTACTTTTTTCGGAAAAAAAATCCCTGACTTTCCCTGACCCTGAGTTGTTCAATTTTCCCTGACCTAATTTCTTATTGTTTCATTAGTGCTACGAATCAATACCCCCAATTCTTCATTTCATTTCAATGTTCCAGACAAGAAATTCTTTCGAAAAGACCCTATTTTATTAATATTGAAAACAACTGATCTTTTTTCTTTAATAACAATTTTTCGTTGACATTTTTCTCCAATAATATAATGAGAAAAGTGGATCTTTTAATTTCCTTTCTAGTCATTTATTAGATGTTTGGTCATCTCGTTGTTCCCCTTCGCCAAGTTTGCAATTCCCTGACATTTTCCTGAATCCCCGACCAATCTTTGTTTTCCTTGACATTCCCCGGTTTTTCCTGACTATGGCCACCATGTGGTAAACACTACTGTTATCTGTATACTTTGTATTCGGTTTAACTTTGAAAGTTTGTTAAATCGCTTTTTCGTTAGCAACACAATCAATACTAACGTAGATTAGTCATTTACTTCATTCTCAATATAAGCTAGAATTTAATGTACCAATATTAATATAAATTGGTTATATGGCGAATAATCTTATCATCGAAAATGCTAATCATCCTTTCGCACACGCTGAGGCAACTGACAGTACATATCGCACTTATGGCCTTGTGCCTATGGACTTTTATGTAGATTGAAATTTCAGAGACCGTACGTGAGTGCAAAAGCCATAGCGTAGTGAGCATTCGATTTTTTAAACTGCGCATGCATTACGGCTCCTACATTCTGTGTATGGTTTCTGGAGTTTGATGTGCTTCCACCTTCGTTAGAGATGCAAAAAAAGAAGACCAGAAAAGAATAAAGGGCAGGGGGAAAGGGGAAGCAACAATAACAACTTAAACCAGATTACACCTGTTTCGAGGTTTTCAAATTTTGCTGTTTCACGCTCGAAGTGAAAATCGAAAATTTCTTTGGGGAAGGGGAAAAGAAGAAGAGTGGAAACCGGAAACCGAAAATGACTTCAATGAAATGTGGCCAACTAAAATGTACATACAATAACAATAGACATGAGTAAATTTGGCGGCGTTAAATTCTTCGACGGGCTCTTATTGTGTTAATTTCTAAAGATATATTATTTAAAATAAAATAATATACTATACGAAAACCTAATTTTGGGATGTGATTTCCGTTTGCATAAAAAGTAGCATATGTGTGTAGGTATACAAATAGTCAATAGTAAACATCATTGCATCAACAATTAGAATATATAGGCAACTATTAATAATAATTATTTAATTACAGTTAATTAAATAATTAAGACAGTTTCTACTATGATAATATCTAAACACGCATGATTCGCATCTTTGAAACTTATATTTGATTTTCTGATAACAGGAAACCACAATTATGTTAAAACCAACGAATGGAACATAAGTATTTGAATCCTAATTCACGTGCGTCGATTATCGCTTTTGATTACGGTTTTCTATTTATTCATTTCCAAGAGAGAAAAAGTTGATCATTCGCGATAGACGATAAAAGTAATAATAATAATATTTTTGAAAAGGCAAAATTGCAGGTATTTCATAAATACTCGCATACTCATTAGCTTACACGCATCGCATTACATTGCATCGCATATAGTATTTCAAAACGGCGTTTCATTCAGTATCCTTGCTTGGAAAATAAGAGTTCATTGCATGTGTGTGTGTGTTCTTTCCATGTTCCCATGTTTCTTTCAATTATCATAGACAAATGGCATTATTCAATTACCTATTGTGTAGCTCGACGCAGGTAATACCTATTCACAACGGCTGCTAGCAGCCATAGCGCACGCTTTTTTATCAATACTACTCAGCCGACGATCACCACATGTGCGTTTCACGTATTTCACTGATGATATGCCCAGCCTTCGTTAGCGCCTGTAATAATATTAATGAGATCAGAATAATAAACAAAAATAGCGTTCACAACGTTCTTCTTTACCATTTCCAAACTAATCGTAAAGACAACAAAACTAGGAATTCATTGGGTAAGATTTTTTCTTGTCAGCTTTCCCGTCAATGATCTTTGGACGAGAATTGGATGATGACCATGGATTTTTCGGATTTCATGACGAATTTACGGGAGAGACTAATAATTTGCTAATAAAGACTAGCCTAATAAATTCAGCATCAAATCAGCTGAAACCGAACTTTTCATTTTATGCATACTGTTGTATAAAACAGCATTTTAGTCCTTGACATTGAATCATAAAAGCGACTTCTACCGAACTGTTGTAAAAAATTACTTATACACATTAAGATTGGATAATTGAGTTTTGTGAAATGTGAACACCCGCCTATCCCTCAAGATCTTGAAATTCTAAATGGAATGAATTAATAATAATAAGTACATCGAAATTAACGTACTTTGAGCATATCGGCAGCCTCCTTACGCCTTACAGCGATGTGTTCGCTTTCATTAAGAAGGGATTCAATGTGATCCGACTTGTAGAGGTGAGTGACTAATTCGCTCTGCAAGTTGTCCTTTACGTAATTTACGAGAAAATGCATAACAGCTTTGGGGACGCTGTCTTGAATAGATTTTCGCACGATATAAAAATACGATTTTATCAATCGCTCTGGAAACAGAAAAACGGATCAACGATTTCGGAACGGAAAGATTAAAAAAAAAGATGGTAAATTTTGTTTGTTTGTAAAGTTATTTCGTTAGAATTTCTTACCGATCACATCGCAGTCTCTTTGCTCACGATCACTGAGCTTGCGAGATGTTTGCATGGGAACTTCTGGTAATAGATTGACTGGTTTTTGCTGAGGTGACCCACGCTGTAAATCCAAAAGAGAATTTGGGCTAGGAGTAGGATTAGGAGTCGGACTCCCGTCTCTATATCTCACAGGAGATCCATCGATTGAATTTCCATTAGTCGAGTCTGACTTTCCTTGAGGCAGTAAACTGCTTAGTAGCCAATGATTTTGCTGCGCTTGATTATCTTTGTTTTGCTCATTAAAAACCGGCACCTCCTCTCGATTATTGACTGACTTCTGATTCTGGTAAAATGGGATTTCAGAAAGAGATTAATCGTCTAAGTTATCAAAGCTTTTTCAAAACTGACACATTCATGAAAAACTCGAGATAAATTCGATTCATTATGAAGTTATGATTGTTCATGAACAGATTCATTAAATATCCGTGAAAAAATGTTTACGAAATAATTAATCCAATGCCAAATCAGAAGTATCCAAATAATGAGAACCAAGCTTTGCAGGAGTGCAAAGAATTACTGAATTACCACTAACTTATAATTTATACCAAATTTCTATTTTTGAATAAAACTCGCGCTCCTCAGTGCACTGATACCGATGAAATTCAAGTTTCACGCAATACAACTTTCTCCAATAATGAAAGAATAGTGGTGAAATTTTCGTTGACGTAGAAGAAATTTCCATGAAAGACGATATAATGTTGGCTGGACAGGAAAAACTGAATAAAAAATTCAACGAGACTGATGGAACGTCTATGAAATTGCTAATAGTGCTGAAAACGTTTTTCGGGAGAGTAGATTTTCTTAAAAACATTTTAGAAATGGTTAGATAAGAATCACAGCTTACTTGTTCGGGTACAAGAATGGTAGAGCTGGTCGAAGTATTTGAAGCAGAAGATAAATGTCTTTTACCAGGTCTGAGTTGATCGGCTTCGGCATTTTTCAACAGCGATGAAACCAGGGCTGCGTCTTTATGAAAATCTGGATGTTTTGTGTTGATGTAAGCCAATTCAATGGCGACTAGATTTTCAACCTTGGGGAAAAAAAACAGTAGATTGTAAAAAAATAGAACGATAAAAATCTCTGAAGGCACAAAAAATTGCAGCTTCAGGATCCTTTGGCTTGATTTTTCTCATACCATGGAATTGGTAGTGGGTAATCGTCTACGTAGAAGATGCGTGACGACGTCAACAATGCGTTCGTGTAGCTTAGGGAATCGTAGCATTTCTTGTTGAACTTCAGTCCCGCAGTGTTGTATGATCCTCTGCATTTCTTCGTGAACAAGCTCGACGCATCTTTGAGAAGGTTCTTCCAGTCTTCTGATTTGTCTCTTGACTAGAAGCTCGAAGGAGACTTCAGGAACGAACAGGGCCGGTCTAGGACCTGTGGCATTTCGAATTGCAGTTAAAATGTCCATCTTGGTCAGCCCCGCCAATGGATGAATAGAGTCCAAAGTACGACCAAAGGTTTCATGAAAAATGTAGCAAATGCGAGCGCCGCCGCAAAGCTCGGTGGTTTCAATATTCCTGGCAGTTCCTTCGATTGTTGCACAGTAACTACTCGCAAATTTCGTTATTATTTGAAGCAGAGTCTGACTCTTGTCTCCCACATCTTCTCCGTAAGAATTCAATAATGTTTGGAACTGCGAGACCATCACGTTCACGCGTGTCTATTGACGATAGAAATTGTCAGAAAATAGTATTTGGCTTCTACGGAATCCGGAAATCCGTCGGATTCTGTGATTTTCTCAGTCACTCTTCACCTCTTTAATATTCATGATGATTGAAAATATGATAATAACTGCTTTTATTTACCTTGAGATCGGGGAGGCAGTCCCTAATGTGGTGCATTAAAAGTCTATTTAGAGTTTTAGCTAAGTAAGGAGTACCGTTCCTGTTGGCTAGAGTCGGATATTTACGTTGTAAAAAGGCAGCCTCATCCTTTAGGGCGTCGTGGATTGTTTTGTTGTTCATGATGTCTTGCTGGGAACGATTCACAACTCCAATAATCCCGAGTTTCACAGGAATCACCCGTCCGCATAGGATATCAATCGCATCCGTTCCTTGAACCCAAAATAACAGGAGAATCTCAAGACAGGTTTTATAAACATCGTAAAATGATTTTTTTGTTTTTTCTCGATCAAATCATACTTCATGTTGGCTAAGTGTATTTGGCGCAGACTTTTTCTGATCGAATTTAACTCAGGTGAATGAAGTTTGCCTCATAGTCCGCTCGGAGTCAAGATAGACGTTCGAAAACCAATAAAAGTTCAAGCTATTTGGCTCAGTTTGGGTTTGAGATCAAATTACAACTCGATATCTTCACTCAATGGATATTTTGAATCATGTTCAAGTTGAAAGTGTTAATAAGGACCTAAGTTTCGAATAGAAATTGAATAACAGCTCAACCCTGACTCGGTCGTTTTGAAACATGTACAACTTGAACAGATCAAGCTCTAACTCAATTTGAACTGAAAGACGTATTACCCTCTGAGTTTGACTTGATGTCACTGTTTAAAGTTGGATTTGTGTCAAGTTTTGGGTCAAGTCATTCGCATTAATTCGATTTATGAAATGAAAAAGAGCCCCAATTCGGTCGGTCAATGTCTGTTCTGAGTCGGATGTAACTAAAAAAAAAAAGTTCCACCGAGTTTCAGTTGGTAATGAAACATTGATTTGAAGTTCATTTCAAGTTAGAATTGACGCTAAACAAAATGGTATCCAGCGTCAGATTCGGTTTGAACACAAAAAGCTAGTTAAGTTCAAGACAAAGTTGAGTTTCTTAACTCAAATAGAGTCAAGTGACATTTCGATCAGAGCTATGACGAAAGCAAAATTGACTCCTAGGCAACTTTCACGCCGCCTCAACTATAACGAGTTATTGAGATTACCAGCATCCATGAGATCCAGTTTAGTAACGACAGCCAAAGTCCGTCTTCCATCAGGATCAACATCTTTGCTGAGTTTGAGGCTCTCGCTAGTTGCCATATCGGTGTTAGCCGTTACAACCGCCAATATGATGGAATTTGGATTGCAGATATGTTTGAGGACCAAATTCTTGATCTGCGCTTCAATATCCTCGGGCTGGTCGCCCACAGGGACTTTAGTGATTCCCGGCAAGTCGACTAGCGTCAAATTGACAACATGTTGCGAATAAACTTTCAAGTTAATCGGCTCCGGACAGATTCCCTTGTTAGAACCGGCCATTCGATTCGTGTCTGCCTCAATTTCCGACCTGACCTCATCGAAGTTTGTGAATACTTTATTCTTTGTGTGTAAAAATACCGCCCACTCTTCGAGATCCAATGTCCCATCTTCCGCCGTCCTGTGTTCTCTGTCATCTTTCGGTGTGTAAACCAGCTGCAGAATTAACGGTCTTCGGGTGACGATTCCTGTTCCTCGTGGGAGAAACGACCGCCCAACTAGACTCTCTATGACTGATGATTTTCCAGAACTCTGGGATGAAGAAAACACACTCAACATCAATTTTCATGGTTCTCTTTGCACTAGAATGTTTCTATTTTTATGTTCAGCGGACTACAAACTGGTAGCCGTTTACTTGGCGTCATATAAAAATCAAGTATTGTAATTGCGTTCAATTTTCGACCTCGAGATTTCACGTATCTTCTCTGAATTCAATATCTCGCTATTATTGGACGATATCTCGAGGTAAAATGGGAATCTTGATTCTAGTCCCCGAATACAGAGCAGGTTTACCAGTGATCAATTTCAAGATAAATGAAACGATCCTTTTATTTTTCAACAGCAAATCTATTCAAGGACACTTTACCGATGACTGATTCTGCAAAATTGGTAATCTCTCGGGTATGGCCGTACTGACTTTTCTAAAAATTGATAATGCAAAAGACTGTTGGGTGATGAATATAACGCCATGATAGTTTATTACGAGACCTTGCAACAAATAATTGACCAGTGGTTTACTTGAGTTTGGCCGCTGTAGATGAAATCAGCACTGTTGTAGGTGAGTTGATCGAAAATAAATTCCGCTATCCCGATTACCGTTATGTTTCAATTGAAAAAAACATTCATGTAAAAGGTTCGTTCTATATAAACTACAGATTACACAAAAATAACAAAAGATCTTCGTGCGAGACTTTATTCCGAATATCCGTCCCCCCTTCGATGTGAGCAATTTGAAATAATTTCGCAGTAAAAATATCCTCAATATATTGACCAATTCATACTTATAGATCACGAAGAAACGAAATGATTTTCAAGTAATGAAAATTATCGCAAAGTAATAATTGAGAGGAAGCATCGCATACTTAAATTCATGTGAGAATACATAATAACGAACAGTTAATAAACTGTAACATGTTTCATAATTAACCTGTGTCCCAAGAACGACGATTTGAGGGAGCTGTATGGCATCAGCACCAACGGTGTTGAAAACATCTTGTAGTTTATTGATCACTGGAATCAACGCTTCCATGATGAAAGGACAACCGCGACAGATCCGCGGGTAAACAATTCAACAATTTCACAGGGGATACTTGATCAGAAGGCCGGAGCAAAGAGGCGATATGAATTATGACGCAGCTATGGTGTAGGGACGATGATTCGCACGGCGACTGACCGTTACGACTAGTTCGATCAGTCCGATTGATATCTCAAGATATTCAGTATGTTTTATCGTCGCAATTCTTCCAATCGATCAAGCCATTTATTCTCTCGTCAACTGCATCGACGAATCTCAATCGTTTGTCGAAAAATTCCTATTTATTTCCGTTAGAATACTCCCGTTTATTCACCGGCAAAATTTTTTTTTTCTATTCAAGGGAACCTACCGGCCGCCATCTTTGCGGTCGATGCAAATTGCAAGCTTCGGAATTCGACCGTTCTCTTTACCGCCTCGAATTCCAAAAGTCTTCCGTTATTCCAATCTCGTATTATCGTGGAATAATCCAAGTATCTGTTGTATCACAACTGTTTAAAACTTTCAATTCCCTGGGCCGACGAATATTGCCAGCTTTCGGAGAGCCTGCTAACGAACATAACCTCAATTCGTTACAGTCATCCCACTAAGTTTGTTCTTCTTAGCTACACTTTCTACACTTTTGTTACACTTTCTTTCACTCGACCAATAGGAGGTGTAGGATCATCAGGAATAGTGTAAAGTGTGGGAAGTGTAGCTAAAAAGAACAAACCTCCTATCGACCATGACACGACCAAAAAGTATGGTACTCTTTGGACATAACCTCTTTCGAGGAGAAGCATTTTATACGTCCGCGATAATAATCCAGAATATGGGCGTCGAATATTACAAGTCAGCTGAATAGAACTTGATGATCGGACCGAACTCGTTTCGATTCGAATAAACTGATACGGAGTAGTATGATAACGAAGCAATTCAATTCGCAATTCGATTTGTTTTTCTCTAGTATTTGTTCTCCGTGGTCGATTCTAGAACTATACGTACTTCTTGCGTATAAACTATAAATTGGCTTTCGGGCAAAACGGAAAGTTATCGTGGTCTATTTAGATGCCGAAACAAAATGCAGGGGAAAATAGAAATTGGTAAAATGACCCTCTTTTCTTTTGATTTGAGTGAATTATAACGTAAGAAATTATTTTTTTCAACACCAGAAGCCACTTTGGTTTTTCCGAACGCTCAGAAACAAAAAGCTGTGTCAATCTAATTTGAAATCACACAAGTTTACCTACAGCAAACAGATTCACTCATTTCCAGAGCTTTTGGATCAAAACAAGTTGAAAACAATAGTCAAATATTTTGTTAAGATAAAAAATAAAATTCATCCTAATTTCAATCTATTCACCCATCAAATCATCGTCTCGGGTTAGTTCACAATGCGAAATGGGAATTCTCACGAAGCTGATCTCCGACCAAGTGCGAGTTTAGAACGTTATAACGCAACAAAATCGCAGAACATAATATCGGCTGATATTTGTCGATGAACAAAAATCTGGACTTTTTTGCCTAATGATCCTCATTTTCCTAAAATATTTCTCATTTCACTTAGTGCTCTGCCTAACAGGTGGGAAGAATGCGACATAATTCAATTTTAGTTTTTATCCGTATTCTTTCATATTTCAATCTGCTGTCATTATGTCGTATGACCCTGTCGAAAAATAATCTACAAAAACCATCTAAATATTACTCGAATTTCAACAATTCAAACGGATCAGCCTAATGTTCGTTTCTTCATCCATGGATTAGATTTGACACAGGTCTAGTTCTTTTCCGTGCTTCACCGTTTCCCCTTTTCTGTTTCATAGATAAACTTTTCAGTAGCCACTGCTGGGTAACATTTGGAATGGTTCCATTTTAGATATATATTTAAAATGGAAGTGGCATTTTCCATTTTAAATGCTGTTTTGGAAACCATTTTCCATCTTCCGTTTCAAGTTCATTTTCAAAGCATTTCCGATTCGCCATTTTAAATAAATTAAAAATAGCATTTTACCTAATGACTCCATTTTAAATGCTTTTACAAAACCATTTCTCATTTTTCCTTTTAAATGCCTTTCCTCAAAGCATTTCCCATTTACCATTTTAAATCAATTTCGTAAGGCATTTTACCCAGCAGTGTCAGTAACTATAATTGGAGAGTAAAATCCTTCTGATCTTCATGCGAGCTGCAAGCTCCGAATAAGAAGTTCAACACTTTGGTAAAATGTGTTGCAGGCATAATCCCACAGGATTTGAGACAGGAAGAAACGATAGTCCAAATCGCAGAAGCACTGGATACCCTGAACTCCGCCGTGTCAAACATTTTTGGCTGTATCGACGAGCGGCTGTCCAAAAATACGGAAAGGTCCATAAATCGAACCGCTTGTGAAAATCACACTGAGTCATCGAAATATTGAAACTAAATATGAATAGTAGAAATTATATGAACAACTACCGAAAACTAGTCAATGTTGTTACCTCGACAATCCAAAGAGACGCGAAAGAAAAACTTTTAGCTCCCCTCGCCGATTATAGAGTATTTCTAGAGAACTAATCAACAATCTCTCTCACCTCTTGGTTCACGCTTTCAGATTAGCTGGTATAAGAAATCGGGCTGTGAAGCTGCAGGGTAAATTGGATCACCTGCAAAACAATCTGAGTTTGAAAGCAGTGAAGCTATACTCGGCAGCAAAATACCCTTCGAATCATGTTTACTGGGAATATTCGATGGCTGTGAAGCTGCCTTTTGATCGTGATGAAAAACCACCGACGGTATACAAAAGCTCTGCGCTAATAGAACAAAGGTCTCGATTGCAGGGTATTATCGGCGATAAAACGAAGAGCGGGAGACGAAACGGAGACGTAAACATACAAGAAAAACTACAGTTTTATCACGTGAGAAGTAGAGCAAAGTACAGAAGCTGCGGCACAGATTCTAGCACTCTTGCAATCAAACCATCTTCTGTTAGCTCCCTGCTCCTCAATGACGACGGAGATAGTCAGTACAGAAAACAGCCTGCTAAAATTTTACCCACAGCTAACGACAAGAGGGAAATCGAAGACGCCCCTACTTCTATCCTGCAATCATGGCATCCCACAGAGCTCGAATCACCGTCCAACTACTTCTACGCTCCCACACTCGGTGAAGTACGTCAGATGGTTGTTACCATTAAGAGAATATCCAAGCTTTGTAGCTCAGTATACGTGAAAAAATGATGAACCTTTTAAGTTTTTCAACATCATGCTTTCAATAGTCATTGCATTGTGGCAAATCATTCCAAACTACTATTATATTTATATTCATTGGTAATTTCACAGGTGCCGTTGATAAACGTTCCTCTGACTCTCCCAGATTTACCAGGAGTTGTAGACGACGAGCGTTTTGTTCTCGACCTAAATGGCCAGAGTCCGATTGCTCCGTCTTCTGTGGTGACGACACCGACTATAAATCTGGGCTTACCAGCGACTCAGGCTATTTCTGTGACCGACACAAGTCCAGGGGCTCAAAACAGAGTGGAAAACGATCCGACCCTCGCAAATTTGAGCCTTCCCAGTGTGTCGTCGGAACATAATGTCGTTACGCCCCCTCCGTTTCCGGTGGAGCTCGGCGCTAGTTCTCAGCCGGGTCCACCGCCACCTCCACTACCGCAAATATCTCCAACTCTGGCTGCCCAACCACCTCCACCTCCTCCGCCTCCTCCAGAATTCAAAGAAGCTACACCGGATGGAAAAGAGACTAAAAAGCAATCGGTAAAAGTTCCCCCGAAGCTGGAAGAAGCCGTCGATCGGTCTAGTTTGATGGCTGCTATTAGGAATGCGGGCGGAGTTGGAAGAGCGAAATTGAAAAGAGCCAAACCAAAGGAGGAAAAGCCTGATAAATGGTCATCGGCTTCCGTCGGCGGTGATTTGATGGCTGATTTACATAGCAAATTGTCGCTTAGGCGAAAGGGAATTTCTGGAACCGTTACCGATGCTTTGGATAGAATATCCGCAATGATTCCTCCCCCTCCGAAACCCAATGATTCTGTAACTTCAGAGAGAAACTCTGCAACTAGTGAGCAGGACTCACAACCAGATACTGATTGGGAGGAATGATTCGGACTCATTCAATCATTTGATTGCCGAGTTCAGGAAAAATAGAAAATAACAAATTAATATACCAACATGAATGAATCACTTGAGGATATCGAATAATAATTCTGTTGTAATCGAATTTGATGAATAAAATAAAATGTAAATTCTCAATCGACAGACCGTTTTCGTATAAAATAGAAGTTTTTGAGCATAATTGTGAGCTCAATTTAATCGATGGTATGCAACATATGGATCCATTTTCGAATGAAAAATGGCTTTTGTTCCTTTTTGAATTTATTACAAAATATACGATAGTAAATATTCCGGTATGATCATTAAATTACATATAATCCACGCATCTCTCATATAATATGGAGATCTATGATGAAAGTAATTAGTAATTGAAATTGAAAATAGTCGGAGATGATTCTCTACACCTCAAAACCTGAATATCTGGTGAAAACTCAATTTTTCATTTTCAGGGTGATCACAATAACTTTCCATTTTCTCTGTAAACAGAGAGCGGGAAGTTGAAAAAGTGGCACAAAAAGGTAGTAATTTATTTCAATGTCAATCTTTGTCCACCTTTCTCAGAGATCTGGAAAAATGCTCTATGAATTGTGTGAATTTCAATATGTCAAAATTTCAAAAATTTCCATGAAAACTCAAATCTTTGTATAGAAAAACAGGATTTGAAATATCTTTCGAGAATAATTTCATGTGAGATATATTTTACATGCAATTGCATGTGTATTGTGATTATGATTGTGCATACAATGAATTGTAAAAAGAACAAATTGAACCATCCAATTCCTGAAATACAAAATACGCTGTGATTTCTAAATCGCTTCAAGCCCCATCATGAAATTTACACAACATGTTCGCAGATGTTGGAAGGGGGCAGGAAAAAATGGCATTAAAATAAGTTACTATTTGTTTTTACATACCATTTTGTACTTTGTCTACCGAGAACCATAGGAAATGTTGGTTTTTCCAAAATAAACTTCACTTCTATTTGAAAGTACGACAAATTTTCGATCCAAAATGCTCTATCATAACAAAATTTGGGAATTTTAGGACTTTGGAAAGTGATGAAATGTCCGTCGAAAGTAAAAGAATGACTGAAACAAAGCTGAAGAGATCTGAGCAGATATCATAGTTAGAAATCTTACGAGTTAATGCGTAACTCTGGGATGTAACTCTCTCTTAGGAGATGTATGGTGGAACATACTTTAGTTTCGAGAAAGACAGAAAGGGTTGGTTCAGAAAGTGGTTTCGCTCAACGTGAAATTACCTACATATGATACCGATCATATTCATTTGAACAGAACAGAAAAACTCGTGTACTCGTGTCATGTAAAATATTCATTGACATAAAAAGATAAAGAAATTTTTCAGATCCTCGCACAGTTGTCCGTCTGAAATTCTTAGTATTTTAGCCAATAATTACATTATATTTTATTATTCTATATTATGCTTTGCTATGCTATAAAATTCTTATGAATAAAGGCAGTTTCTGAAGAAATATATGATATAAAAATAATACCGACTAGATTCATTATGATGGATCCAATTGTCGTTATAAATTTGGGGCCACTATATTCAGGAAATTCATTGCTACTTCAAATCCAAGGAAACAAGCTGCGTTCGCAGGGAATGCTCTGAGCATCACAGGCACGCATCCTCTGTAGAGAGCTCGGGGCCCCTCTTCCCTTATTAGCTGACTGAATACCGAGCGTATTCCACTTTTGTATGTACCCTCAGGCGCTGGGAAATAGAATTAAACATTGTTAGGAAATTAAAATTCTGGCTTCAGCAACAAAGACAGAATTCCTCCTGTAGCCTCAGACAGGAAGGGATCCTCTTGTTCTCGAAAATTCAATGATCAGAGTTTAGATTTCGAATCGTCAATTTCGAATCTACAGAAAGAAGCCCTTGGGAATCACGCACCAGTTTGTAATCTACTTTTCAGTACATCTGGCGGCATTCCGACGACCCAATTTGCAATGCCGGCCATACCACCAGCGAAAATAGTTGATACAAGTCCCAATTTTCCTTCTTCAGGCGTCAACCATCTTTGGATGCATTCATAAGTCATGAAATACATTCCGCTAGCTGGTACGTCTGCGAAATGGGATGAAAAAATGAAAAATACATCTGTACAGAGTTTGAGGGTAGCGGGTCAGCGAATGATTCGTATTTGGATAGGAAGTTATTCATTTGTTGGGAAGATTTTGAGTTAGAAATTGGAAATCATAACATAATTAATAATAGTGTAGAACGCGCGTGGGCTGATAGATAACTGACATCCTGCTACCGGATATGGGACAAACAATCTGACAGATAAATACAAACGAAATTCAGTTTCTCTCTGGCTAGCTTCTCTTTCAGGAATGGAATACTCCTCTTTCTGATTTGGATCAAAGTTTTATATCATATCTTTGTGTTTTTATTTATTTAATATCATGAAGATCATCTTGCTGTTCTGGCCAGTCTTACTCCCGGTCAGTAACAATTTCTTTTCATCCAATTTTGACAAAAATTTCCTCGTTTGTTTATTAAAAATATATTGGAAAATACTGCCAACCAGTTTATTTCATTGGTTCAAGTGATAATTGCCCCTAATTATTGTTCTGACGAAAGAAATTGTGACGAAGATAATTCAATTCAACTGTTCAAGACTTGAGTTTGAGATTCATTGGTCAAAACTCACTCTTTATCGACCCTGAAGGTCGTTTTGCCCTTGAGAAATGTTTGGCATATTATTTTTCATTCAGGCATGGTGTTTCGCACAAGTAATAGACATCGGTGGAATATGGGAAATACAATGTCCGCATACCTGCCATTGTCAGATAGCCAAGTTCTCTGATCTACCTCTTCATCAATGGGCTAGCGTGAACACAAATGACGATGAGGTAAATTAATATAAAAGGATCAAAATAGTAACGCGTCGATACGTCAAATATCACAATAATTTTATTGTGATAATAATTAATTAATAACTAAATGTTGACTCAAAATAATTTTGATTCAACATTTCGTAATCAGTCTGCCAGGTCTATGGCACGGCTCTAAACCTTGCTCTTTTTGCTAGCTACAGTAATAATATCTCGAATTTTAGCCTGCTCCACCCCTACGACTCCTTGGAGTGATTTTTTTTAGTTAAAACGTCAAATAGTATCGCTTAATACAGGCAAAATTGAACATGGCATTATGTGGTATAGACTCCGTCTACATAGATATTGGTGAAATATGAATGAGGCATACCATGCCAATTCGGAAACTTGGAATGTTGATTTGGTTGCTAAATTTTATTCATATCCATTGAATTTTCAACTTCTATTTCCAATTGATCTACAGATAAAAATATTCCAAGATGAAAATTGTTGAGAATTTGTGGAAAATTTGGAATACTTGTCATGCTTCGATAAATATGAAAAAAAAATATTAGGTGACGGAATTTATGTGGAATTCCCCCATGAATATTCATCGGCGTATTGTTTTGCTCCAATAGAATTTATACCCAGAACAAAACCGCTATCAAAGTACATTCGATGATCAGCCAATGGCAGATGATTTGATGAGAGTAGCGACTTGCGTGCTGACGGAGGATGCGAGAGAGCTGTTAGCTTCGCTTCCGTCAGACTTACAGGTTCGAAGTATTCCTCTAAATTCGAGAATTTGACTCGCCGGAATTTCAGCCACATTCACTCTGACAAAAATTCCAGATTCTTACCATCTTGGAATCCGGAGATGGAGATAAAGAATTCTTCCTACAATCAACAGACATGAATCGCTTCAGTGATTTGGAATCCCTGAACATACAGGGAATGGAGTATAAAGATAGGCTGAGAAATTCCGGTGCGAGGCATAACTTGACGGATAAAAGATATGGAATAATTTTAGACGTCGATGCGTTGTTGCCGCTGGGTTCTACACTTCGCTACCTAAACTTGGAACGTGTGAGGCTCACCAGTCTGAGCACCACGAATAAAAGTCAAGTAAACCTGGTCGTGAAACCTGTGAATCAGTTGAGCAATGAAAACATGCAGCAGGATTCGTCGCATGTGACTGAAATAGTGAACCAGAATGGTCTGAGACTGATATTTTTGAGTAACGGTGCTGAGAGAGAAAATGGAAGCGAAGAAGAGAGGGAAATTTTACCGTATAATTTATACAAGCAAGAAGTAGTCGGACACAGAGAAGCTACAGGGCTTTTTACTGGGCTCGGAAAGCTGACGCATTTGAGAACCTACGATTGCGCGCTCAAGGATATTTCCTGGCAGATGTTCGACGGCTTAGAAAGTCTTATTTATTTATCGCTTGAAAAAAATGACCTAAAATTTATCCCCGAATTCTGTTTCTATGGAACTCCTATTCTTAAGTCTCTATCTTTGGCTCATAATCGTCTATTGACATTAGACAGTGTGGACTTAGCTGGACTGTTGGCACTCGAGCGATTAGACTTGAGAGGAAATAACTTGACATTTCTATCCGAACTTTCATTTCCGCCTTTTCCAGCTCTGGGCGAAGCTGACTTTACAGGAAATCCATTGGACGCAATATTTCCGAGGTATGAAATGTTCCGAAATTTCCTAATCAGTTGATGGTATATTTTGGATAATGGATTGTCAATTTTTTTAGCACTTTTGAGATAATGAATGCTACTACGAAACTGTATCTTGGAGGCGGCGGAGCTCTGCTTAAATTGCAGAAAAATTCTTTTCTCGGACTTCGCTTGTTAGAAGTTTTACATCTATTCAATTTGGACATGAGGATACTTGAGCGTTTTATATTCCGGGGGCTGCCAGCGTTGAGGGAATTGAAGTTACGCGGGAAGATAACGAGCATAGACTTTGACACGTTTCTAGAGTTAAAAAATCTCGTTGATTTAGATCTGAGCGATTGCCAAGTACAGGAAATATCCATGGATGCTTTTTATGGGTTGGAAAAAGTCCGGCGTATCGATTTGTCTCTAAATAATCTCGAAACTATCCCCCCCGGGCTGTTTACTATTCAGCAACAGAATGAACTCAGAGAAATTATCCTCACCAAAAACAGACTCACTACTCTGCCGCTAGATTTTTTCAGGAACTTAAGAGTTCCGAACAAGCAACAACAAATATTGAACTTGAGATTAGATGGAAATCCTTGGGACTGTAACTGCGCTATGATATTCTGGAACCGGAATTTGGTTTGTATTTCTCATGCTGATCATTCAAGCTTGGGATTTTCATATTTTGGAAGGAGATTTATATTTCATCTCTGAAAATGTGTATTGATATTCATTTTTCCATTGATTAGGTGAACAGAGTGAAGGAAACAGCGCCGCGTTGTACAACACCAAAGAAATTAAAAGATTGGGGTGTTTTTTATGCTCTACACAAAGGAGGACTTCGATGCAGACGCACAAAGCGACGACATCTTCGTGTTAAAAACAAGCTTACAAAATTTGAAGACAAAGATGACGTTAGTTAAAGAATAAGTTGAGAATACATGTTACAGTGCTGCTGTGAATTTATACCACACATTTAAGTTAAATCTAATATGCACAGAGGGGTGCCGAAAAGAATTGGGCAGATAATTATATAGCGCATAATCTGTTGGAAAAAAAAGAAGATAGCAAAATAGACAAAATTTTGAAAAAAAATCTAATCTTATCTTTTATCCACCGGTTTTCAATAAAGGAAGAAATTAGTCACCAGGAAATATTTCCTCATTCGGTAATCAACAGTCGATTCCGTGATAGAGAGTCTTAACAGCTTTTTCCTGTTTCTTTTTTGTCTTCTGTGCAATGAACAATAATCAATAATAACGCTAGATTGGATTGAAGTATTATAAATATTGTATTATATGAAATTATTATATGATACGTACCTCTCAACAAAGTTGCGCAAGTTCCTTTATATATGCTTCTCATTCCACCCTCTCTGTATAATTGTTTAACGCAATCGACAGGCCCTTTGTACTTCGGGGTCGCATCCGCGTGCTGGATTTGTAAAAGACATTTTATACGCTCTCCTGGAGCCATTATAGCTGTGGTAAAAACACCGCTGAAAGCTCCTGCATAGAATAATTGCGGCAGGTTCAATTTCTCGTCCGGAGTCTTCTGTTGAATTTTTTTTCCAACCCCAAATCCAAGAAAACTTATTGCGAATATCGGGGCTACACCTGTTAGAGGCGCTCCCATCCCTGGTAATTTGAAAGAATATTACTTCTACTGTTGAGAAGCGGGAATTCGGCTGACACTTAAAACTCTGAAGCATCTGAACGTCGCAACTCTGGAGCCTAATTAGTAGTGATGATTGATGAAATTTTCTGCTGTCCACGCTAACAGGGTGTGCAGCGTCAATGGCATATGGAATTCCCAGACATTTCCAGGTTTTCCACAAATGAAAAATTATTTTTCCCTGACATAACTTAACCCCCTGCTGGTCGTGCCCATGGCTAATCGCTGGTTGAAGGTTGAAAATAAGTCACCATTCAATTACCACTATTTATCAGAAAGTAGAAGCAAATTGTTACAGACTTTCCTGAACAAATTTTACATGTTCGTCATGAACAAAAATCCAAATCGTGACGAGAACGGCCGGGTAAAATTCTCAAAAATGACCAGCAGGCCGGTATTGGTGCGATCGCACAAATGAAACCTCGGCTACCCGAAAAAATACAAAATTATGCAACCTCAGTTAGGGGAAGGGAAAAAAAAATCCAGGACAGATTCTCGGTTTACCTGACATTTCCAGGATGTTTCCAGTCATGTGAAATTCCCTGACATGTTCCGGTTTTCCATATTGCCCTGACAGCTAGACACCCTGCCTAAAGAGTTCTGAGCACAGGGTCACTTGACCGATTTTAGAGTTTTTCAGAATCTCGATCTCAGTTTTTTTTTTTTTTTTAACCATTCCAAATCGATTCGAACTATTGTGAAAAACTGAGATCAAGATTGTGAAAAACTCTAAAATCGATCACGTCACCTCGTGTTCAAAACTCCTTAATCTTGAAAGATATAAAGATCTGGTTCCATTGATGAACTGCTTTATTGCTTGCCTATTTTTGCAAACTAACAATGAATATTGATTATACCACAAAGACTCGTTTCAATGTCTGCTTTATTCATTGAAAAAGCCTACCAACGTTCCAGGAAAGTGGACCGTGAAAAAATATTCATGTGAAAGTAAAAAAGAATGAATAAGCAGAGGATGTTGTGGAAAAAGAGACAGGAGAAAGTTCACCCTATTTTGGTACCAAATGAGAACTAACAAAAGTTCTATATTTTCGAATTCTAGCTTCAAAACCCGAGTTCTGAGAGGGCTTTCGATAGATTTCAGTGAACCCCGAGGCTTTTTCGGAGAAAAGCACAGAATATCCATTTTCAGAGCTTCCTATGGAGCAATTCGGTAAACTTCAAAACGAAGATTTAGATTTTTTCCCGTAAAACTTTGTCACGCTTCCAAACGAAAAACGATGGACAATATTTACTGAGATCCATCTCAATTTCATCGAGCGGAATTTTTTTTTTTGATTTCCTCTGAAGCATATCACAGTTCATTTTCTCCGGAACATGATTCGAAAACTGCAATAACTGCACTGTTCTATATGAATAAGCTGGGCCTGCAGGGTTAATCACTACAAATAATTGTATATACCGAGCTTTGAGTCTCCAGAGATTTCATGAAATCTCACAGATTCTATCCGGACATGAAAGATTGCATATGACTCGAAAGACTTGAACGAATTTCACAGGATTGAAGGAGCATAATGATTCATAGAATTGCTGAGGATTTCATCGGATTTCCCGGGATTTGATATGACCCCATGCAATTCCACAGACTTAGCAGAGGCTAAGTCAAGGTTCAAGAGGTTCCGCATAAGATTCAACAAATTTCAAGAGATTTCATAAGAATGCACGGGAATTTATGGGTTTTCACGAGGTTTCAGTCAACTTCCAGGAATTTCATACCAATCGACTGAAATTCTTAAGGTTCCAATTGTAATTGAGAGGTCTCAAAGATTTCACGAGACTTCACAAGATTTGAGATTTCATGGGACTTCAAACACTCATGTACGCCAAACTTGACAAGCGATAACTCCTTGGCCCCTAGCCTGGACGATAGAGTTGAATGGATGGAACCATATACATTGCTATGCAGATTTCGTTGTTTTCTATCTATATCCATCGGATTTTTTCTTCAGGAGGAATTCTTGTATCATAAATTAACATTTTTCGAAACTGAGATATCACATTTTCTGGTAAAACATTATTCCACCAGAATTCAAACTATCATCGATACCACAGAATTGTTTCTCCCGAAGCCTGTTTCGATCTTCGTCTATTACTGCCACAGTAACAATAATATCATTAATGTAGATTTCAATATAAATTGACTGCATCTATTTGCAGTCCATTTCGTGGATGGATTCGATCTGGGAATGCTCATATTATTCTTCGGACCTGGGGGTTTTTGTGTCTTTTTGAAAAATGACCTTAGGATTCTCGTAGCTCAGGAATGCGCCGAAATGTTTATCCGTGGCTCATGAAAACTTCGGAAATATGTCCCCGTGACTTATGAAAAAAATGTAATCACGCGAATAGACATAGCGACATAAATTATACCCTTATAAAGGCCGCGAAGTCCTTCTTTGGTAACAGTTTTCTTAGCGCAGTCCCAAGTCCCTGAGTAAAGCGGCAATGCATTTGGCAAACTCTTGGGCATAGTCTGAAGTCGTACCTACGTATGTAAACGTAATCATATTATCGTTTGTTTCATAAATTCGATCCTAAATTGAACTTCCTATTTTTGATCCTCAGAAAAAACACAAGAAAAACGGAAAAAATATTCGATAAACTGAATAAATGTGTAATAGGTTCTGTTATGCGAATTCGGTCTCGCCTCTCTCCCTTCTTTCTCTTTCCTATTTTCTTTTGTTTTTCTTCCTCAGGGAAGCTCACGTTACCACAATCATATTCCTATGTAACCTTACTTTTATCGTGTCCAAAGGATGACCAGCTATAACTGTGCAGACTCCCCCGAATCCTCCGCAGAGGAAATATTTGATCGGGCTTACGTTTTCGGACATTTCTCGAATTACTGTTAACTTGAGATTAGCTGAAGAATCTGTGCCGAATTCTTTCGTTGGTTGAGTTCGTTGGAATTTGGCGTGTCACCTAATCTAACCTAACCTTTTTAATTGTAGGTTAAAGTCCTACATTGAGGTAACTAAGCGGGAATAAAGAAAAGTGATAGACATTCGGCTCGTTAATGGTATAATAACCGTTACATCTCTTTAGAGGTAAATTCTTGCTGGTTCTACTGAGCTTAGAATCGGTCGTAATATTATTATCTTCTATCTTCTCATTCACCGCTGTATTTGTGTAATTTTTATCCAATTCTAATTTTCCCTTGCTCTGTCGGGTTATTTTTCATGAAATGTATGGGTATAAAATTGATTGCTCTTTCGACTACGGGCTGGTTTATGCTTCTGTCGAGGCGTGAAATCTTCATTGTTGAACATTGTTGAATGCAGTGTTACCCACCCATTTCCACCGATTGTTACTTATTGTTCGAAGTATTGTTATCATTCGGAAAGGCGATTCGTCGCTACTCCTACCGTTGAGTGTAGCGGTTACACTCAACGCTTCTACACTCAACGCTCCTACACCGTTGAGTGAATACCCTTCACTGAACGCCTACACTACATATCCGATTGGAATGAAACTGTTTCGACTGGATACAGCATTCTGGCAGAAAGTGGCTAATTGTAAGTGGCCATGTTTACACCGTGTCGATTTGATGCGAACCAATACCGAAACAACCAATCATGTGCATGGCTCCGATGGAAATTTCCTAGATAATCTCCGCAGATTGGTTGTTCCGGCATTTGGTTCACATCAAATTGATTCGGTGTAAACATGGCCAGTATTTCATCTTCACGAATTGTGGGAGAGTTCTGTCAGAAATTCAAGTTTGACCAATCTCAGCTACGAACAAACCTGACCTAACAATTGGAAACCCCCTAAAACTTTGAATTTTCTCAACATTTTAGCGAGATGAAATAGTTAGCCACTTTCTGTTCAAATACTGCATCCAATCGAAAAAGTTTCATTCAAATATAATGCATTCACCAACGTGCAACAGAGGGGATTTCCTGCGTCTTTATAAAAGAATGCGTCATGAGAATCTGCAAATTCTTTAAAATTTGGAAGGCTTCGGAATTAGATGGCAGTGATAGAGAAGTCTTGGCAGTCACTAAAAATCTCTGAAAGTCAGTTGTAAGTCAAAGAATGCCACATGGAAGTTTATGAAATTCTCTAGAATCTTTTGGAAGTCTTCAGAATTTTCTGGTATCCTGTGGGGGGAGTCTTTGAAATTCTCAGAAATTCTGTGTAAGTTTATGGAAGTCTTTGGATGTGTTCAAAAGTCTTGGGAAGTCTTTGGAAGTCGGAAGTTACTTGTGCACTCAAAATTGTGGATAGCCCCTTGGGGCCACCCGTAAATAAAATTTCCCGGCGCGAAGAGAGATACGTCCTGAAAATTTTGAAATTTGGAAAGTTTGGGTTTCTAGAACAACATATTCTCTGCCCACTTCTGCGTTCAAAAATCCCATTCGAATGTTTGAACTTTGCCTCGGAGAATTTTATTTCTCCGGGTTTCCAGCTATCTTGACCCAGTCTCCCGTACATTTAATTATTTTTCTCAAGGAATTTGCTCAATAATTCCATGAAACACGAATACTCAGTGCAAAGCTCAATAAATTCCGATTCATATTCAACTTTTTTATGGGAGGTTCACTCAAATTTGCGTATCACAAAGAAGGAAACAAAAAATTGCCGCGACTCCG
Organism: Phymatocera aterrima; assembly: GCA_963170745.1. Lineage (NCBI taxonomy): Eukaryota > Metazoa > Arthropoda > Insecta > Hymenoptera > Tenthredinidae > Phymatocera > Phymatocera aterrima. Next base: position 2,849,738 of record OY720673.1, on the reverse strand, counting down.
TAACATCATACGAAATTGCGTTTCATCGTTTATTTTCACGATACGAATAAACAAATTGTGAAGGATTTTTTGACGATCAATGATGTCTGTCACATAGGATGCGAGCTGGACCACTGCAGAATTCGTGAGCTGTCTTGAATTTACGTTAAAATCAATACCATACTTTTCACAGTGTAAAAGTACCGCTAACAAAGTTTGACGATGGGGACAATGATAGACACACACCGACACGTATGTATTTAGTAAAATAAATTTAATAATGGTAATGATCTTCGTATTTACAATAACATGAGCATATAATGTATTGTACTACATACATTGTAACAGTATAGGGCACAGACTGCAGATTGGATTGAGGTTTCTGATTTTTTTGCCTTCTCACATCCCTTCCTTTCATACTACAATATGGATGATAACCATGATAAAGTAAAAAGTAATCAGCTTCATTGAGAAGACGTCGAGTTCGTTTCACATCCGTATTACCTCTTAAATAAAAAAATGTTCTGCTTTCATAAATTACGATCAATGTTGGGACACGACGTATGGGCGAATGTTCGGAACTTATAGGTATATAAAGTAGAAAATTAAATTAGGAAGCAGCCAAACCACGAAAATTATAAACCAACGCATACCTTATAGATGATAATGAAAATTTACGTACTAGGCGATCGGTATTATTACATACATAATTATCCCATGTAGCTGGATGTGTTTTAGCATACGAAAATCACAACATGGAATTACAAATCAGCTTACATTTCTACAAAAATAGATGATCGGGAATCTCTGAATTCTACGAATTTCGTGTTCGGTCGAGTAAAATTCAATAATCATTGAAATGACCTGTATGGGACATTCCATGAATAACCGATCAAGATATTCCACGTAGTCAGGGATTTTCGTATAATAAAATATTTTGTTCTTTTATCCTAACAAATGATAGTTTAAGTCATTGTTTCGTCCAAGTGTACCGATTTCGGAAAGTATTTTATTTATACGAAAATTCCTGACTATGTGGAATATTCTGATCAGTTATTCAAGGAATGTCCCATATACGATTACCAACCAGTAAACAAAAATTGATCGATGCATTCAGTTTCACGGATAAAATAAATCTCAGTTTCCATCATGATATCAACTATTTGATAGTAAGGTAGGAAACTAATCTCAATTTTATGTATAAACGGTATTATAGCTACGTGATATCCACGAGGAATACGAATTCGTGAGATCAATCGAAATTAATTCATTACTGTTGAGTATAATCGGCGAGTAATCTCAAGAGTAACTTATCTTGAGGTCTCGAAATAAATTGTCGTTGAAATTTTAGCAGCAACTATAATTCAACATGAGGGAATGCGATCTGTAAATAATTGACAACTGTGTTTTCGTTGAATAAAATGGAAATGAAAACAACACGGTTTCAATTGACTCACATTTATCTGAAGGCTGAAATTCTCTATGACATGCATTTCACTATACTTTGCTATGTTCAAGAATATTTCTACAATAAATAAATACATTTCTTAAAAAAAAAATATTTAACAAGAAATATATCGCGTATTATTTGCATTGGCAGCTAGCTTAACTTTCACTCAAGAATTGAGAATAGAATCAAACTATTTGATTTTCCTCATTGCGCGATAGAAAAGGTTTACCAATTTGAACCATTTTTAGACTTTCTGTCATTGGGAATTGAAAATTCGAACGAGGATTTGATTTCTGTGTAAAATATTTGGCAGTACACAAATAAACTTGAATAAATATGGGTCAAAGGCGCGAATCACGATCTATTTATATACACCCTCGCCCCCAGGACTTGAGCAGAACTTTTTTCCATAAAAATTCCTGACTTAGGGCTAAATGATTATCGTGCTAATGATCAGATCAAATTGTCAAGACTTGACACTGAGGATAATTCGTAAATCATCCGGCAGTGTATAGATAATATCATTTATTCTTTCGCTCAGCTTTTCCTGGACTGATCTACTAATCGGAACATCGTCTTCGTAGCTTTTATCCAACTTTTGACGAATCCTTAAGATCATATCGACTACTTCTACTTCCTGCTTGCCTTGAACCCAAGTTTTCAGATCCTAGAAAAACAGGAAAATGTGTTTTCTGTTGGGGAAACGCAAATTTACAGCAACATAGCAACTCCCATCGTTACAAAAAATACAGTCCTGTCATTTCAAACTCTGCTAACTGTGGCGAAAAAATCGTATGGAATTGAAACTGCGTATGAAAAAAAAATTGGTAAGCTTGAAGAATTCCTCATGGGGAGCGTCTGGCCAGACATGGGGATATTACCTAGTCCCTAATTCAAAGCGAGATATATGTATAAAAATCAAATATTTTGCTATTTTTTCACTATAGCTAACTTCAACTGGCTCACATCCATTCAATAAGCATGTGGAGAATCTGAAGTAATCTGTACCGTACCTCTAGAGTGTGGCCTGTCGTTTTATAAACGTAAAATTCAAAAAAAGCCGTCTGTGCTTACTTATACGAATTATTGGTTCTCGCTCATGCTTTATATGTGATGCGAGTCGAACCTGCGCACGGAGCCATCTGCCAGTCAAATGTGCTAACAACTTGAATAATAGGTAAAATATACCGCTTCGTCTCTTGATCCAACATTACAGCCATGACAGCTTCCCACGCGTTGATACATTAGTAACACATTATTTACGAGAAATAGCTTTTCGTCGATTTCCGTGTAAAACTAAGTCTTGGCGCGAACAGAACTTGATAATATATCTGATGCTAGAGCAAAAATGCAATCCTTCGCGCTGTCGTGAAATGATTTGTAATTTCGTTTGTGTTCCACGGTCGGTATTACTACATGTCCTTAAAGTTTAAAATGAGAGAACTGGATTCTTTGCGCTGATGCAAAAACTGGCGATATAGTCTCATTGCATCGAGATAATCGAATGACGAAGCTAACTCACTGCTTGAGACAAGGCTTCCAATTGTATGGCTTGTAGTTTCTGAGTCAGTTCCATATATCTCGTATGGAACCATCCTGAAAAATTAGGTGATCTAAAAAACCGGCGATAAAGTCCGACCCAGTCACCTTTAATTCCAATGGTCAATTGGGGTCCGGCACTGCTCAGAGTGGCCAGAAAATCGTCAGGATTGAAGAGCTCAGGTATCGGTGTAGCCTGTGAAGAAGAAATTTAAACAAGTCAAATAAACGCGACAAATAGAGTCTAGAAATCTCACCTTGAACGGTGATATGTTTTTCTGTAGAGGCATTAAACTTGCGATGTATCTTTCCAACGGGATCATAAAGCTTTCCGTTAATTCTAGGAGGTGCCTCCTTAGAAGGGCAGTTTGCACCTCGCCAGGCCTTCTCGTTTGTATGCCTCTTAAAAGTTTCTTCAAAATAGCTTTATCCTTTTGTAAAAACGGTTTGTACTGCGTATAAACGCCGGGTTTCGAGTCCAGAACTTTCAAGTTCTCAGATTTCTTTATTCTATAGTTTTGGCCGTCTGCAAGGTATAATAGTAGAAAAAAAACCGTCAGATATTCTTCTTTTCTGCTTATTTAACCGATTAGAACTGTCAACCTGGTTGGAAGCAGCAATTGATCTTGCTGGATTAGCTCGTTGATCCAACTGAGCCAGTTAAAATTGTTAATTAACCGATGGTTTGGCCAATTCTACCTAATTTCTTTCAAACAGCCAAACTGCCTGGCGGAACCGTCGGCTCGTTCGTCATTTGAACTGGTTGAGCCAACCCAATCGGATGATGCTATTATTCACACTAACCTGTGCCAGAGCCATTTGTTATTCTGATAATGTGAGGCCAGTGTTGCAGAGTTTTGGCAAAAAACGGATTCGTAACGCCGAGAATTACAGCTGGTGGAGACGGCGCGTCAGTTGTGTATTCTCTGAACTCTGAATCGTGTATAGTAAAGTAGGGACGATGATCCGCATAGTACTTCAATGGCGCTATTGTCCTAAAATGAATTTTGTTATCAGCTCCAGTTTTCTCAGTCGATTCAGAATGTTTGATACAGAGTATCACGCCGCTTGGTAATACTGAAATACCTACGCTGTCAAGGCTTGCACCATTTCAGAACAAGTCGTCGGTGAACTGGCCATGACTACGATAGGTTCACCCAGAAGAGCTAACTCCCAGAGTAGATGCACGTGGCTTACGACACTGGCCAAACTCCTGAACATATCTCCCTCGTAGGCAGAAGTGAGGACGATTTTACGTAGGGAATGTTTGTTCGGCATGTGATCTAACGCCGATACAGTTGGCACCGTCGCTTTGTAGTTGTGATTTGGAATGTACGTCTGCAAAGAAAGGTCAAGACCCGAGTGTAATTACAGAGACTATTGTCGCTCAGGTTTTATTTTTGGAACTCGTTTTCCGTTTTCAATGATATGAGAGTGATCCAATTGGAAGTCTTTTCTACAACTACATTTTATGAATCTTTCAGACTCGCAAGGCATTTTGCTGTACAAATACTGTGATCCATTGGGTCTGGTTGGATCGGAAAAAATCTAGTGCCTCTAGGTTGAGTTCCTGAAAGTTTGGATTTGCCGAGAATACAACCGGTGTTCCCAAAATATTTGGGAAGCCCAAAATGTTACGAGATTACCGGAACTCCCCGTGTGGCGAATATTTTAGGACTCCCGACGCTTCTGAGTTCTCAAAACTCATGTTACAGCAGGTGAGTGACAATTTCCCAAATTTTTATTCTTATCGAAGGAAGTCAGAATCCAGTTGATAAACGGCTTTCAGAGCCTGCAAACCTTTTCGATTGAGAAGTCATCTTGAACTGATTCCTCATAAAGATCTAATGTTTGAATTGACTAATTCTTTTTATAAAAATCTCGTGATTCCCATGATACTGGGATTTCGGGAATCCCAATAAAATTCGGGATATCAGAAAATTCAACCTCATGCAAACCCGTCCCAAGTTTAAACTCAAATTTTCAGGATCTCACACAATACTGGAAGGCCCGCAAGTTTATTAGGGACAAAGATTTTCTGCGAAGCATAAAAGTTATTGACGAATTGCGGGGAAGAGAGTGAGGGATTCTCTCTATCAAAACGAAAAAGATGTAGGGAATGTTGTTTTATTGTTTATTCTTTTTTAATCACCTGGAACAAAACACCCATTAAAGTTAAGTGAAGTATTTGACCAGGTACCGGCGGTGGCCACCGATCGATTTCTCGGCTAACAGCTTCCATGACTGTGGCACCAGTCTCAAAAAATTCCGGTGCGATGAGGGCACAAATCTCGTTGAATAAATTCACTAACGGCAGCTTTGTTATTATTACTATACTCTGAAAGTAAGTACAGACTTGATGATTGATAGAACCTCGTAGACTCCGAAAACAGATCAAGATTATTTGCAATGACTTCAATAATACGGAATTTCTTTGATCAAACGGAGTTACATAATGAACATAAGTTCAGGCTCTTTGTCATTTGAGATTCAAGAATACACTGGTTTCCAGTACTCAGACGTTCGTGTTATGTGGTCAAAGGGTCTCCACAATAGACGCTTTATCTCAATTTTGGAATAAATTTGGTTATTACGTTTAGCAAAGCTATCTACCGATTGCGAGATTGTAGCAACTTCGGCTACTGTAATTTAAAACACATGCAAGTAGTTCGGAAAGTTTTGATTTGGAAAACAGTATAATGCTAACATTATTATCGTCATTATATGTATAACGAATAATGATCTATAATATAAGTGAAAATACTGTCGAATGCTTCTATTCTATTGATTTTCAAACAGTATCATTCAAGATTACTTATTTTGTTGCATGTTTCATTGCAGGGCCAAATATATTCATGTAAAGTCCATGTCCATGTGAAGAAAAGCAGAGAGCTCCTTTGAAAAAGAATTTTCTGTTCGTCAGTTTCAATTCATTCGTTATTAGCGCATTCGTCAATGCATTCTTGAATCTCAAATGGATCCTTGTTACTCTCATTAGAAGACCAAGAGTCTGTTATAAAAAGATATATTCTTGCTGAATTTTATGTTGCTTCCAAAAATGATCTGATACCCAAAAGGCAACGTAAAGTTTGTCTGTTTCAGGCAATAACTAGCCATAAGAGTTTCGATTCGAAGTAATATTCACGCAATATATGAAATGCAAAGGAGATCCTGAAATGAACGTGAATCATCAGTATTGAAAATCCTTCTTGCGGCACAACTATCAAGTTAATTGATTCAAATTTTCCTGGCTGATGTTCGTACACATAATCCTAATCAGAGAATAATATCTACGATAGCCTTTCAAAATCGTGTGAATATTCCCTCCTGAATCAATTACTTCCCGATCGTTTGAACAAGTTCTATGAAAAGATTAGGACCTTTTGGAAATACCCTCTGGGCAATGTCTTGTCTTTGACTTGTCTGAAATATACGTATCCCCAGTAATACTCTTTGTCGCATTGCACAAAGACCGGGCATTTTCTGTCGTATTCTTCTAAGGATTGAGTATTTTGAGCAGTCTTAGCATTCTGTCTAATCCTCACATGGTACTGCGTGTCTCCCATGCATCCAGAATTCGAGTCTGGAAACGCAAGATAGCACACATTCGATCTTTCTTGCTCAGTCAGTTTAACGTGACTGGGATACACCAGCTGAAAGAAACAAAATCAAATTTGCAAATCAACTTGTTCATAATCTCCTCACAATTCCTTCAAGATCCATATTCGGATTTCACAAATTAACACAAGAATGAATAGGAAAATTACTCTATTCGTGAATTCAATGTTCTACGATACGTTTGAACTCCATTCGATTTTGGTTATGTATATATAAGAAGAACAAAAATGAAACATTCGTTATAAATTTTACAGTAAGGGAAACACGTTTCAAAATAATACGAATAATATTTAACAGCCTTTGAATGTTGAAAAGTACGTCAGCACGAAACGGACGCATACATGCGCGTTTTGTTTGTGTGGGGTGATAACGAAGAAAAAAAATCAAAACAACAATACGACGAGAACTATTGACTGAACATTTTTTGCGGAACGTGTTGTCTTCCGATTGATTGTGGTAATCTCCGATCGACTTTCTTCATGATTAATGAGATAAATGAATAGTTTGAAGATATGGTGTGATTTGGATTCAGATTGAACGAGTTAGCAGAGGCTGATGAGGTTTACCTCGATAGCTTGCCCGAGTTCGAGATCGAACGTCACAACGCATATGCAATGTATCCAGCTGCTGAATCTCTCCCATATCTTCTTTCCCGTATTAAATTCTTCCGCGGTATGATTTTCTCTGTCGCTGACTGAGCAAGCGGCGAGGTCTGTCGACATTGTTTCAGATATATTTACTTGAGAAACAGCAAAACAGAAGAGCAATATGCGACCGACGACATCTTGTCTTTCATTTCTCTTATGTATTTAACATTTTGACAGCAAGTCGTCAACTGTAGTAGAGCGTGGTAGAGAATCCCGAATGCTTCCGCGGTTCCAATCAGCATCCATTACATAATTTTTCCACGTTCAACTCGTCGCAAGCGATAATAAAGCCTTCAGATTTATTTCCTAATCATATTTCTCTGTTATTCAACCTCGTCGTAATTCGAATCAGATTTTTATTGATATTTGTTATGACTAAACAGCAGTTCTCATCAATTTTGCTCCCGTGAAATCTTCACGCTACGTGATCAAGAAAAGAGAAAACAGGCGAGCGATGGGATTCGTGCTCTGCGATTCGCTCACGAATCACGATACGCCATCTTGCCAGTTAAGGCCAATCAGCGTTCGGTTCTATCGATTCACGAGCTGTACCTCTCGAAACTATTTTTTTACGGTTTTAATTTGCACGATTTTCACCGTTTCGACCATGGACTTGTTCCGACTTATCGCGGGGCAGAAAATAACAAAGATGTAATACAGGCCATGTTTACACCGAATCAATTTGATGCGAACCAAATGCCGGAACAACCAATCCGCGGAGATTATCTAGGAAATTTCCATCGGAGCGATGCACATGATTGGTTGTTTCCGTTTTGGTTCGCATCAAATCGACACGGTGTAAACATGGCCACAGTATACCTATAGGCATATAGCAGTGGTGAACAACAATTGCATGTAGCTTTAAACGACGCGCGAAAGCCCGGTATTAATGCACTACTCAATTGTTCGAAACGCATTTATTCGAATTACCTGGGTTATTAGAACAGCGCCATTTTTTTGCGGTCATCAACACAGATTGAGAACCCGAATTTAAGAATTTCTAACTCGATTAAAATACTCGGAATAGTGAATCAGAGATTGTAATTTTCATTATAGATTTTTAAATGCATGTGAAAGCGTTGAAAATTGATAACTTTCATCACTATTAACCAGCTTGAATCACGCGGGTTCACATGCCGCCTGATGGCGCCACAGTTTGAAGTGACTCGCAGATCGTTCTGTTCTTACTGCAGTGCAAACCTAACCAAAATCTTTGACGGTTCGCCGAATATTTGGAAGCTGAGCTATTTTAACAGGAAATAAATTTACGAAGTGTTTAAATAGACCGATTGAAATATGCCAGAGGCAACAAAAGTTGAGGTGAAAACACCCAAGGAGATTAAAAATGGTAAAGAAGAGGAGAAAAATGATCTTGTAAGTATTTTTACCCATCTTAAAAATCACTCTAATAAAACAAACGACTATCAGTGACTTGCACGTTGTCCTTTATCCGCTGCTTTCTTCATCATCGTCCTCATTATCATCGTCGTGATCATCGTCTATGAAACACAAATCCCAACCATTTACATTGCTGAATATCATTTGTAATCAAATACATGACTATATGACAAACAATTTTCTGCCCCACTTCCCTAAACCCTCCCAGTACTACTGATACACTTATGGGCACGACAGAAGGTTTTTCCTTTCTTCTCGGTTCTCAAAGCAAAGATCGAATTCTTACTTTCAATAAACTAATAGACATTGTTGTTGTGAATTTGGCATACTCGCAGGAGTCGAACATTCTTGTATCACCAAGAGATGAGAAAACTTAGAAAAATGGAAAATCCTAGATTTCTATTGCAAATATTACCTATCCCTTGATTTTCTCCTAGATTCCGCCTCCTCGTACTTTCTTCCCTCTAAACTAGACAAGTATTCTAAAGCTGATGGATAATAAACTGGCTAACAAACTAGTATATAAGTAGAAACGAATTATTTATAAAACATCGCTGACTCCAATGTGAATTTTTTTTGCGAAGTCTGAGGAAGACAAACTACTGCAGGAAGAATTGAACAGTTTAGTAGAGAGGCTACAAGATTCAAACACTTCACTATATTTCTCTGCTTTGGAGTTGCTTCGTTCGCAAATACGAGCGTCAACGACTTCTATGACAAGTGTTCCAAAGCCGTTGAAATTCATGCGCCCTCATTATGATACCATGAAGTTAATTTATGACAAAATAAATGATCCAAAGACAAAGGAACTTTGTTCAGACGTTATTTCTGTCCTTGCGATGAGCATGGGAGAGGGTCGTGAATGTCTTAAATATAGACTTACCGGTTCTGCATTGGAAATTGGAGAATGGGGACATGAATATGTCAGGCATTTGTCCGGAGAAATTGCCGGAGAATGGGATCAGGTCACCGGGGATGACACGGAAGCTACGAGAAAGAAGCTTGTTGATTTAGCCCGTGAAATTGTCCCCTATAATATGGCGCACAATGCCGAAGCGGAGGCATGTGACTTACTTATGGAAATCGAGCGGCTTGATTTGCTTGAACAGTACGTAGATGAGAGTGCTTATCCCAGGGTATGCCTTTACCTTACCAGCTGTGTGCCTTACGTCGCTGATCCGGAGAATAGCACTCTTCTACATGCTGCCTTGAAACTGTTCAGAAAGTTTGGACAATACCCGCAAGCTCTTAGGCTCGCCATGCAGCTTAACGACTTGCTGTTGATCGAAGATATCTTCACTTCCTGCGATGATTTGTGAGTGAATGTTTCTTTTGTTTTTATGATTTTGTATGGGGCTTGTGGCTAATTGAAATTTATTTTAATCGTGAATTGTGGATTTACTTATATTCCAGATCCGTTCAAAAGCAATTGGCGTTCATGCTAGGCCGTCAGCAGATATTCTTAGAGTTGAATGAGAACACAACAGATTACGATGACCTTGTTGAAATAATGTCGAACGCACATTTGAACAACCATTTCCTAAACTTAGCTCGTGAGTTGGATATAATGGAGCCAAAGACGCCGGAAGATGTCTACAAATCACATCTCGAAAATTCCCGGCCTCCATTTGGCGGCGGTCAAGTGGATTCTGCACGTCAAAATCTTGCAGCAAGTTTTGTCAACGGGTTTGTCAATGCTGCTTTTGGACATGATAAACTGCTTATTGAAGACGGCAACAAATGGCTCTACAAAAACAAAGAACATGGAATGTTGAGCGCCACCGCATCCCTGGGTCTAGTCTTACTATGGGATGTTGATGGTGGCCTAACTCCAATCGACAAGTATCTCTACTCTGCCGAAGACTACATCAAATCTGGAGCTCTGTTGGCTTGCGGAATCGTCAACTGCGGAGTAAGGAACGAGTGCGATCCGGCACTTGCCCTACTCTCAGACTACGTTTTGCACAGCAGCAATATCATGCGCATTGGAGCAATTGTTGGCTTGGGACTAGCTTATGCCGGGTCGAATCGTGAGGCTGTGCTGAGCCTACTGACACCGGTTCTCAGTGACCCTAAATCCAGCTGGGAAGTTGTTGGAGTTGCAGGCTTGGCTCTTGGAATGGTAGCTGTTGGCTCGTGTAACGCTTATGTCACGACCGCTATCATGCATACTTTGATGGAGAAATCTGAAGCGGAGTTGAAGGATACGTATGCGAGATTTTTACCTCTTGGACTCGGCTTGTGCTTCTTGGGTAAGCAGGAAGCGGCGGAAGCTATAATAGCTGCTTTAGAAGTTGTACCGGAGCCTTTTAAGTCGATGTCGACTACTTTGGTTGAAGTTTGCGCTTACGCTGGTACAGGCAATGTCCTCAAGATCCAACAGCTACTACATATTTGTTCCGAACATTATGAGCCGAGTAATGAGAAAGAGGAAAAGAGCGAGCGCAAGGATAAGGACAAGAAAGACGAAAAAAAAGAGGAGAAAGAGAAGGAATTGAGCTCCAGGCAAGCCATTGCTGTGTTAGGAATTGCCCTCATCGCTATGGGCGAGGAAATCGGGGCTGAAATGGCTTACCGAACTTTTGGCCACCTTCTGAGGTACTGCGAACCTGTTATTCGTCGTTCGGTACCTCTCGCTTTGGGCCTGATCTCAGTTTCGAATCCAAAACTCAACATACTTGATACTCTGTCCAAGTTTTCGCATGACAGTGACTCCGAGGTCGCTCACAATGCTATTTTTGCTATGGGCCTGGTCGGTGCTGGAACCAATAACGCCAGATTAGCAGCCATGCTGAGACAACTGGCGCAATATCACGCTAAGGATCCAAATAATCTGTTTATGGTTCGTATTGCGCAAGGTCTGACCCATCTTGGAAAGGGAACCCTAACTTTATCACCCTACCACAGTGACAGACAGTTACTCAACCCTGTCGCAGTGGCAGGACTTCTCGCAACACTGATCGGCTTTCTGGATGTGAAAAATAGTGAGTTTACTACTTGTTTTAAAACACGTAATATGAAGTATTACACGAATTTTCGAACGGCAGCACATCTGCACCTTGTTCAATTACAGACAAATTTTCTTCCATGTCACCTTGACCTAGAGAAACACCCATAAATTATTTCAGAATTCTCCAATATCTGGTTTGGAAGTCACCGACTTTGGGAAATACAGAGATTTGAGCATTAATGAGCGTTGAGCACAATTTTTGGGGGAAAAATCAGTTGCAGTTTTTGTGAAAGAATTAAAAAATCGTTGAAAATGAGCAAAAATTCGTGCACTGTATGAGTAAATCGATTTGCAATTCCATTTTTTATTTTCAGTAATACTTGGCCGTAGTCATTACCTCTTGTACACGCTCGCGGCAGCGATGCAGCCCAGGATGCTAGTGACATTTGACGAAGAGTTGAATCCCCTAGCTGTGCCTGTGCGAGTCGGTATTGCCGTCGACGTCGTTGGTCAAGCTGGTAAACCAAAGACAATAACTGGTTTCCAGACGCACACGACGCCTGTGCTATTGGCCCACGGAGAGAGAGCAGAAATGGCAACGGAAGAGCACGTTCCGCTAACGCCCATAATGGAGGGTTTCGTAATCCTAAGAAAGAATCCTGACTTTACTCCGTAGTAACGATTTCTTTTTTACTCCTAATGTATTACATATAATAAGTATGGTATGATGAATAATGAAGATGAAGAAAATCTCCTGTCTTGCCTTTGCTCGGCGAAATATCATTCACGAAATTTTCCAATCATTTTTATTATGTACTAATTTTGTTTTCACCGCCGATGCAAAGGAAAGGCAGAATTTTTAAAAACTATTGGAGCAGATTGATTTGTGTCGCCGGTCAATTCCCATCCTGATAGTTATTCATACCTTTTTCAATTTAACAAAAATTTAAGTTGCTTAGTTAGAAGCATCATCTAACTCAAAATGAGTGAAATTTTTAGGAGAGCAAGAAAACTGCGTGATCACCATAAATTTAAACCGAGAAACTTGACGAAAGATCGGATTTGTGAACCATGTCAGGAAAACTTAGAAAAATTGCTATAAGTATTGGCCTGAAAAAAATGTCGATATTTTTCTATTTCCAGAACAGCTCGGCTTGACTATGATCTTTCAATTATTTATGTGGTTGCAATGAAATGTTCTTGCTTCCAGGAGTCTGAGTATGTAAAATAAATAAATAAATAGTTAAATACATTACATACGATACTAACTGGTATTGTATAAGATATTGGGCCGAAAAAAAAATAATTGCCGAGCTATCAGAAATAGTGATGATGAAATACAGGTTGGCGACAGCACGGAAAACCGCGGTATAATCGGCGATTTTTATGAGTCTGGAAAAGTAAAAGAACTGCGCTGGTCCATAGGAGAAGAACCAGCAATATTGTAACGAAAGGACATAATATTCCGAGTAGCCTTAATTATACTCCCATTAGTACAAAAAATATCAGAAGAATATTACAACCTCGTATTCACATGGTATAATTGGAATTGATGATACGCAATTTCTATTTCATTCCAAATACCATGTAACATCACATATTGCTATTGGAAAAACTTAGAAAATTTGATCTCGGCTAAATTGTCACCACCCTGAAATGATAATCAGCAAATCCAAGCGGATAAGAATAATTCTCAAAGAATTGACGCGGCATATTTGAGCTTTTTCAACACGGCTACTTATCCAATGACCAACTTCAGACATATTTTCTGAGAAACTGCACCCACAGAGTGACATAGTCTGACATACCAAACTTCGTGAAAAAACCTTTGTAGATTTGTCAGTATCTGGCCTTTCTTTTTCTGGTAAAAAAAAATCCGAAAGTCTCAATACATTTCTGGGTCATTCAGAGAACATTTTTTGACGCGGATAATATTTAGTATTTTCATTATGTTTCTTGTCCCTTTTGAGAAGCTTACGAATATTACTTTCGTTCTGTAAAATCGTTGTACAAATAACATTGTTTGGCTTGTAAAGAGATGAAAACCTTACCCTCCGGCATTACATTCAGAGAAGAAATATCATTGGGAATTTAGGGAATAGTCGAAAGATTTGAGTAGAGCCCCTGATTCTTCATTACAGTAACTCGATTAATAAAACCACAACTGGACTTCAGATTGGTAATCGAAGCTTCTAGAATCCATTTCTGTGCCTCGAACTTGCGAATCTCATTATTCACTTCAGTATTTTTCAATACCTCATTCGATTTGAGCTCAACGAAGTCAATGAGTTTCTACTAGCACATTATAGGTATGTTTTTGTGTGTAAGTATTAGGTAGGGTGAACAATGACTGGCCAGATATTATAATTATACTCCAATCAAGTATTTTAATGACAAATAATTACAACATATTGAATTATATACATATACACACATATTCCTAGATAATAGATTGAAATAAATATATAGCAGTTAGACGTCGAAATTAAATACTAATTTTTACAGTATATTTCAATACAATCTCATGGAAAGCGAGTATCTGAGAAGTATCTGGGAGATGGAATACATATAGCCATCCAGGTACTTTTGAGGAGCATATCAATTATTAAGAAAATTATTTGAAAACACAGACAAAAATGTCTCTCATTTTTTGATTATTGCCAATTAACTAACAAAGAAACGGGGGGGGGGGGGACTATAGAACGGCGAGACGAACAACATGTGTATGAATTTTTCCCCTGAAAACCCCATAGGAAAAGAGTTTGTTACAAAAACCCGGATTTTTTTATTTTGACGATTTAAAAAAAGAATTCGACCCTGGCTGACTCCGTAAACTTCAGGACAATTAGACAATTAAATATACAACTGCATGTTATCTTGTTCGTTGTATGTCAGACGGTATGAGTCGAACTGTCTTCATTATGGGAATATGCTCAGAGGTCGAGAGCCGAGAAAATATAAATCCCTGATTGATGTTTATTCCTATACAGAGAGTTCTCGGTGAAACCAATCCACCGAGAAGCATGCAACTGGACATACGAGGGCTCAGACAATGTTCAGTTATATATTATTTCTTTTTTTGTTCTCCTTAGGCTTATCAAATGCTATTTTTTCAAAAATTGATTAAACATATTGTGGCCATGAGGCTGCCACTGATGGTACGAGATTATAAATCAACTTCGGAGCTAAAATTAAGGTATGTGGTTATGAATAACGTTTATAGCCTTCTAGATAAATACTCTCAGCTTGATTATGCTGACTTTGATCAATATCACTTATGGAATGTTGATTATTGATGAATTTTCTAAATGGTATTTGGCGTTTGCGTTTTCTGTTCAAAAACCACGAGTTGAATCAGAGTATCCAACTTCAACATGCTGTTATTTGAATAACATACCCGAGTGTAAGTCGGCTAAATCAATTACCATCGAAAAAATAACATTCGAGTCGGCATAACGAAGCATCACCTGAGCCCTCGTATATCCAGTTGCATAACTCTAGGTGGGCTAGCTTTACCGAAAAATCTCTTCATAAGGAAAAGTGGATGAGCATATCCCCACCACGCTGTCCGCCCCTCTATACCCATCTATGTACATCACGGTCGTATACACAGGTCCGGGAACTCCCGTGGTGGGGGTCAAGCTCGTATTGTGAAAAAAAATTTGCCTAAACTCGCCACCGGAGTCGAGGCGCTGCGATCTAGTCGCAGTAGTGTATTCAAACAACAGCGTACCTAACCACACAGTATACCTAACTAAGTAAAAAAATGTCAATTCGTTCATTTTATAACCACATACCCTATTACATACCTAATGCATTATAAAATTGAACTTATGTGTATGTATGTATGTATATACGTTATTGTACCACGAAATATCGTACTGCACTTATATTTTTACAATTCGTTTACGTACTGTGATAAAACAAACTATTATTCAGATGCTTTGTGTTCAACGGAGATTAATTTAATTTGATAGTCAATTTAACGTCGAGATTGCTACGTGAAAACAGAAAAGATAGTTATATGCATTGATATCAGATGTTATTTGCAAAGATCCTTCGATATTTCGACACTAGCTGGTCGCCATATTTGACACACGCGACTAGATCGCCCCGACTCCGGTGGCGAATTTAGGCGAATTTTTTGATCACACCAAGAGCTTTACCTCCGCCACGGGAGTCCCCGTACCTTTGTATACGAGCGTCATCGAGTGTAAGAAAGTGTAGCAAAAGTGTAAAATGTGTAGCTGAAAAACAAACCTAAAGGTAACCATGGGAATTAGTGGTGGGCCGAAGACTGTAGCGTAATGGCTGACAATGGACTCGGATAAACACGCTTGCATTGGTTATTATAGCTATTTTATATCAATAATGACACATATTTTATCATATTTTATACACAAGTTTCATTAGTCATAGTTTATGTAGTTCATACACAAGCTTTGATGTAGTTGATGTTATTCATTGTTGCGAAAAGTTCTCCCAAAAAGTGATAGTGAGTTCGTTATTTTTCAATCATTAATCATTTCTTTTGTCATGATATTTCGGTGTTAGAGTCAAACTTTGTGTTTTGGGGACCAGAAGTCCACAGAATTTTAGGAGCTTGAATTCGAAAAAAATCATCAATGTACGGATGTAATTTATTATTCTTCATGCCTCCCTCCAATCAAACCCTTAGTGTTTTGCAATTTACAGAATAGCTTGAATAAGTACATTTATGATATACCATTATTGAAAAATCATTCAGAATTTTGTTTTCTTTTTTAATTGTATCTGGCAGCAGATGAGCTGTTTGTAATAATAGCCATGCCAAGACCAAGCAAAAATATTTATCATCTATTTTGTTATATGGCAATCTACGAAAAGAGTTGAACTTATCGCACATCATATTCCAGAAAAGATCTGTAGATCGGAGAACGCAATTCTGGAATAATTTCAGGACCGCAAAACATTTGAAGAATCCAAACATTTGTTTATTATTAACATTATTGAATTATATTTATTGATAATATATTCAAGATTGAACTCCGCAGTTGAGTAATATAAAAGGACTTATTTCTGACATAGATCTGTGACATTAAAAGATTTACAAGAAGCAATCTTTGACTTATTTCGAACATCATCAAATCACATTATTGGAAAATATTTATTCAGAGATTATGTAATATGGGTATTGTTAAAAACTTCTAGCGTAGTCAATTCATGCGTTATTCCGGAGGAGCAGTTTTTCGTTGCCATAATAGCACCAAAATCAAATTGGGCAATGGCCGGGTACTCAGAGACTCGACCTCTAAGTGAAAGTTTGCAAAAAATTAAACCGGAAAATAAACTTCGAGATTCTTCAGCACAATACGTTGAACTCTGTGTCTGCGACTTCTGTCTCTCACCGATGCAGTTTTCTTTGTTTTGATTGTAGCCTTTCTTTTTTCACAGATCTGTGTTATGGGTTTCACATAAAGGTGCTTGAGGTGAGGGAGGTTTCTTTGGCTAAAATAAAAAGTCTGACCGGCTCCGTATATGACCATCCATCCTTATGGGGACCACAGGCTCCTCTTGAGTTCCAAGTTATGATATATCATCAGGTAAGTGATAAAATTATATGAAAAAGGTAATAATTAAATTAAAGCTTTTGAAAAGGAACGAATGTATTATTCCTATTCACTCATGATGAGTGAAATGGTCAGAATGAGTTTGCTCAACTTAGTAACCCTTGATAATACAGCAAAGTCTATAGGGGATGCCCTCTGGAGCCCATGCTTCTGACTCCGGTCAGTTCGCTGCGCTTCAAATGTTGACCAGAGAGTCTGAAACCTCAGACACTAGATCAAAGTGATAATACAAAACCGAATGTCCATAAAATTTGGAAAATAGTTTCTGATTTCTATCTCATTGTGATTTGATTTTTCATATTCCGATGAAAAAAAATCAAACCGAAAGAAAAAATTTACTCTTAGAATAAGTTTTTTCGAGGTGATACGCAATGAAAAATCGTTTGGGTTCCGAATTCATTTTACAAGTGGGTAAGGATTCCTGAAAAATGTCTAGATGAAAAACGGAGAATCGATTTTGCGGTCAGAAAAAACCTGTGGTTTTAATAAATTTAGATTCGTCTAAATTCTGTGTGCGATCGGCCATTTACTGAGAATCTAGGCCATTATGAGCATCGTTTGGCTGTGTTCCGATTGGTAAGTGTGCGACTTTGTACCCTCGTACACTCACGTACTTACTTTAGCCATTCAACGGCAGCAAACCAAGTGCATCATGAGTGTACGAGGGCCCAAGGGTACATACCTCATTGTTGCTATTTTGCGGCAATCAATCACCGTATTAATTCGTTTAGCCAAACAATTGGGTTTGACGCGGTCGTTAACAACGGTGAAGTTGCCGTTACCGATGGCAATTTATTGGCAACTTTAATTACGATTCAATCCTCGTTTGATTATCTGCAGAGTGAAGACGTCTTGTTAGGTAATAATCAGATTTTATTCCACTGAATGAAATTTATTAAAACTTTGGACGCAAACGGATAAGCTTCTGGAGGAGCACGATGTTATTACAAAGTTAATTCCAGACTTACTGACTGGAAAAGAACTACATATCATAGTAGTTTAACCCGCCGGCGTGACTAAGAATTACTCACTGGTGAACCGGTGTTTATATCCGATGTCTAATCATCGAACATCATTTCGGCGTGCGAAATTTTCTTTCAACCGGTGCTAGCCAGTTCGGAATTCGGACGTTCCATACATGGAGACATCACTGGTTATCGAAGCCATACGTTTTTGAATGCCTTATGCATAAAAGGTCCTAATTATCAGATGCGTATTACCTAATCTTCGCAAGTAAGGCTGCATGACTATCTCGACGATTTAATGGGGTGGTTGAAACAATTCTTCATTGCAACTTACGTGCCACGTGAAATTCATGAACTGATGCGAACCGAACAAACAAATTGTAAAAAATGATCTGATGCTGATCATAAATAAGCACTTCGAGGACGTATTTATAGTTTTATCAAGGATCAGTGGTTCACTGAAATACACCTTCGATATTCGCCGGTATGGCGAGTGCATTTTCAGTATCAAAAGTAATCAATACTGTATGAATGGGTATCTTTAGTTCGATGGGACTGCCCATTCATTGAGTCGGTGATTCGTTATCCAGGCGAAACACGGATAAAAAATCATCTATAAACAGTATTTTCGCTGTAAAAGTTACAACTCGTCATGTTTTTGCCAACCGATGCGTTTGTTTTGCATCTGTTAACTCAGCCTAATCTACTTTGGACAATACTATAGTTGTCAACAATTGTTTCGTGTTTGGATAATTTTCCAACTAGTTTGGGTCATTTGAGGAACCATTCGCTGTATGTATACTCGTACACCCTATGCACTTTACTAAACAGTTGTTATTACTACTATTATTATTATCGTTATTGAATATCGAGTTAACCAGACACTGCACATTTCATTTGATCACTTTCGGATTCCGTTTGCACGTGGCACTCGAGAGCTTTTCGAAGGTTTGCCGTCCACTCGTCAATTTCCTCGTCTGTGATACGAATACCGTTCACCCCTGACATGGAACGAGCAAACGCTCGATTGTTGACCAGAGCGGAAAGCATCAAAGTGACCATCGGTATTCCCAGGCCCAAAAGAAACATGGGATTCATGATGTGTTTCATGCCGTGTTTTTTGAAGCTCCCAAACAACTCCCAAAGGAAACTCTCCTCTTTTTGTTTCCCTAATTTCCCGTAAAGATGGGGCTTGATTTTTCCATACTTTGCTATGTAGTTGTAATAGTGCGGATCGTATGATTGCGCATACAGCTGGGAACGATACACGTCCACATCCGGTGGCGGATAATTAGCGTCCGGATACCAGGCGCCAGCGTCTTCATACCGATTATGGCCTTTTTCATACACACTTTTACCGTATCCAGGGGGTTTCGTGAATATTATTTCCAGGCCATCACTACCAGGACCATGTGGTCCCTTGCGATATCCTGGGAATGTTCCGACTCTGGAGTGAGCCCGATATTCCGGGTCTTTATACAGTGGCCTTGTGGGTCTCCTTCCATATGGAGGAATTGGGCGACCAATGAGCGTTAAACCTATTCTGTTCTGGACTGCTTGTTGATTCCCCATGTAGGGCGCCGGATCTGACGATCCGATTGGTGAAATCGGTTGATAGGGTGTGTACTGTAAGGACCGAGCGTCTACTTGCCCTATTTGGTTCTGCCGTTGATCTACGTTGATTACCTGTTGCCGAGGCAAAACTATGTCTGATATATGCGGTTGGTAGGGCGACAGTGAATCGTTGGCTGCTTGTGGTGCCCTCTGACCAGATGTTAGGAATTCGTCAAGAGCCATTCTAGACTCCTGGGGAGTCTTTGAATTGAGAAACATTGCTAGAGCAGAATCTGCGGGAACAGAGAACTGCGGTTTCGGAGATTCGACGCTTAGTGCACTCAATTGATCCTGGGATTCGCTTTTTCTTTGGTAATGGATTTCAGATGACTGAGTGTTCAAGACTGCATTATTCGCTGGGGCAAGAATATTCCTGAATTGATGTGGGAGAGTTTTGTAAAAGTTCGTAGATGAGCTTCCCGCGGAAGATACGTCGCTCCTTGACGATAATCTGGCATCATTTTTCACTCCATTTTCATTACATGGCTGAAGATTCTGAGTCCGTTCAGCTTCGAGTAGTCTTGCGGCCAACACATACGAGTCTTCTATTCCTGGCCTATACAGGGAACGAGCTTTCGATGTTTTCTCGGTGAAATGGGACTCTTCGGCTGCATATACCGTGTCTTCAGTCAAGGGGTTTCCCTCGTAATTTAGCTGGCCACAGACGGCGTGGATCGTCAGTAATAGAAGGAGGGTGAAGACTGTTGTTCGCATGGTTCTACAAAAGAAAAATTGAATTCCATTGTTAAAATTGTATAGATTACCGAATATTGGCAAGGCCAACCATCGTTTTCAGCTGTCGTGAGATTTGATAATCAATATCAGATATCAGACTCATTTCTCTTTGGGAAAATTGATATAATGGTCAGACGTGTGACCATGTTTCACGCCAATAATAATATACCGAATAATAGCTCAAATTGATTGAAATATCTAAGTTTCAACTTCGAAAATGTGTTTTCTCGTTCATGTCACTTCTGAATAGCGCGGTATCTTCAGAATACTCCAGGGCACCCCGCACCACTTCTCGAATAACTGAATCGTCAAAGTTGGAGAAATGCAGCTGATGTCAACCAAGACGAAATCAGAGGATTTGAAAGGAGAAATGCTGATGGGATTAGTATTTCATCACTATGATTTCATAAGTATCAGAAGTATGTTGCATTATAATCAGCTGAAACTGGCCACTTTGGAGGAATTTGCTATATCCTCGAATTGATTGAGTTAAAAATACATGCATGAATGAATAGAAAGATAAATTCATATACCCACATACTCGGCAAAAGTAGGTGGCAATCATAAAAATATCAGAATAAAAAAGAATCAGAACAGAATGCCGTGGGCGAATAATGCTTACGTCACGAATATCGCGCGCCTCGGGCTATCAATCTCGATATACCTGCGGTGCGATTCTCTACCGAAACAAAGCGAGTTGCCGATCGATCGGTGGGGATCGGTAGGCAAAAGAAGATTTTTTATGCAGATGTTGCAGAATATAATTTTTCGATACTAGTGCCGACGTTGCCGCACAATGAGTGCTGCGCCTTCATACGAGTTAGGCATTGCCGAGTTTTGCACATGTATAGAACACTATTCCTTGCAACATTTGCATCAAAGTCCTCTTATACGCCGCGATGCAGGCACGATAAGAGTCTTTTGCCTAGTGCGAGTCCTTCGCCTAAAATTGCGCACGCGCACCTCTTACTCACATCGGTAATAGGGTGGGAAAAGTTTCCTCACATTAGAGGGCTTAAAAGACTGAGTGCCTGTGGTCGGTGCATGTGTTGCAAAGGTTAACTTTTAGCACTAGTCAAAAGCTATAATAATATAAGCTCCTCAATTATTTTATGTCCTGTAATAATCCTCATTCGTCTATAATTAGGTGAAAAAGATTTGATCAGGTATTTCAGGATAATGATATGTAAGAACAACAAACGATCATTGAACATCACGAATGATTTGGTTAATTGTTTTTGATCACTAATTATTGATCAATAGGTAATAGGACTTTCATACTCATTAAAATATGTTTAATCGGCATTCGTTTCTTCCGGAAATAGCTTTTTGTAGTTCCATTTGGCGTGAAAAGGCTGCCAACCGAGTTAGTTACGTAAAAGAAGAACCAGATATCTACGTGTAATGCCTGAAAACAATTATAATTTATACTAGGCAGTAAGCAATAGACGTTTCAATTATATACGGATATTATAGTTTACTCAAGATCTGAATGGAAATCGTATGGAATCGAAAATTGAAGTTGGTTCCAAACTCGACGTCCTTCTGCGTTTATCCTACCTATATACCATATACAGGGTGAATCTGAAATGGCGCACGCCGTTGATACTAACGGAAATTTTTTTCCGAATTTTCGATACGGTTTTTTACGGGGAACCCATTAGTACCAACGGCGTGCGCCATTTCAGATTCACCCTGTATATACCTATATTGCTTTAGATGTGATGTATCTGTATGAAGAGGGTCTTATAGTGCAATCCACTCAAGTTCGTGGGTGTAAGGTCGACCTCGAAAATCAAATGAAACGCTGAAGCAGTCAAACAACTTGTACCGCTACTCAAGAGAAAGTAGTACCAATATGCGAAGAAAAGAAAGAAGGAAAAATGAAGGCATTCTCTGCCATTTCACATTCACGAATTCTTTCAAGAGTTCAAGGTGCGCCACAAAGACGATATTCAATGTCCATCAGCGTATACATAGTCAATGGCTTTCTAAAAACCGTTAAATTCATTACCATGAAAAAGAAGAAGAAAAATTTGTGGCACCCCACCATATGCGATTCAACATTTCCGAAAATATTTTCGTTCAACTCGAGAGTAGCTAACAAATGGATATAACGTTATTTCATGTTCGGCCATAGAATAAATTACGTTCAAATATGATTCTATTTACATAAATCTTCAATATTTATTCCGGGGTCACACGCATTTTTAAACCCACGTGCGTGTCCCGATTTACATAATTGGCAGCGGACATCAAAATGCGGAATGAAAAAAAAATGAATAAATAAAATTAACGAAATCATGTTATAAATAGATACTTGATACTATATCGTGAAAAAATGTTCAGGCAAGAATACGTATACATACGTGGAATATAATACGTTCATTTACAATATGAATAAGATCTTTAGTAAGTATTTGTAACTCATAATATGCTCATGACCTATGATTTATAAATTAGAATCAGTCATGCTTCCGTAAATATTCATTGGGTATAGGTACCGTTATCGGCTAATTGTAATAATATAACGAGCTCGAAGATGGCAGCTGATAAAAATTGATAATTAGGAATATATATTTGATGGATCAAAAGCGTAGTTCCCGTTGCCGAAATTATTATCTGGAATGTGTGTACGTACATACACAGATGCATATACGTACGAGTTTGAGGACAGAAATAAAATTTAGATTAGTCATCACTCCGAACACCGGAAACGTAAGTTAGGCAACATTATCATGTGTTCTCAAAGATTTCGAAAAAGAGATTGGAAAAAAACTTAAGTCTGTGGTAATATGAGTGAAGTGGAATTCGAGATTTTGATTCATTTCACACGGTGACGGAAAGGTAAGTTGTAAAAACGATAGAAAAGTATGTTGTTGTGAGAAACTTCTACTTACAATTAATTCAGTAGTTGTAGTCGACCATATAAGCCAATCACCCAATTCAGGGTGAGAGTAATTAACGAAGGCAATTACTAAACGGGACGCACAAATAGATTAGTGTATATAGTAGAGGTAGAAACGGGATCCCCGCGAAAATATGAATCCAGTCCGCGCGGAACGCGGAGTTATTCAAATCTGTCGGGTACACTGTCCGACTGGTTTAAAAGATTCGAATAAACTGAGCTCTTCTGACGACGAGAAAGGCATTCTTGGATTCCCTCCAGGAGATCCTCAGTGAACCAACACCTCGGCGATATCTATAGACACATTTACCTACATCTACCTACACTTCAATCAGCCCGTTTCATACCTAGCTACGTTATTGTGTACATTTTAACTATCTTCCTACACCTTGAACTCATACCAGTACTTATACTATGGTGGGGGTGGATCGATGATAGAATCGGAGCGGTTTAGGAGCGTGTCTACCTAATACGCGACGGGGTCTGCGGTGAGGTTTCATTTGTTTCATAATTTGAATGTGAGGCATTCCATACCAATGATGAATGAATTAGGGTAAACCGGGGATTGAATGCCGCGCGATATCCCATAATATGCGACCAGTTTATAAAAGTACAGTATATAAATATGCAATGAAAATTTCTACATATGTATGATGCTGCGCGCCTGTGATGAGATCCTCGTGCAGAAGAACCATATAATAGTATACCCGGTATCCGGGAATTTGTTGGACTCGACGATATCAAAACGACCTGTCGTAATCGCAGGTGGAACATTGGGGAAGGAACGATCCGTTGCCCGTTTTTCCAAGATTCGTCATTTTGGAGGCAATTTTACGAAAAAATTCTCTCGAATTGTATCGACGACGATGTCACTCAGTCTGTGATCGTAGTTGCAAGTTACGCTACTGGTACGTTTAGCCCCCACCTAAAGGTAGGGGTTCTGTGGTGAATATATATATGTACGCTCATTGATGAAAGCAATGCTGTCGGCGCAGTCAGACCAGGATATGACTAGCGCGTATTACTATTGCAGACGTGTACACGAGCGATCACTGTGAATTGTTCTTTATCGAA
This sequence comes from Phymatocera aterrima, assembly GCA_963170745.1. Lineage (NCBI taxonomy): Eukaryota > Metazoa > Arthropoda > Insecta > Hymenoptera > Tenthredinidae > Phymatocera > Phymatocera aterrima. Next base: position 2,825,252 of record OY720673.1, on the reverse strand, counting down.
CAACGATAGAGCCTTGAAGGGAATTCGGAATCAAGAAAATCTTGAGAAATGAGCATTATGTGCTGCGTTACGGTGGTCCCAGATTCTTTTAATCATTTAATCATGGTTCTCGCATTACCACTGTTGTACCATCGCGATCTCTGATACCGGAAATCGGACTCTCAGGATAACGAGGCCCGTCGTAAATATCTCCATAGCAAATTGTAGCGTGCTCGTACAGATCTTATCCTTAGTCGATGTGAGTCGATTAGCAGGTTCAATGATTAAACGTTGTTCGAATTTCAGATCTTCCTTCGTGCTATACTTTTCTTTTTTTCATTCAAGTATCATATTAGGTATTTGGAACGGTCATTGTTCTGCTTTCAGGTACCGCATCGTTTGATCCACATAACTCATCTTGAGTTTATGCTAATTCAATTCATGAATTGAGTTAGAACTAACAAATTTCGTGAACAATTTTTGATAAGGTAGCTGGATTATATTTTTCAAAATTGAAACATGGATCAACAGTTTTTCTTCTGTGCCTCGAAAAGAGGTATAAAATATTGGAAAGTGTAATAACTCTGAAGAATCAAATTTTGGGTTTCATAGAGCTGCGTGAACTGCAGTTTTATTATTATCAAATCTTCGCTGACAATATACTCGCTCTCGTCACATCGTTCCAGACTCTGATTGTAAATGTTTCGGTGCGTTTCACAGCAGGTTGGAAGTTGAGAGTGTGCAGAGCATGCGGCATAAATGAAGCAGGCAAGAATTAACAATAAGCCTCAACAGAGCTGAGGTTAGATCTACAACTAACCATACGGGTCAAGTGATGATGCCCGGCTGAGACCTTCTTTATTCAAGTTGACTTCTATCAGAACAACTCATCTATACAAGAAACAATTATCGTCACATGTACGCTACACGATTGCGGGTCTACCAAGTTTTATCACCGGATAGAAGACGTTTTAAACTCGAGACGGAAGTTATACAAATAATTCTTACTCAGTAAAATTAACACGGGTAGAAAGCAAAAGAAGGAACAACAATTAAGTTTGTGAAAGAGGAAGAATGGCCACAAAGTTTTATTATTATCTTTGTATTTAAAAAAACATGACAGATGGTTGAATCTTCATCTAGAAAGTGATTGTATGCACTGCATTAACTTGATATCACGAGAAATTGGTTTCACGACTAAAATAACCAAATATCGTATTGCGGGATCTCAAGACGTCTGGGCCATGATCGAAAGACGGCCGATTCGATTTTTCAGATACAATTTCGTATGAGATTTTGAAACTGATTCGGAAGTCTGACGTGTTCAAGAGTCTGAATTCAGGTTATTGACCCATCCTATGGTCCATCACATATTCCACGTTAAGCCACGCCGAATTCACTGTATTTATATGTTGCAGAAATTCACTAAGGATTGGTTTTTCAGCCAACTTTCATTTCAAGATAATAAGAATTGAGATCTAAAAAGTTGACTGTATTAAATCAGTAAGAATTAGGTAGAATATCAATATGAGATCTCATTGGGAAAAAATCTATAGTTTCATCGGATTGCCCTATAGGATTGGATTTTATTTCAAGTTTTTAGCCTATAGGGGCATTGGAAAGCAAACGGACGCATCTGGAAATTACTTTCGAGGTTCTTAGAACTTTTATGCAAAATCAGGGTCGATTCCGTTCATATTCAAGGAGTTGAATGTTTCGTTGAAATAGTATGCGAATATCGAGCGGTAGGTATTCCGTTCTTTTAATGACAAATTGTTTCACTCACAGTCAAAGTGACCGTTACGGTATTCTTTTCATTTGGCGATAGAGCCCGAAGGAGCCCGTTGCCGCAATATTTTCAACAAACAATTCGATTCTAAAGGTAGAAGAGAATCACTCGGGCTACGTTCCACTAAGCAATTCGTCCGAATTCCATAGATCCGAGAGGACACAAGACATATAAAACATAGTTATGATAGCTTCCAGCAGCCAAATTTGTTCGTACATGAATTTTTGGCTTCTATCGAAATCGGACGTGTGATTGACTTTTTATAACCTGGTGAATTTTGATGTAATGGAGAGTACATTCCCTCATGTCTAATAGTGTGACATTTTGTCAATGTTTGTTCGAGTCTTTGTTGAAAGTTTTGAATCAATTAAACAACCTTTACGTGGAGAAGAAGAAGTTGCGGCGATGAACCGCAACTAGACAATCACACAGTCTCACATCCAACATGTTTCTTTTGTTCAAAACATTTTTCCGTTACACGCCCAATGGTTTCTCAAATAATCGTTCAAGTAGTCCATACACGCTCAGTAATTAATATCGCTAACCAAGTTTCGCGGGATACGTGACGGGCGTGAATGGTATGCATATTTTACGGCTAGAGAAAGCTTGAGTTAATGTTCAAACTGGCGAAGATGCGGGTCAAAAGTGCGAGAAGTAAAACATCAAAACCGAAACCCCAATTTGCAGTAGGTACCATCCGCCTGGATCTCACTGGGTCACGTGGGTATATACAGTGAGAATTCCTACCGACCATACGCTCCGTCTACTAGACAAATCCAGCCCGCTTGCTTAGATACATCGCGGCGACCTGTTCATATTTTCGACATATTGGTGGGGATCAGAAAAAGCTGGGGTCCAAAAATCGCGCGAGCACACTGGATTTGTCTAGCAGACGAAGCGTATGGTCGGTAGGAATTCTCACTGCATACATGCAAATCTCATTCCTCATTCCTCTTTGCCCATGCACTTGTAGCTTCGAAGGGAATTCGGATTCGTTATGGTAAATGTATACAGAAACCGTTTCAAAAACGAGATTCATAGATTTACACAGACGACTCGATCGATTTTGATGAAACTTTCAGGATTCGTTCAGTATGATGACAGAAAGTGGTTAAGTATTTCACTTTTTCAAAACATCAAACGAATTTGATGAAAAATGAATATTTCCTATGTGAGTTAGGTCAGATTACCAGCGATTTCGCCAAATTCCCCTTTAGAATGGTTTCAAACTCCACTGAGTTGTATTCAATATACACGTGTATGAACTTGGCGATTATCCGGCCATTCTGCCTTTTACATATCTGATACCTTGCGCGAACAAAGAAACCAATTTTCTTCATTCGAAATTCACCTCGAAACCCTAGTGCATAGCTCGCTGCATAGGTAAAGGCTTCGCGTCTGCGAATACTCGTGTCATAGAAGACCGGTATATCTGTTGTCGATTGGATAGTCGGTAGACGAGATTAGAAGAATTGTGCGACCCGTTCAGATTCCCTTGATGTTTTAAATCTGATGGGTTTCCCTGGATCACCCCGTATGTAGCTGCAACCTGGAGAGAAAAAGTCGATCGAATCACTTACAAAGTTGCAGGTACTTTCTAAACTGGCCCGTAAATGTTGGCTTCAGGTGCACACGATACACGCCTGTCTAATGAGGAAAGATTGCACTCCTGTGGAATCTTGCGCGCATTTGATTGTCGACTTCCTCATCAGTGGTTTTTAGGTCCAATTCGTAGGAGCATACTTGTTAGTGTAAGAATATAGAGTCCGGCTACTCATTCGTTTGTAGAAAATTATAACTAATTTTCTATTCCTCCACTTCCTCATATTGAGATCAACACAAGTTACAGTTCAGGAGGTGGGCCAGCCAGCTGGCAATTAAGTAAGAGAGGAAATTTGTACTTCTGTTAAGTTGGCACCACCACAACGTCATTTAGACAAATGGATCATTCCATAATTTTAGGCTCATTTCTGGCTAATTATATGCCACTGGCCGAATTTCCACAATTTCGACAGACATCTGGAATAGTTCTGGCCGTTTATAAGTACCTGCACGTATTCACAAAAATCAAAAAATTTTAAGCTATCGAAATTTATAGCCGAGCGCGTGACGGTGAAAATGTGACCAGCCGCAGCTGACTGCATCCAAATGAAATCATGCAGGCTGGCGGACGTCATGTTCCAGAATTGTTTGGCGTTGAAATATGTTGTTCTCGCATAAGGGGTAAAAAACCTTAAGATATGGTTTCATCGCTAAAATTTCGAATGGTGGATGAAAATGTAAAAAAGTTCATGCAGCGAATGAATGGTTCCCATCCTATAGCTATTAATTATTCCGTAGAAAATGAAAACCACAGGAACTATTACCTTTTTTTTAGTTCCACGATCTACAATCCTCTGGACGTTAAACGGAAATATATTAATAACGAAGTTTGTAACGTTTTAAAGCGTGAAGCACTCCTAACCTAGTAGCCGACTACACTTTACTAGCGCTTATAGTATACCTCTGTATCGTACCTTATGTGCTACAAACCTATTATGTTGAAATAGTATCTTCAACTTTGCTTGGATTATAAAGTTATCATCTGCGCTTTTTGTAGTCCATCTTCAGCGGAACTCGGGGTTTGGAAGGTAAAATGGAAATAAAGGCCTGTTATTCTAGCATAGATCCGCAGTAATGTGCTATAAAGTACCTACTGTACGTCTCATCAAGTTTTACGTGAGCATTCTCTTTCGTTTCTTTCATTTCATAGACATTTATCGGTGAGTATGCATATATCATCTTCTTATACTAATTGTGAAGAGTTCCGGTAAGCTTAGGCATCTAACACCCCGAAGAAGCAGGACACTACGGTGTTCAAATTGAAACATTTGTGAGGAACCTCCGTAGCGTCTCCTCTTCTGATTTGTGTCTTCGTTTTCTTTTTCAACTGTCTTCTCTTCTTTACTCGACGCCAATTCAATAGCCAATAAAGATCTCGAGGTCCTCGCTCCTTCAGATTCGTTAGCTTATCACGGTTAAGCCCAAGGCGCCTCCTGGCAAGTGAGCCGGGCATGTAGAGCTCGTAATTGTTTCATATTACATTCGTCGTTCGCTGCGTCACGTACTGACGTATAACAAGCGAACGAGCGATGCTTGAAGTAACTCCGTGAAACGTCAGTGGTCATCGTACAAATATAAAGTTCAAAACGCCCTTCCGAAAATGGAAACTGAGCGAAGAAACTGCGCCAAAATAATCTGGGAAAAGTGCGCGGCTTTTTTTCTTGACGTTCATTTGAATACCGACAAGATATTCTATCGGTAAGTTCGATTTCTATTTATATGACAAGGAAATTCGGTTTAGGTCCCACCAATTAACAGCTGGTAGAGCTTTTTTTTTCGTTCGAATTATATTGTTATCTTGAAGCGATGATTCTTGACTGATGACATAACAATACGTTTTTCGGCTTCCAAAATGGAACTACGAAGGCCCACATTGGAGACACGAAATATATTTATATATTTACCAGTTTTCAAGCTCATTTACAAGCACTGTTCATACTTTACACAGTGTCAGACGAAAATAAAGGGAGTGTTGCGTCGTATGTATATAACAATTCAAACCGACCGGCAAGAAGCTCTCTTTAACAACCTATTAAAGCAATTAGTTTAGCTGAGGTCACGACGACGATAGACGATCACAATGCAAGATTTTCATGGAATTTTATTGAGTTTAATCATGACCGAAAAATATAATAAATGGCGAAACTTGATTAACAGGCGAATTTTGTTTTGAATAATAAACCCCATTACACTTGACGACGGGTCCTAATGTGTCTCAACTACCGCGATTGCCTCAGTTTATGCCCGCTTCGTGTTGATTGGAATAACAATTCCGTATTTAAGAACTTGCTACGTACGAAGAGTACAAGAACTAACAATGACGCACCGACTTTGACAGGAATTTTCGAATACCACCGGAATCTCAAACTGTTGATAATTTTGGGTATCGTGATAGTAAAAGCACGGGAAACCCGAGCTTCGCGATTCAAGGTGGAAATTACCGTTATTGATGGGCTATAATATATCATATAAGCATCTGCATATGACAGGGAATCGTAAATATCGAAAAAAATTACCTGACAGTACATCTAAAATGCACAGTTTAATTAATATAGTCACTCGAACGTCGCATAGCCACTAATATGTCTTACTCTAGTATTTCTTCTAGTAGATGATTGAGTAATCAGAATGCACGAATAATAGGTATAATTCATGATTCATTCATTGATTAATGTTAAACCATTCAGAATTGATTAGTAAATCTAAGTTGGTAGAGAATGCTAAAGAAGACGGTGCTGGCCTTTGAGCTATTGAAATGATTTGAGTCGGTTATGAAATTTTCAAACCATTACGTCATTTATTCAAAAAAGATAGGGGACCCAAACCCTAATTCGTCTTGTCGAAGAACAGCTTTTATTCTCTTCTGGAGTCTATAATGAGATCTTCCACCTATCCGAGTGGTAAACAAAATAAAACTGCGGAATATATTCAACAAAAACAGAAAGATATATGTATGCACGTAACAATCGTCAACAAACATTTTTTTTAGGATAGGGTTGAGCATCAGTAGGAGGCCCTGGATGTGGTTGATAATTTCGTTTTGCATAAACGCGGTGTGCGGGCCAGGGCTACTTTTTTGGGCGGAAGAGTTAGATGATGTCAAGCTTTTCATGCCCATTGATTCGATCGTAAGACTGGACGCAAATTGGGTCGAAGAACACTTCAAAGACGATCTCAGATACGAAAATATTATAGTCACTGCACCAAATGTGCTGGATCCAAACGTCCTACATGCTGTGAGTAAGCAATGTAATATGCACTGACAATGCGAATGAAAAGCAATATGAGACGTTGTTTTGTGTTCGCTCCAATACAGCTGCGGCTAATTTTCAACTACTATGAAAATAGCGATCTTTGAAATGAAAGGTAAAATCTATATCAAATAAAACGAGCCAAACTACGTTCCTCTTTCCGATGAATTCTGAAAGTATGCTATGCTAGTGTCAAGGTTGCAGTTGATTGGATATAATGGAGTTACTCCAGTACAGCGGAAACTGCAATAAATAAAACTGGAAATAATTCTGGCTTAACATGATTCATAAACATGTGTCGTTTCCACAGATTAACGAGATAGAAGAAGCTGTTAAAAATATCGTAGTTGGCAATCATACGTGGCACGATGTTTGCGCAGGGTAAGAAATTTCGAACTCTTTTCCGATCAATTATTGTGGGCATCTTCATTTTTTTTTTTTAATTTTGCAGTAGTCCTGAGGGTATGAAAATATTTCTATTCGTTAACTATTCAGCTGTAGAGTGGTAACAAAGTTTCACAACAGAAATAAATTATTTCCGTAATTGTAATCTATCCAGATACTTAACCTGGTTTGAAGACGCTAATGGAACGGTAGATCTGTCCAATATCGCATTTGGCGATGATGTGATGAGAAGTTTGAATAGTACGCTGGGAGATGACTGCGTGTATCAATCTCTACTGAGTATATGGAAACCCGAAGAGCGAAAAAATTTGTATAACGCCACCAAAGAATCAGTACTTGCCGACGTTACGAGGGCTCTGAAAGATAAGTAAGTGAATCGTCGAAAAACGATCGAAGATTGATGTATGCAAGTACACTAGCTGCGGTTGATTTACGGACGGTTCATTCTTTCACTCAGTCATTTAAGTTGGTATCACCGAATTAACCGGCGATGTCGTATTCGCTGGAAACAAAATAAGCCCTATCGATGGAATTATACGAACAGAACAGCTCGTTCGTGTATGATTATTCATTTGCTCGAGAATTAGGAATTTCTCCGTTACAAATTAATGATTGAAAGTAAGTTCAGGAGTTAAGAATCGGTGACAGCTGTCGTGTATAATTTTATTAACAGAGCTCGTCTTCAGCTTTGTTCATCTTACAATCAACTACACTCGTCACACCAGTGCAGAAAATCTGAAATGCTCGTGGTTGATTTAAATCACCGGCCAATAGTATTTCAGATTTTCAGCAGTAGTGTTTCGAGTGCAGCTAAGAGGAACAAACCTTGCATCTTCGCCAAAACCGTCGGTGCTGCTTTGATTTGCAGTACCAACCTAAATCATTAAACCGTAATACGAGCCATTCCTGAATCAACCACAGCTAGTGTACATAAATAATACAGCGGAAATTGGAACGCTTCCTCAGTTTCTCGCTTGCGCTCTTTCTCCCACTTCGACTCAACTTCCAAAACAGAGAGAGAGAGAGAGAGAGAGATAGATAGATAGATAGATAGATAGATAGATAAATATTTATTAGCTCCAGTAGCTACATTTGAAGTTGTACTACCATCGGTAGTAATACATAAGTTTTACATAAATAAATCTCCTTTTAATCCTATCTTACCCTACAAAATATTGCCCTCCCTGCTATCCCTCTCTGCTTTTTATATGCGGTACTAACAGTCTCTTAAAATCTATCAATTTCTTTTGGTTTTTTATTTCCTTCGGTAGTTTGTTATACATTTTAAACCCATCATGGAGTAACATTTTTTGCTCTTTGCTAGTATTACACTTACTTATAAAAATCTCACCCTTCTGTCTGGTTTGTATTGCCCCTTCGTGCCGTATTAAATCAATCATGTTTGCTAAGTAATTTGGGCACAGCCCATTGACCATCTTATACACTAGTATACCTGAGAAAGTGACGCGTCGAAAAGTACAAGCACAAAACCCAAATATACCAGGAGAGAGTCACGAATATTACGAAGCGACAACTGATCAACTCCGCGGGACTGAGAAGTGAAATGCCGGAAGGCATCAGCAAGAGCAGTAGGAGAAATATCCCGAAAAAGAAGAGCTCATCATCAAAAACTATCTCAGGCATGGACGCAACATAATCCAGAGCATCTAGAGGGTAGGAGCACTGGCCACCCACCACGAAAAAGTCATTCAGCACCTCTGGAGAAAAAGCATTCATCTGATCCACTGACGAAGTTACAAGTCCAAGTGACCTAAGCTCCCTCCACAATAGGTGCGACTGATTATTACCTGATAACTTGTTCAAGTAGTACCGAGCCCTGGCCCGTTCCGCCGCCGTGTAGAACTCATCCTTAGCTCGACGATATACCTCAAGAGCACCCACGGTACGCGAGCGCTTGTATCTCCTGTACAACATATCCCTGTGCCTCTCAGCAGCATGCAAGCAGTCTGTGATCCAACGAGGGCGCCCCGAGTTGGCAGGCAGCACCCGAATAGGAGCCAACTGGTCAAGTACCCCCACAAGATTGTCATCAAGGCACTGAAGTCTCCAGCGCAGCCCCCACCAGCCACCTTCTCAGATCTATCATCCTGCAGGGGAACAAAACCCGGAAGAGACACTACAGCGTCCAGATGGTGCACAGTTAGCCACCATTCACTCACTCCAATCATGTCAAAAGCATGAACTCCGAAATAGTACCTAACATAGTCAATGCGCCCAGGCAAAGAATTCGCATTGAAGTGACAGACTCGAACCGACTTGCAAGCCCTTGCCGTAGACGATGGGTGAGGCACGCGGGGTAAAACTCGTCAGGCTGTCCTGAAAGCCTCCAGCTCTTCCTGTGATCGGATACGTTTCAAAGGCATTCCTTCCTTTTGCCTAACTAGAATGTCTCCTTCAGACTGCCAAACATACCGGTAGCTCTTTTCCCTTGCAACAGCCTTTACAGCCAGAAGAAGCTTGTACACATCCCCCGGCAAGACATCCGGGATGTAGATCACGAGCTCTCTTACGAGCTCTAGAGCGGGGAATAAGGAATCACGACGCGGTAATATCCCCATCCTTCAGTTCACACCCCACAGCAGCAGGCACCGACATTACCACACCAGAGATCTCTTCAGACGAAGAAGCGGGTGCACCAGATATAATTATCTCAGCCTTATGCACCAAGACCGTAGTACGCCGAAGTTCTGCTCGCCGATCAACCCGAAGCAAGGTATAGGACGGAAGAGAACCTGCTGGTCCACAATACGACTATTCAGCCAGGTTTTCGTTACTGCAATAACGTGGTAAGCGTTGAGATGGAAAAAGTCCTGAAACTCATCAATATGAGCCGAAAGCGATTGCGCATTGAGGTAACAAATGTTAAGTTTGTTGAGAGTCCACCAGAAAAAGAAGACGCGCTGTTGAATTTTTCTTGAAGGCTGACAAGCAATTTCTTATTATCGGCTGACTCTTGAACAACAAGGTCAAGCTCCTTCCTGACCTCAGCAGCTTTCGCTCGAATATTAAGTATGTCTTTTTTAAGAATGACATTATCAGCAGCTAAACCATCAAACATGCTATTAAGATTTTGCATATCATTAACCAGCGTATCAACTTCCGCAGTCGCATCCATCCTAGCTAGCCTGTCATTTATAGGTTTGAGAATAACCAAGTGATTAGGGGCCGGTTGACAGACTGGAAATACAGCTCGCACCGCCTTAGACGCTTCCTTCGACGACTGCAGCTGATACATAGCTTCTAAACAACAAACGTGGTACGAATGTGCATAAGAAGACTCAGTCGAAGCTCCGTCAGACGGCTTGTCTATCTCAGAAAAGCAGAGTACACAAACAGGCGTGACAGGCATGTTGAGGCAAAAGGAATCAAACCAGACAAGGGAGAAAATGTAGAACGGCTAATCGGCTGTGTGTACAATAAAGCAAATTATCAGTCGGTCAAGGCCAGCTCATATACTGGATACCAAATAGAAGACACACACGCTGGTGACACTCAGTTAAGGCCTGGCGGCAAACAAAAATAAGCAGAACCTAGAAAAGTCCAAAGTTCATCGCAAAGCAGGCAGAGCAGTAACCGTTACAGGAAGAGTCACAAGACCATCAGCACTATAAAAGTCAGCTCAGAACAGCGTTGATGAGCACACACACGGAATAAAAGTATATACTCAAATTAAGAAAACGGAGCACCAAAAACAAAACAAAACAAAAGTCCTTTAAAAGCGAAGTAAAAACATATACCGCATATGCCGTACCGTTACAAGCTATACAATATCAGAAATGTTTAAAAAGATGAGACCAACACTTACGGCGCAGCCACCACAGTTAAATTAATAGCCAAAAAAATGTAGCACACACCCAAAATAACTTGGTAAAACTGCTCGTAAAAAGTTCAAAAAATTAACACGGGGCTTAGGAACAGTAAACTATTTTTTCCGCAAGGAAAACCCCACAATAAAGCAACATAAAGGCGAGAGTATAAATCGAGACGCAAAGGCTAGCCGCCATGACACAAAGGACACACAGGGCACAGAGAGAAAGACAGAGAGAGTGAGAGAGAGACAGACAATAGATAGAGAGAGACAGTGAACGAGGAGCGTGCGCATGGTGGTGGTACTCGAATTCGTGGCACAAAAACTTTTTCCCACCGGAGCTTTTGCGTTCTCATTGAGAGGTCGGACAGTATTTTTTGTCCGCAAAGGAAATGTCTTTAGATTCGCATGCCATACTCATACGAAAGGCCCGCATAGTGAATTAGTGGTTAAAACAAAACGTGATAGCAATAATAATAATTATTCATATTTTTTAGGAATAAAAAAAACATGCTTCTGGACATTTCACTGCTACTATCCGATGTAGATTACGATGAAAAGGGACATGCCCTCGGCGCCAAAGCGACGCTACTGAATTGGATATTGAAAAAGTCGAACCCCCGTTCCCCGGATTGGGAGCAAGAGTTCATCGAGCAAGTGCTTTACTCAAATCGTACTTTGCCAGAGGGAATGGCGATTTACGCGGTTACGGCCAGGAGTTTCACTGACTTTCTGCAGCAAGTCTTGAACAGCAATATGGCCGTTCTGTTCTGCGGGCTGTCACTGATTGTCGTATACATAATACTCATGATCGGGAGGTGCAACATACTTCAGCAGAGGATCTACTTGTCCATATTCGGAGTATCGGTTGTAGGACAAGCGATTCTATCTGCTTACGGCATCTGCTACTACATGGGGTACTTTTACGGTCCCATTCATCCAATCCTGCCCTTTTTGCTGCTGGGTATCGGAGTTGATGATATGTTTGTCATAATGCAAAGTCTGGAGAACATGTCCAAGACTAAAAAGCCTGCTGATCTCACTGAACGGATTGCTCGAGCCCTGCAGCAGTCAGGGATGTCGATAACTGTGACATCAGTAACGAATATAGTTGCTTTTGCGATCGGTGTAACAACCGTAATGCCTTTTCTTGAGTCCTTTTGTATGTTTGCAACAATGGGCATTCTCTTTCTTTACATATTCGAAATCACATTTTTTGTGAGCTGTTTGGTCTACGACGAAAGGAGACTCGAGTTTTCGAGAGAGGGCTGTTGCCTGCGGCAAACTTCAGAATGGAAGCCGAATGAATGCAGTCAGAGAAATATCCAGCAGACTATATTTCGGAGGTACTTAGGCCCGTTTTTGACGAAAACTCCAGTGAAAACAGCTATTCTTGTTCTAACAGCTTCATTTCTGGGAGCGAGTATCTGGGGTCTGTGTCAACTGGAGCAGAACTTTGACCCCACGTGGTACTTAAATCAAGACTCGTATCCCATTTTGTTCAACAACAAGCTTAAAGAATATTTCCCCAAGTATGGAAAGCGGGCCGCCATCTATCTCGGAGATGTCGACTATTACAAGGATCATGAAGCTTTGGTCAACCTCACAGAGACTTTGCATAGAAACCCGTACGTCAATAACCAAACAGTCGACTGCTGGTTTACGGAGTACGACAAATGGCTTCAGGCGCGTAGAATAGGTCAATATTATTTCTTACAATCAGGAGATATGGTTAAACATATAGTCAAATTTCTACAATATGCAAAGCATCGTTAAAAATGGGTGTTCGATATGATATTCCGGTCTCACAATTCGGAATCAAGCAGATTGGTATTCTTGCAAGAGGGGATATTTTTGGTTATTATTTTTTCTTTCTTCTAGAGGTCGAAGATATTGACGAATATTATAGTTACCTGACAGAGTATTTATTGCTCACAAAACAGGGTCAAGCCCATATCAAGAATATGAAATTCGACAGAATACCAATCGGAGAATACAAAATTTTGGTAAGACCATAGCATAGCTTTTACGTGTATCATTCGATATGGGTATGCAATTATTAAACAGGCAATGCTTGGAATCTAGTAAACATTCAAGGATATGATTCAGCAACTAAACGTTTTCTCCAGACCTCACAAATCCAAATACAGCACGTGCTAATTAACACGACGCTGGACCAAATTCGTGCGATGGAGTTAATCAGAGAGACTGTACAATCGCTCAATTTCTCAGGAGGAAATGAACATGTCGCTATATTCTCTCCGGATTACGTATCCTGGACGGCAAACAAGGTAATCAATCCTTGATATGCGCTGAATGACGGAAAAAAAATCATACGAATCTCTATTAAAACAGTCCCCGTTACTTATTATTGGGTCACCTACTTGAATTCGACTTTCATTACAGATTATCGGAGAGGAACTGATCAGAAATCTGAGTCTAGAAATCCTAGCTGTGGGGCTAGTGACCTTAGTGTTACTCCGTAACTTGGAAGCTTCTTTTTGGGTGATATGCTGTGTTTTATTTACGCTCGTTGATCTACTGGGTTCCATGTATTACCTGGGCTTAACAATTGAAATATCATCCAGTATCATGGTCCTACTATGCGCTGGATTAGCAGTCGATTACGCGGCTCATGTAGGGCTAGAATTTACTCGGATGAAAGGAACTAGAAACGGTTTGTTGTCCATTGAGTATAAAATTTGTTGATTATAGAACACTCTGCCAAACAGTGTTGTATGTACATACATACATACATGATACAAATATAATAATCAACGCTATTCGAGACCAGACAGCAACAAATTATAAAAATGACATCAAACTATGATCATAAAATTGACACGACAGTGTCCGTAGGTACATGAGAATCAGAGGTTACCTCTAGGTAGCAAATATTAGTGCAGAAAAAAGATAACCAATGATCCCCAGTCAGGGTGTCCAGTCGTTGGGCCTTCTGAAATTCAGTAAGCATTCTGGAATATCGAGACACATTTTGTATCCCTTACCATAGTGTGTATAATAAAACCTGCATTTCCCAGTCGACAACAGGGAAAGTCAAGGTTCTTTTTGGTTCGCAACTTATTATTTTTACTTTTGATTTTCCGCTCGAAATTGAGATATAAAAAAATTAGTACTAATTTTAAATCGTCATAATCCGTCGCCCAGAAGCCGCCCACTATGTTTTATATACCGTCATATTTTCATATCATCTATCACTATAATTTCTGGCAAATTTTTTCTTGTGGGGGGCTTCGCTCATCAACCCCGCGAGGACTCTAAATCTGGTTTTTGATGTAATCGTGACAAAAAATAGTGTGTGCAACTCGTGACAAAACCACGAAATGACGACTCGTATGATGGCGACTCCAATCCGCGAAAGAAATTCCCGGCTTCTCGCGGTCGAAATTGTACCTTTTGCGACAAGGGCGTACAATTGAATTTTACACCCGAGGTTGTGAAATTCTACGCCCGAGTTGCAAACATTATTTTTCAACATACGTGTGCGTAAAATTCAACTTTTTACACCCCGTTTCCAGAGCGCAAAATCCCATTTCAACAATTTTTGGAAATTATCGACATCCATTACTGCAAGCTCAGTATTGCGAACCAAAGACTGATTATGGAATCACATAGTGTATACTTTAACGAAAATTTTGAGCTAGCTCGGCTCCACATACACAAAACCGTTACCAAAATCGTATCATTGGCCTTTCTTGCACCTGGCGTCCAGATTTTTGAATGTTTTCGAAATTTCAAAAATCCACCATGTACGTTAATATTCAGGAAATATCTGTACATTTCTTCAGATTCTTAACACATATTTCGGATGAACAGTGGCAAGTTGAAGTACGGCAACAGACTTCGTAAAGACTACGTTTTTTTAACCCTTCGGGGATCATAGCGGTTTCCATGATTTTTCAATGGAAATTTCGTGATAATCGTTGAGCGCAGAAAACTCGGCACTTTACGGCCGTTTTCGAGTTCATGCTCTAATATTTTTGTTGTAGAAGTTATGATCATTTAAACTGAGCCGACTAACCTTTCTGATCTGCCTGTAGGATAGACGCTTTAGGATCTTCTAATATCTTTTTATTGCACACATGCAGGATTCGTTACAAATTTGATAAATTTTATATAATATATTATAAAGCAAATAGTATCTGTTCGCCCTTTCGTCGTGGTATTGGAAATACGTATAAATTATTCTCAATACAGTTAAAGACTGAGCATTTTTCTCTTTTGTACTTACTGTCGGCGCAAAAAGCTTAGTCACCTTAGTTTGAGTGCTCAAACTTCCACAAAATAAATGATAGAGCATAAATTCAAAAAGGGTCGTAAAGCGCCAAGGTTTCTGCTTCCAGTGATTCTTCATGAATCGCCATTAAAAATTCGTGAAAACCGCTATGATCTCCGAAAGGTTGAAAAACGTAGTTTTGTCGGAATGCGATGCCGAATGTCAACTTCAACTCGAAACTGTTCGTCTAAAAGAAGCGTTAAAAATCCGAAAAAAATCAGAGGTTTTCCCTGAACATTGACGAACGGGATGGCATTCCGAAATTTCAAACATGTTCAAATATCTGGACGCCAGGAGCAGAAATACCCAATGACGCGATTCTGGTAACGGCTTGGTACAGGTGAAGCCAAGGCAGCTTAAAATTTTCGTTAAAGTATACACTATTTGATTCCGTGATCAGTTATTACGGTTTGCAATACTGAGCTTGTAGTAATAGACGTCGATAATTTCTTAAATTCGCTACAGGTAACGTGTGTCCCATTCGCGCTATTCATCCATCCATGATATATCAGTAATTATTTGCAAAGATCCTACAATATTTTGACATTTGCTAGTTGTTATATATGACACACGTATGTACATACATGCATACATACTACTAGATCGCAGCACCCCGACGAATTTAGGCAAATTATTTGCCTACAATAGGAGCATTTCCCCCACCGCGGAAGTTTCCTGACCTGTGTATACGACCGTGCCGTACTGCAATTACAGACAAATTTGTTTTGTTTTTCAATTGTCATTGCCGGTGACTGCGAGCAACAATTGCGGCGGAGGAGGCGAAGAGGAGAAAATACAGTGATGAATAGCGCGGATGGGACACACGTTACCCGTAGCAAATTTAAAAATGTAACCACGTCTATTAACGCATGTTCGCTCAGTATTGCAAACCAAAAACTTATTACGGAATCTATAATTAGAAATATTGACTACGTTTCATCGTAGGGTCAGAGTCGGGTCAGGGTTAAATTTGAGCGAATGAATGACGAGATTTGACAAGAAATTATTGTCTTCCTCTCTAATCTTAATTCTCATTGGGTCAAATTCAACCCCTATCCGACTCTTGTTGAAGTTGACGTACGGCAATTGACACCGAAAAAATTTCTCATTGAAATTTATATCACAATGCAGAGAATTTCATTACAAACACGATGGTATTAGGTTGCCTAGGTAAGTTCGGTCAAGACTATGGGTTGCCGTAATTTGAAACAATGCGCGACACAGAAGCATTGCGCGTACTCAGTGCGATAGAGGAGGACTGCATTCGTGCGTAAACGTGCTGGGACGCGTTCCGTTTCATGGATATTTTCTGAGTGAAATACGCTCGGAAATACGTAAGAAAATGAAAAAAGTGCTTTTTGTGCGGTTTAAGAGATTCGATATTCAATTTCGACTATGAAACATTTAAGAATTGTTTCTCAAAGTTATTGTATCAAAAAAAACAGCTTCAAATACTAATGAATAATAATATAATTAATAATAATTATTATTATTGTGAATATTAATGATAAATAATAAGAATAATAATAAATAATAATTAAATATTAATAATTAATCTTTAATATGATCTCACCATGCTGGAAATCGCTGAGAGATTGCAACAATTTTACGCACAATAAACGCAAATTCGATGTGGCTTAAGGTGCTATTAAAGATTCCCGACATTCAACAATAGGGAACAATGCATTCAACCATGCGTAACAATCGAGAATTCGCCCGACTTTAATAGCACCTTACTGCTACTGTTCCTGAGTGTATAAAACTAAATCAAGAAAATTGCGGTTGGTTCGCGGATGGCTATATGAAACCAACAGGGTTCATTGCCCCTGCAAGTTGACGATATCCTGCAATCGACATGCAGTGTAAACTATGACGATTCCTTGGAACTTGAGGATGAATCTGATACCGACTAGTTTTTGTATTAAAACATATACCACGTTTGTATAATAAAGTACATCCATACTACAATAATGTGTTATTGATTTCATATAGTTTTCTAAAGAGATTTATCCATTTTTTTATTTATTTTCGTTGTTTCCTTTATAAAATAAATAAAACTTTGGAAGATAAGTATTTATTATTTATATATTACTCATATATTACTTACATATTATATTGTTAGATATTTTTGTATTTTAACTAGCAAACAAAAATTCATTTTTGTATAATAAATATTATACATTCAATTGTAAGTGTAGTTACTCCTGTTACTCCAAAGTATTGTCTTTTTTGATCACACTGAGAAAAGAGCATGCACACTCTGTTTTACTCATTATGCGTCACGAGCAGCTGCTACACGGCGTCCTCCTCTATCGCACTGAATAGTACACGCAAGGCTTCTCTGTTGCACACTGTTTGAAATTGCGGCAACCCATAGTTGTGACCGATCTTACCTAGGCAACCTAATTTCCAGCTTGTTCCGGTAACAAAACATCCCTGGTTAATTCTGGGTTTCCCCGGTGAGTGGCCACCCGGAGCGCTCACTCGTCATCATTTTTTGTTTTTTGCCACTAGTTGCACAATTTATTAGTTTGAAACTATTTTGTTGTTCATAAAATTTTGATGAATTTGCCCCTTGAAGGTGTACAAAGATTGTCATTGTCCTTGCATTTATTCTCCTCTTTCAACTCACTCGTGTCGGAATCGTAGAAATTGTCACTTCACGCGTAGAGATTCTACAGATTTGAATGGAAAAAAAACAAAATGAACCAAAAATCATGGTGAGATGTTAGGAGATGGAATTAAGTGTCGGAAGATGTCAGGATTTCTGGTGAGATGTTGGGAAATGTTAGCAGATGCTGGGAGATTTTGGGGGATGTTAAGAGATGCTGGAAGATGTAAGAGATTTTTGCAAAAAGGAGATGCGCTGTACACAAATTACCTTGAAATTCACCCATCGCCTCACGCATACGTATGGAATAAAGTGATTTGTTCATTTTCAGAAAGGGCTGTTGCAACAGTCGGTGTTATTGGACCTGCTGTATTTAATGGAGGTCTCAGTACCTTTTTAGCATTTGTGCTGTTAGGAGCCAGCGATGCGTACTTGTTTAGCACGTTTTTCAAGGTATAATAAACTTTTTTTCCTTATATTAAGGGCCGGTTGTTTTGCCTTTTGGTTGAATTGATCCTTTGGTTAAATCTCCAGTTAACACCGTAACTGCCAATCAGAGGTCTGGATAAGCGATTTAACTGTAGGATAAATTTAACCAAGAGGCAAAACATCCAGCCCTGCAAAGAATGGAAAAGCACAAAAGACTAAGAATTGAACTGCTTATCTAGCTAACGAATGTTCGCTTCCAGTTATTGCTGTGCGCTGGGATTCTATGATACGGAATTCATGCAACTCTCAAATGTTTTACATCTTTTTTTGTCTCAGCTATTCACTTGTGTGGTCGTATTTGGATTGTTTCACGGACTCCTCTTCCTACCTGTGATACTCAGTGTGTTTGGGCCAAGCCAATCAAACGTTAAACATATCGGAGAGAACAAGATGCCGCAGCAGCAGCAACCTTCTCTGTCCAGTGAAAGTGAGCAGACAAATTTTCAAATTCCCTAACCAACCAACATCAAACAATACCAAATGAATGTCTGCATTGAATGAACAATTACGACAAACATCTAGGTTGAAAAGATTTGCCAAATTATACTGTTTTAGACCAGAGCAGCGAACTGGAACAACAGGATCAAATGAAGACTGCTTAGACCGTGAATTTAATTCATCCAAAACTTGTCGCCAGGCAATTATTCTTGTAATCATGTGATTACAAAATTTTCCCAATCGATTGCATCATTGTTTATTTTATTTTTCATTTTTTTTTCTTGGTAAAATTTATTCTAGCCATTTTTCACACCATTTGATATTATTAAACGTACATATTTGTCAACTCACATTCTCATTTTTGTCTCCTAGTTTTCACCTCCGTCCACGCATCGTCCCCCTCGATTTTTTCCATATTTTCATCCGCTTCATTATTATTGTCAGTTTCATGTCGTTGAGACTGGCTATGCTCCTGCTTGGCAGATCTGTTTCCGGTTAACCATGCCTGCAGTGGTGGTAACTTCATCAGCTCTGCTATTGCCGTTGATTCATCTCCTTCTAAACAGTATTTATGAAATCTGTGCAACTCTTTAGCAACGTCCGCCGCGCTGTCGTCTTGTAATTCAGTCTGGAATGCTTCGTCCATGTATTCTTCTATTTCAGCAGCAATGTCGTCACTGCTCAGACCCTCTGGAAGAATGCAACTCTAATCCATCAACATTGTCAGTTGAAATTCTCAGGGAATTATTTCAACTCCAACCAACCATTCATGTATAATACTTCTGTGATATAAAAGGGAAAATCTGTTGCCCTTTCTCTACTTCCCATCCCATGATCCACGGCAAGCTGGAAAGTGAGTTTAAAAAGTATTTAGAGAGTCGACAATCTACCAACGCATATAATATCTGATCAATATCTAATTTCCTGTAGATTCATAACTGGTATGAAATTTATCACCACAACAATTGTCTAGTATCGGATTTTGGTGTTATTACAACGGACGGACATTTTTCATGAGTAAATTGTTTACCCGTTGATTTTATACAACACAATACAAAATGAAATGTTCACTGTCAACGCAATTGTCAATTCCCGAATTGAAAAAGGTGAAATCGCGTGTTTTGTGAGATCGACAATTAGATGCTGACCTCAGCCCACTCAAATTTTTAGTTTGTAGTCCAAAAGTGTGCCTGCTAGAACTTGATTCGAATACAATGGGGAAACGTCGATCGAGACATGACGATTCGGACAGACGAAAATAGTCAAGAGTATTGTGAAAGAGAAACAAGAGTGAGTGATTGAAATAGAAAAGAAGCAAGAAGAGAAACAAATGATTACAGTTTAATCCCGCCAAAATAAGACAAACCCTTGAAAAATTCGATACGACCATGTGAACGGGCAATGATGAATGACGAAGGCGGGAGGGATGCTAATGTTAAAATGACGATATCTAAGGTACCTTCAAAGCGGTCCAGTTGCTCAGAACTCGTTCGGAGATCGTTAGAAAGAAATCTTTCGTATTTGCCATCTCGACGTTTACTGGCAATACAGTTTTTCAGCAAACGAACGTCGATGCAATGTAATACATAACCTCCAAATCAAATTGAAATAGCCGTTGACTGAAGAATATTTAAAGACAGCTCACCTCATGGGCTTATTTGTGTCAGTTTTGTCGGTATGAAAACGTATCGAGCGCTCTCTGTCTGTTGAGTGAGCACCATGCACGAATCAGCTTAATTTTGTTTTCTTTTTTTAATCACTTGTTCGTCGTTTGTTGGTGATTGTTAGTCCATTCCCACCGTTGGTTGGTAATTCATTAAGCAATTAAAATTTTAAAAAACCTGCTAGGATATTTAAGTTATGTTAGCCCCTCACCGCCGCTAATTATTATCAAATTCGATTTTATATATGTGCAGTCGTTTGTTCGTCGGTTGTTGGTGTTCAATGGCCATGTTTACACCGTGTCGATTTGATGCGAACCAATACCGAAACAACCAATCATGTGCATGGCTCCGATGGAAATTTCCTAGATAATCTCCGCAGATTGGTTGTTCCGGCATTTGGTTCGCATCAAATTGATTCGGTACTCGGTACTTGTTGGCTACGAAACGTCGGAAATTCCTTAACAATTACCAGCTATGAACGACCAACAAACGATGGCACTGCGTGATATTCGATCAACTTATTGGAAAGGGTAATAATGGCCATGTTTACACCGAATTGATTTGATGCGAACCAAATGCCGGAACAACCAATCCGCGGAGATTATCTAGGTAATTTCCATCGGAGCCATGCACATGATTGGTTGTTTCGGATTGGTTCGCATCAAATCGGCTCGGTGTAAACATGGCCTATGTGTCAAGTCGCTGGATGTCACTCGGGTGCACCAGGCATTGCTTCGCTCAGTCAGTTGTACTCCAGACATCATGCAACTGTGACTCAGGCTTGTACGAGCGATTGGTATATCCATTAGTTATTTATCGATCTTCATCCCGTAAAGGTAGGTTTCTATCTGATGTGTATTCTCGGAATACATTATCAACTATCATATTACTTTCTAATGTCGATTCTCTACTGAAAGAATACTTGTGATAAATAATATAAAGAATCACATTATAAACAACCTAAAAAATGACATGATAAGTTTTGACACGGTATAACCGATTTTGGCAGGTAGTTTTATCGTGTGATTTGTTATATAAATGATCAGATAATGCAGGGAAACGTGAGTTATTTTATAATTTAATATTTCATTATATGATAAATCTAAAAGAAAGAGGATGCTAAAAAACAAATTGGCAATTGAGGGACTCGAACCACGTTTGATGGATTCCCAAGCAGTAACGCTATCGTCTGGACTACGCTACAGTTTACAAGGAACTCAGAGTTTCACGTTTACTACGCTCAACCACAATAAGCGATTACGAGATAAATACGAATAATTATCGAACTTGATAATGATCAAACTCGACCTTTATTTTAACATATGGCAAAGCTCAGGTGGTAGCGTCACTGCTTGCGAATCCAGTTGACATTTTCTGAGCCTCCAGGTTTTTTTTTTTTTCTTTTATTCCTGCTATCTATCAGATTTATCATATAACAAATGACATGATAAGTTTCAACACGTTATGACTGCAGATTTCGGCAGGTATTTTATCATGTCATTTGTTAGGTCCTTTATGATGCGATTCATTATATCATCCATTACGTGTACTTTTTCAGTGTGATTGAAAGTTCGAACACTCCATTGCTGATTTAGTCTATCAGCTAGTTCCCGAAATCAGGCAAAATGGTTCAAGTCGTCCTAAAAAGATGAAGGAGGGGTAAAAAAATTGGTAATTTTCACTAGTTCGGAAAATGTAAGTCCGGAAATCGAAATTGGTAGCTTAATAGCTCTTTGAGGGCTGGAAACAGCGTTTTAATTAAATTTTTTTAAAAACTATAATTTTTTTCAAATCGGCTTTTTTGTGCTGAAAGAAAGTCCTTTTCCTGTTTTTTTCCTTTCCCATCAAATGCAGGAATCGGTTCGTGTCCTGTGAATGCATGAAAGCCCAATACGGCGCTGTAAAAATCCGCTGCTCAAAAGTCTCGTAGTATGCCAAAATTTTGTTGCTGTGCGGTATAGCAATAGAATTGACGCGGTCTTCATTTTGTGTACCCACTCGCATATACATAGACGTTACATTTCGTTCTTTCTAAATGCGCGAGTAATACTATGATACATCCGTATCTCCACAATGAACCACTGCTCTGGGTATTTGGATTTGTGCAATGTGTTTCAAGCGTAAAAGCTTGAGAAATAGTCACTACTGGCGACTACTTAGTCACCTACCATATTTTAGTAATGCTCTGTGAAACCTGGTAGCATTACAATTTCGACGAACATCTGAATTGCTATACCCGGTTACTGTAATTACATCACTTTTTTTGTTCATTGCGTTACAACTTACAACCCGCGATAAGTTCAACTTATGAAGATAGAGGTTCGTAGAACTCCAATGTATGTACTCATGGTACATGTCATGTTACTTGGATCTAAAAATATGATTCTCATGTCTATAGTCATATAACGACGTAAAAACAAAACATGGATGTGACACCACGAATAATGGAACCTTTCCACATAATGTGCCTAATAATTTTACATCTCTTACTTCATCTATATTGCCGAAATCTATCCCTGCATCCATTATTTTATGTGTTAATCATAATTTATTTATCTATTACGGGAGTACGAACAACAATCCCGTTTGAACTCGGGATAGTAACAACTGCTTAGTAAACAGTAAACAAGACGATAGCAGTCGTCGTGAAATTTTGTATGTGAGTGAAAGTACTGTAACAATAAGTGAAAAATGGCCGCGCTACGCCACGTATCGGTGGATAAAGCAAGATGCTACATTGAGAGCAGCAGTGGTTCACTAACTAATGGAATGGTATAATGATGATGCTTTTCTACTGATTTATACTCGAATCACTTTTTAGGATGGGATAAACCGGGGGGATAATATTATGAAAAAGGGCACTGCAGACAGTTTTGGTCCTACAACGATTTGCAGTTACAGAAAACTCAGTTTGATCACTATATCATATCTGATAACCCCTCGTTCATCTTCTTAGGACGACTCAAACCATTTTGCCTGATTACGTGGTCTAGCTGATGACCTAATTTTTCTATTGAATTTTTGTAAAAAAATTCTTGGACACAGGTATAAGACTGAGGCTGAGGTGACTTGCATACACAGGCGCGAGATCATGGACGAGAACATTGTTCAGGGAGCCTCAACAGCGTGCTCAATGGATCAACAAAACAGTTCCGGAGATCACTTCTGGAATTTTTTAGAGACGGAATTAGCAGTGTGTGTACCAGTCTATATAAAAAATATGATGAAGATTAATCGATTGGATAACCCTGTGGCGTTTAGAAAGATAACCAAGCAAACACTGGCCGAATTGGAACATTTTGCACGTGGGCCAATGAAAAATTTATTACCAGAATCTGATAACTTAGAGTTTTACTACGGTGTTTATTTCAAGATACCTGAACAATTTTGTTTTTTAATTGGGGATAAGTTTTTGATCGACGAACTGGTACAGTTTGTACAAAGCAAACCCAACGAGTTTTGGCGATTAAAAATGACTCCAAAAATAGGTGCTCCTGAAAAAGCTAGAATATCCGCTTCCAATGCCAGAAGCGTTGATGAAAATTTGTCAGAAATGGATACCGAAGCCGAACGAAAAATTTTGACACGAATGATACTGAATCAACTCAACGATCGGGTAAATCGAGATAGCTACGAACAAGAAAATTATGAAAAGTTAACATCGAACAAATTTGAGGTTAATGTTTGGATACAAGACATTTATCAAGAAGAAAACATAGCACGGAAATATTCATATATTGCGAGCATAAAGTGCCCTATTTGCTTTGAGGTCAAAACATTATCTAAATGTGGTTATCGAGATAGAAAGGGAAGTAGATGGGTCATATCTAATTTCAGAAGACATATAAGAAGTCATGAACACCGAAGTACAAAGAATATAAAAAAAGAAAAATATCCAAACTCATTCGACGGCTGAGCAGAACAACAGCATTCGGTCTATCATCATCGTATCTCAGAATTTGGGTAAACGTAATCGTACCTCGAAATTCTAAGTAAAATAACAACAATTCGATTTTATAGCGAAAATAATGGTCTTTTTTCACACCAGAATTGTGTGAAAAAAATCGACCCGAAAGAAAAAACTGGTTCGCTGCGAAATTGGAATTGTCGGTCTAAGAACATAAACAATCCGCTAAATTTATTTTGTTCTGCTTACCAGTATTCTATGATAAAATATTCTATGAAAATGATTAACCGTAAGTGATAAAGAGAAAACGATTTCATGCTGCAAATTGATTTCATTCTTCTATGAACAATTCCGATCTCGCGATGAACATCATTTTTTCACGGCCAGAATATTTATTTTCGTCTGAAAATCAGCACCCGGGGTAGACTCAGTTTTTTACTAAATGGGTAAATTTGAATTTGGTGAGGCACGTGATCCCATTCGTTGCTTTCCAGCAAAAGACACAGATGGACACTCAGCCTTGTGATTGATCGGATCCAATGGAAGTGGCCAATATTATATTGCTGAGTATCTATCTGTGTCTCTTGCTAGCCCAGGTGTCACAAAGTCGTCTGATAGATGCCCTAATAGCACAAGAAGAAAGACATAGACAACTTTTTTCTCGTATAAAAAGTCAATAATTTATATTACAAAATGTATCACTAATGTCCGCCTGGAAAATGACTTCTTTCATCCGATAATATAGTTGCTGAACTTAACGATTCTATTAAGTTAATATTCTACATACCTATATGTATAACATGTATCATTCATTATTTATCAGCATCTATAACAAAACATCCTCAACATTTACAAAGGTTCAAGGCTTATTCATCGTACAATATCGCAACGGCATATTGTGTTTTAGAAAGCACATACCTAGTAATATCACTTGACACTAGAAATTTCGTACTTATATTTCAGCGAACACATTTTTCACAAGTAAATAATAACCAGTACTTGACCACTTTTTCACGTGCACTGAATATATATGACAACTAATGATTAGTGATAATACTTTTATTGCAATATTATAGGTTAGGCGTATGCACCTAGTTTTTTCAGTATTCGCTTGGTCCGTCTCTACCAATCGTAATATAATGAAAAATCGAGATACGAATTTGTGAACAACAACATGATTTTACTACCAATAATAATGGAAATACGAATATTAATTTGATACACTCACCATTTTTTAACCTCATTTGATATGAAACACCGGCTACAGGAGCCGGTGCATGGATCACAGCCTTGGTCGTATACACAAGTCCGAAAACTCTCGTGGTGGGGGTAAAGATCTTAAGTATGATAAAAAAATTCGCCTCAATTCGCCTTCAATTCTCACGTAGCAATCTCCATGGTGAATTGACTGAAAAATGAAATTAATTTCCGTTAAACACAAAGCATCTGAATAATAGTTTGTTTTGTCGAAGTACGTGAAGAAATTGTAAAAATACAAGTGCGGAATGATATACCTCTGTTCAATAATGTATGTATACATACACATTAGTTGAATTTTATAATGCATTAGGTTTGCAATAGGGTATGGGATAAAATAAACGAATTAACATTTATTCACAGTTAGTATATGGGGCATTGTCAAATCGAACGGTCGATTTCCCTAACCTCTTTTGATTTCTCTGAAACTTTTTATATTCGAAGTACTTTTCGGAAGGATAATCCATGATTTTTGATTCCGTATGAATATATTATTGGCCATGTTTACACCGAATCAATTTGATGCGAACCAAATGCCGGAACAACCAATCCGCGGAGATTATCTAGGAAATTTCCATCGGAGCCATGCACATGATTGGTTGTTTCCGTTTTGGTTCGCATCAAATCGACACGGTGTAAACATGGCCATTTTTTCGAAACGTTGGTTTGTCCGCCATCTATGGGATATGCATGGAGTTATCTAGATGTGATAGACTTTCGTTCTGCTCTGCCATTCACTCTCATGGATGAAGATAACCAATGGCCGAAGTCATCACATGACAACAACGCGTCGTCGTCGTCGTCGTCTTATTTTCGTTCAGCCGTTTGTGACTCCGTAGTCCGTCACCTTACATCGGGTTTTCTTTTTGTTTGGTTAGACGGCTCGAATAAGTCCCGAAATCCAACAATTGCTCATCACCACTAATAGCCACATATCGATCTCGAATTTCCTCGGCGAAATTAAACAAGTGAAACATGAGGGCGTATTTGGGATACGGATTCACTGGCACCGCTTCGGCGACCATCACCGTTTTAGGTTTGCATATTTTCATAATATATTTCTCGATCTTAGCCTCACGAAGATACCGCATTAATTTCTCCTCATATTTCCGCGGATGTAACCCGCTAGACCGATTCTGAAGTTAGAAAAAAAAAACGGAGAACTCCATGTACCGTTTGCAAAATCACATACAGTCGACCTCAAGATACTTGAGATTCTCCTTTTTTTCTCGCTACCCCGCAACTCAACCCCCGAACTATCCATCAAGTAGCTTCTTCCTCTCGTATCTCTTTTCGTTGTAATTATCATTTCACTTCAATCTTTCTTTCTCTCGTTCCAACACTGTCGCGTGGTACTTGCTGTAAAATGTTTGGCCTCACAGTGCCACACCCCCTTCTGAATCTATGCCATTAAGGAGGATGGCTACATACCTCAAAATCCTAAAAATTAGTTGAAAGTTTAGGGGAAATTCTTTTATGCAAGTCACAAGGTCTGCAAAATTTCAAAACAATCGTTTACATAGTTATCGAATAATTAATTACGGAAATTACACTCTTTTACACAGGCAACATGGAAGAAATTGTATGATATTTCAAATAACTCAATAACTACACAAAAAACGTTGAGAATTTAATGAAAATAGATCAGAATCATTCATCAGACCTTCCGGCAAGAACATTTACAAAAACAGAATGCTTTGTCTACGTATTTATCAAGAAAATATAAGAGTGTTTTGTATCTTTTTCACGTAAAGCTATCATGCACGTTGCGAAGAGTAGCAACATCGCATTGAAGTTGGCCATGTTAAATGGGCGCCAAATTCGAACACACAGATTATCTCAAGTCCTTGCGAATGAGGTCAGTGCTACCAGGTAGTAAAAACTGAACTACGTGTCGCCACATTTCCATGCGCATTCATGCATCAATTAATATCACCCATTTATGCATCAATGATCCAAATAATGTTTCTAAACGCTTACACACGCCCGTGTATAAGCATAGGCTTTCCGCTCTTGCCGCCTGCCCCGCAATGGCGGTAGCCATCCCCCTTAAGCGCGTGTTTTGGTTGAACTGTATACCTTTTTGGACAATAATCAATTAGCTAGTTTAGGACTCGAAATGCATTGAAAAGAGCTTGATGACAAACATTTACTGCATTACTTCAGTTTCCAGTCTTTTCAGAATGTTATGCAAACCGTTTGAGAGGCACGACTGTGCTCTCGGCAACTCAATTTTGTTGATGGCTTTATGGTTCTTGTGTTTCATAACTTAGTTGTAGCGCTCATTCAAGCGATGTTATATCGTTATCTTAATTCAAAGTGAGATGACAGGATCTTATTACTATCGAATCGATACGAGGATACACGAGGCTATGCTGGGTGTACAACGTGAGCGCAACAAGATCACAAATAATAATATCGGCAAAAACTTGTTGATGAAAAAAACTTTAGATTTTCAGGACAATATTCGGCAATCCCTCGCAAGAAAGAAACAGATTTTTCTCAATCGAAAAATTTCAGCTGATATTATTATTCGTGATTTTGTTGCGTGAATGTTGTAAAATTCTACCTTATGATTCATGTTATGGCTCAATTTTGAATTGTCTGTATTACATCGTATGCGTTCGTGATTTTCTATAACATGGTTCATTAGAATTATCAGTGCTCCACTCCTCACATTAGAATAAAGAATTTGACTGATCTAGATTATTTTTTCTGCAGAGTTTAACTCTAATTCTCCGGTAATTGAATCCAAAAGATGTATATCTCTGTGTGTTTTTATCGAATATCATCAATTTCCCAAAACCTTTTATACCACTGAAAGTTGGGAGTCCACGAAGTACAGTACCGAGTACGGAGTTGCAGTATCCGCAATTTCTGAGGTATTCCTTAGAGCACCGCCGAGTAGCTTAAACCAAATTTCTATCCAAACAACCACAGCATTAACGTAACAAGGTCACAGAGAATAATATCAACTGTTCGTCCATCTCAACAACTCGAAAATGCATTTCTCCCCCGCCATTAAGGTGGTAAAATAGCTGATATTATTCTCCGTGATTTTTTTACGGTAACGTTATAAACTGCAGCCTCATAAATCGTCTGATTTCTCCAAGGGGACAGCGAGATCAAACGGTATTGAAAATGATTAAGATCCAATCGAAAATCTTCTCATTCTTCATACAAAGTGAATTTTCTCGATTCAAAATATCACAGAGTCTATTGAAACACACCAGGACCAAAGCCGTGTGGTAATTAAACTTAGATCTTGGATATTTATCTATCATGACTTTACCATCAATTTCCAATGTATGTACAAGAATGTCCTCTGCAGGGCTATTCTAAACTTCCCTTCAACGTTAACGTGGGCATTAAATTAACACACGCCTTAAAAATACGATTGCATACTTCACGAAGTTGCTGTCAGTTAATCCAAAACTAACCAAGCTACGTATTCAAGATTCGATTGACTGTCAAGAACGTGTAACGTTCAAAGGAATGTACTCACCGAACAGTTAAATGAAAGAAAAATAAAAAAAAACATATATAAATAACAAACTTTAAACTGTAGGCCCAATGGAAATGATAATAGATTCAATCTCTATTAAATGCATAGCTTGCTTAGTTTTCGATTAATCGACAGCAACACCGTGAAGTATGCAATCGTAATTTCAACACGCGCGTTAACGTTAAAGCCAAGTTCAGAATAGTGTTGCTGGAATTCCATTTTCATCGGTTTTTTTGTTTTGTTTTTGCAGTTCTTTATTACCTACTAACTGGGAAGGGTGAGCGAGTCAGTTTTGCATGGTAAGAAAAACTATTTTATATACGTGGCGTTCAGTTAGGCCAGATAAGTTGTAAACTAAATCTGGGAGAGTACCAAGAGTGACAAGGTTTTACGCTAATGAAACAACATGACGAAGAACAGACCTTTCTGAACTTGGTAGATTTTTTTGCCATTTCTTGTAAGACTTGATCGATTGTTTGTTGTTGTTGTACCATTTCTTTTGATAAAGCATTTCTAAGTACATTCACCCGTTGTTTCTTCATCTTTCAATCTCAATTATTCTTCTTCACGTGTATTTCGCAGAATCAATCTTTTTGTCAAGTTATGTCAATTTCCAATTATGTAAAATTGATTTCCAAAATTTTGAAACTCCGATTTATGAAGGGTTGAGGATTAAGATTTCTGGGTGGAATCAAATCTCTCTTTCCGACTCTCGCAGTCCTAGAGTTCCGCTGCCAAGATCATTTTGAGCCCCAAAAGCTCTGAGAATTCATAAAACTGCTAAAAGATCCAAATATCGAATACACTTGACAGAATATGGCTTCGATTCTCATTTCTTATATCCTTGCTCATTTAGGTGTCTAAGCTTGAGGAGTAAGTTTAAAAAATTCAACGTTTTCATTCAAAAAATCATGCTCTATTTATTCTAGGTTCCTGACAGAAACTTCCCCATATATGTGGGCCACTACCGGTATTGGTCTAACGGTAGCGCTCTCCGTCGCTGGAGCAGCTATGTAAGTATGATCTGCAGATTGCGCAGCAATAACAATTTCAGAATTCGATCAATATGCGAAATCCATTTTTCTCTTTAATCATGAAGATTTGAATACATCGTCGAGCTCTGCTGAAACGCATCTCCATAACGTTTTCCACTTCTCATAGGTTATGACTCACGAAAGTTGGGGCTATGAGAGCCCAAAAATCCTCTACATCTCCTCAATTTTCCAATAAAAACATTATTCCCACCGAATAAATCAAGTCCTGTTATTTCTCCCAGGGGGATCCAAACGACTGGAACATCGATAGTCGGCGGTGGTGTAAAGGCGCCGCGCATAAAGACAAAAAATTTAATCTCTGTTATCTTCTGCGAGGCTGTAGCCATCTACGGTCTCATTACCGCCATTGTGCTGTCAAACGCCATCGTGGAATTTGATGCCACTAGGGCAATGAATGAGGAGATACTTAGATCCAAAAATTCGATGTCTGGTTATGTGATGTTTGGATCTGGCTTAGCAGTTGGTTTGGTAAATCTGGTCTGCGGTTTAGCAGTTGGTATCGTTGGCTCGGGAGCTGCACTTTCCGATGCTGCTAATGCCTCGTTGTTCGTCAAGATCCTTATCATTGAAATTTTCGGCTCTGCCATCGGTCTCTTTGGGTTGATCGTCGGCATTTATATGGTATGAAAAACGTATTATTGAGGCCTGAGTGCAATAATCGTGAGCTGCAGCGATATATTTAATTGACAATGATTGCTTCTTCTTTCATTCTTCCAGACATCGAAGATCTCTATGGGTAATAGTGCTTAGAAGCTTGGATACTCAATGAGGTACCCAAAATCAGTGTCCCGGCGAGAAACCTGGTGTATAGATGGTATCATAAGGTATATCTATGTATGAGTCATGTGTATATATAAAAACATGTGAGATATATGCGAAATACTTCTCTCCATAACTTGAAATCGAAGTTTCTTATTGTAAACGTTGCTTTTACAGTTCTAAATGGACATGATTTGACGTCTTCGATTAATTTGTAAGCTTACATTAATTATTCTTTATTTATTGAACACGGTTCGAAGATTCTAAGCAGTCAAGCATTCTCTCTAGGCTCAGTCTTTGCTTTGTTACATACTCACCTCTGGATCCTGCACACAATAAATCTGACGTTGCTCGTTTTTGAAATGTGCTCCCATTTCAAAGCCGACCAACATAAGTCGTCAAACTGTGAATCTTAGTCCTGAATAATTAGATTATAAAACGTGACATTCTACTCCCAACTCTTTTTTCCCCTTTATTGTAAATATTCTATGCCTCTGCGCTGTACATGAAATAATCACGGGCGTTATAATAAATGGTGTGCTAGAAATAGGTATTGTAAATGTGAATTATTACATAGAAAAATTTAGTCATACGTTAATTAGTATTAACATACATTTATGTTACTCTTACTTATACTCTTTGATCTTCTTCTTTATCGAGGGTTCCGGATGTTTATTTTTGATTATCCTTCCACCCATTTTTTTCTCCATCTATTTTTCCTTGTAAATTTAATTAGCTTGTGAAAAACATTACATAAAGTATTATATCTTCTAGAGTCTGTATGATATAATACATTAATAATACTCTGGTGAAATAGTACTGTGAATAATGTTTAGATGAGCGTAGAAGTAAAGATGTCATGAATAAATTGTGAATCATTAAACATTCGGAATTGATAATTGCTAATTGATATTCTATCTGCATAATATATGGGGGATTCCATGGACGTCCGATCAATCGCCGATCCTCACCCCTCCTAATTTTGAAATTAATTTTTTCTCCATGTAACCTTGATCCCAAGAAATAGTCATGATTCAGTTTGAAATTTTTCGAGACCGAGTTTGGGAGTAACGAATCCCCAAAGATCTCAAGGTTTGTGAAAAATGCTTTTTTCTAACCATTGAAGCTTGATATTTGTATGCTTTTCCAAACACTGGTTCATACGAAATGTGTGCCAGCGATTGGTCGTGGTGAACATGTACTTATCGATCGTCTTCATCCAGGGAATCAGAGAAAACAGCACCGAAACAAAATAAAAGAATAAACATTTTTTTCAGAGTACACAATTCCTCGAAATAAACAATTTCATATTTCTATTTCATGAAAAGTTGAATTTGAGTTAAAATTGTTGAATTGTGTGTGTTTTAGTTTTTTGTAACACATCCTTCCGCCTTGTAGTTCGTTCACCTATTATGTGCATCAGTACTTCGAAGTCTGAAACATGTACACGATACAGGAACTCTGCTTAGGAGAATTAAAACAAACTGATACAGTACTTGGATAGATTCTTTAATTTGAATTGTAAAATATATTGAACGTTGACATAATAATCTGTAATATACTATACATAACAATGATAATAATATACGTATTATACCTATATACTCAAAATAATTCGATTTGTAACATGGCTTGACAGTGACTGAAGTAATTGGCTCTTGTGAAATGTGACAATTTCGTGTGTCATGAGTAGTATGTAAACTAGAGAAAAATGTTTGCAGATTATGCACAGAAAATGGAGTGTCACGCTGCTCCAGAAAAATGTCTCTCATGACCGATGTCACCAACAATGAATACCTTTTATTCATTGAATGAGGATAACATTTTAACATGGAAAACTTTATTTTATTCAATGAATAACATTCAGTCTTCAATTAAAACGTCATTCATTGTTGGTGAAACCGGAAATTGAACCATCAAGAAAGTTTGTTGAATATAAAAATATACTCGGTTTTCAAAAGTAAATCTAATGAAATGATGTATTTCATTAATGCTTGTCGATTAAAAACTGTGATCGT
The DNA here is from genome assembly GCA_963170745.1 of Phymatocera aterrima. Classification (NCBI taxonomy): domain Eukaryota; kingdom Metazoa; phylum Arthropoda; class Insecta; order Hymenoptera; family Tenthredinidae; genus Phymatocera; species Phymatocera aterrima. The sequence goes on along the minus strand of OY720673.1, from coordinate 2,792,397 downwards.
TATTTCACTTATAATGAGTATATAAAGAGATAAGGCACGATTGAAAGCGAGTATATTATGATGATCCGCATAAAATCGATTTTTTTTCCTTGCTCCTGTATAAGAAGCAAGTTATTGACTTCAGAGATTGTGGCACAAGGAGATCTCTGTAGCTCATGCCGGGATTCTTTTCTATTTGAATAACATAGGATAATGATTTCTTACCATAATATTCACCTTATTTAGTCAGAAACAACTGCTACCAAATTCTGCCGGACATTCTACAAAAATGGTCTATGGAACGAAGAACGTCAGTTCAGTACTATTGAGAAATATGAACGTTGAAAGTCTATTTCGAAAAAAAATTATATTAAAAACATTCTCATGAATGTATTTCAGAACTTTCCAAACTGAGATAACATAGTCGTCCAAAGTATATGCTGGGAAATGATTTTTTGTCTTGACAAGTTTTGAGTACGCGGTCACGTGACCGATTTTAAGAGTTCTTCAGAGTCTTGGTCTCGTTTTTTTGCAAAAGTTCGAATCGATTTGGAATATTTTCCATAACAATTGTACAGGTACCAAGAAATGCGCTCTGGTCAATTAGGTGTGAAAGATCATCACAATAATTATCAATTAAATAATTTGTGAAATATAATCTCAAATCCCGTCTCGCAACAAATTAAATATTACAAATTTGTACGATATTTATTTTTACCTAGCTGACACTTCATAATTATTTTGCAAAACACCCCAAATCAAATCAAAGACTTGCGATAAAATGAGACCGAGATTCTGGCCGTGTTTCTTTTTTAACTGGCAGTACTGCCAGTGCAAGTGTTCCTAGTCTGTTCCTTGCGCCGGTAGGTTCGTCAATACAGCCATCTCTCTTTGACACGAGCTTGCAGTACTGCCAGTGAATAAAGGAACCTAACTTCTGACAAACTCTAAAATTTGTCAATTGACCCCGTGCTCGAAATTCCTTGAGGGGCTATTAAAGGCGCGTGAAATTGTTATACATTGTTGAATGTATTGTTACGTATTGTAGGACGCTGTGAGTCTTTACTAGCACCTTAAAGACATATTCAGACCCATTGTTACTCATTCTTAAAAACATTATTATCACTTCAGAAATGGAATTCGTTGCTAGACCTACACCAAACAACCGATTAGAATGAAACTTTGGGGAGTGGATGCAGTATTTCTGCAAGAAGTGGCTGAGTATTTTATTCCTACGAAATATTGAATCTTCTATCGAGAATTAAAATTTTTCCAATCTAACCTATAAACGAACCTAACCTTACTTTCAGAGATTCCCGAAAAACTTTGAATTCTCTTGGAATTTCAGCAAAATGAAATATCTAGCCACTTTCTGCCAAAATTCTGCATCCAATCTTTTAAGTTTCGTTTTGATCGGTTGTGTGGTGTAGGAATGTCGACGAATCGCGTTTCCGTAGTGATAACAATGCTTCTAAGAATGAGTAACAATCGGTCTTAATGTCTGGTGAATATGTCTTTAATAGCCCCTTAAGGTTTCCGTAGTGCACCTTGCGGTCATGTGGCTTTACATTGCCCGTATGCCCTGCTTTCCGCTCTGAGGTCATTACCTAACTTTCTATTGATGAGCGCCATAAAAAGAAATATTGATCCTTTTTCAGTTGCCCTAGTGTGTTCAGGTATTTCGAATGTAGCTTATTTTTGTAATAATATGTCGTGAATTTCTTTAAACGCCGATTCCAAATTTTGTATATAATCAGTTTCATTACGTCGGTCTTTGTAGGTTGTTGCTACAGCTCCGAGTTTTGAGTCTTGGATCATGTACCTGAAGTCATGGAATGAAAAAAATTCAGAACACTGCGTGATTATAATTTTTCACAGATGAGGAAACAATACTTACCCAATGCCGTAGCCGTTTTCAACGACTGGCCCAAATCCTCCAGCGGCAACAGCTGGACTCGACAAAGTTGAAGTGGAGAGAATATTATGATTCAGAGCTTCGTACGCTGGGTCTTCAAAGATCGTGGGTTTTTGAATACCAAGTTTGTCCCACATTTTATTGAGCCCGAATAAATGCCTGTCGAATCCCTGTCCTGGTAAGATCAGTATCAAGTATTACATAATTCCAATTCTCATGGCAATGTGAAAATAATGTAGTGAATTATTGCATGCAATTGAATTGATGATAAAATCAAATGAGTACGCATGGCAGTGCGAGAACAGAACACTTGGTGTGTTCTGTGTAACTTTGTACACCAGGTTCGATGTTGAAAAACCGCAGGAAGAATCAACAAACGCCACAAAAATAGAATTTACAATATCTTCTGGGATTTGATACAATGTAGTAAAAAATCACCACGCGCATCTGACATTCCCATTAGGAATTAAACATACCCATTGCAGCTTCTTTGGTGAGACGATTATGAGTGTTACTGCATTCAATGATCATTTTCTTTAGCCCAGCTTTTGAAATCGTTGATCTGGAATTCGTCATCGCTTCACAAAGCGCTTTGGTCTGTTTAGTACAAGACCTGATGGTTTCAGTTCTACCATGTTTGAACGCGGCAGTACTGCAGGATTCGTAAGTAGCTACCATTTCTCTCGCTAGTTTGTAGTAAGCAAGTTGGAATGCGAGCTGCATGACTGCATCAGGACTAACACCAAACACTTTACACTCCTTTTTCCCGAACCCCTCATAAATGACGTAATCCATTCCAAGCCGCTGAGTCCACTTGTTATACTGTTCTGTAGCTTGATTGATCGCTGTAACGATTTTGGCGTCAGTAATAACATCCAGTTCCTTAATTGACGGATTCGAAGACACTGAGGATACATCTTCGGGATGGAACATTGGGTTTTCTGCTATGTCTTTTTTCACGTCCTGAAATAATCATGGAGAATTCATTTGAGATATTGAGATTCGCCGGTTCTAGATCCTCACCTGAAAGTACCTCAAAATTGCGACTCCATCACCCCATGAATGCTCGAAATTAACACCAGCAGTTCCATCTTTCGCTACGATTAAAGAAAAGGATTTGTCGAACCATCTGTTGACTCCTGTACCGTGCAAGAACGTCCGAAATAGTTTTTTATAGTCACTAGCTAAAGATTCTTCATCTAGAATCAACAACAGTATTGCAGAATCGATCGTTTTCAGCAGTTTTTGGTTCCCTATTTCTGCTAAGTGATGCCTTGTCACGGCCCAAGAATCGCGCTCGGTAGTTGTTAATATTCCAATCGGATTCACGGCACTTTCTAAATCCGCTTCAAGAATCGATTTTAGGCTTGAAGCTATTTGCTTTGGCGGATGGATACTATTATCTTTGTCCAGTACATCGAAAGCATAAAAGTGTCCTTTTCTCATTACAACTATGTGCTTTGCTGCAGTGTCTTCGTATATCATGTCTTTTTCCAGTTCTGGGATTCTCGTAGTGTTGAAAAGATTGTGATATTGTGACATATCCAATGGAAATGCCTGCAAGAACAAATATTACGATTCGAGAACAAATACAGTACATGGAAAGTCTCTGAGAGAATTCATCATTGAACTCAAATACATATAAACCATTCTCGAAGATCTCTATGAAATTATGCCAAGTGTTTTCTTGCTGACACCCCAGCATGCTGGGTTGCCCATCAAAAGTGTGTCCCGTTTCCAGCGAACCAAACGGTTTGGCAGCTGATCAATTCCGTTTATTGTAGGCTGTGACATCAAAGAGATATTCTCCTTGGTGTCAGTGGCTGCGGCGCTATTCAACCGTGCCGTTCAATGGCATCAAACCCAGTCCAACAACCAAGCGGGATCCCGATAAGTTGATTGTCCCTTCACCCACTGAATGCCAAGAACCGGGCAACCTATTATAGGCGGCCCAACACACTGAGATGTTAGCAAGAAAATACCCAGCTTTTAAATCTGGAGCTCTGTAAATTATTTTGTGATAATTACATCCTTAATAACTTATTGGCATAGATTGCAAGGCTTATGTATAGAAATAATATTAGCAATTTGTTCACCTTAAATAAATAGGCTCCATACCAAGATAAAAAGGGTGGTAATAGTCCGGTAACTTTTCTAAACATATCAGTATCTGATTTCTTAGGATTCATGTGAAAAACTTCCGGCTCCAAGATATTTTTTCTCAAAGATTTCATGAATCTTAAAGAAGAAATGAGGAGATTTGTTGACTTGATTAATTGCCCTTCATATCGCAGGTCTTTTTCAGGAACGAACGCAATTGCAGGATTGTAATTTATCGGCAAAGGCTTACGGTCCCTCAAGTACATGTCGAACCAATATTCTGTGACGTAACTAGTATGCCGGTTCTTCGAATCAAATGCCTGTAATTCTTTCTGTAGAGCTGGTCCCTCGCCAGATAAAAATCGTTTCACGCATGACTCCGTATGCCGTAGTTGTTCTTCTATCAGTATCGGCATTTGTGCCATCAAGTAACGCTCACAGGTTTTCTCCAGCTGAGGAATAGGCAGGCGTGGTAACGATGCTTGAAAGTGCATCGTATTGAGTTTGCTTTTTTGTATATATTCATAATCTTCTCCATTTTCAGAACCCACCGCCGGGCTCTTCGTGCTTCTGGATATACAGAAAACTTGACAAATCAAGTGTTTGAAATAACTCGATATAGGTGTCGGGGAAGATTAAATACTCTTTATATCATGTCCTTGGTGCTGCCGCCCCCCGCCCTTTGCTGCTGTGAGACGGAAACGATTATCAATATTTATTTTTGGGCAAACTAATTACTGAGCTTAACTAGCTGATTAAAAAATACCACCCTGTATAGCATAATCCATATAGATATTCAACGAGTTTCAATTATGATCAATTGCAAAACTGCAGCCAGGTATAAGATTCAATTGAGGAAGTACAATTTGTTGGCGGTAATTCTCAATCGAACATGGGGTAAGATAAACAAAAATTTTAATCTGTCGATACAACAATTAATAAAAAAACACGTCAAGTGTCGTGGGAGACCCAGTAAGAGCGAAGCTCTCAACGCATTTTTAAAATTTATTATTATACCTCCGGGCCATACGAGGATACTTTTCGTAGTTTATTGGGAAAGTAAAAAAGATTAAATTAAATTAATCAATGGAGAAACATAACTTTATAAAAAAACACTTGTTCGGTGGTCGGTGGATAATCTACTGGAATCCATTATTACACTACACACTGTACTCCGTTCCACAAGAGACCGATCTCCGATCTCGCTCTCACTCTGCCAAGATCGCTAAGGCGCTGGCGTGTGAAAGAATTTGCAAATTCTTTTATTGGAACAAAAAATACATTCAAAGATCCACAAATTTCATCTGAACCACTTCTCGAACTAACATGCTAGCATTGAGAGCTAAAATTGTTGGGAGAATACTTTTTTGCTTAAATCTTCAGATTTTTTTAAATTCGCAAGTCCCACACCTGTTGTAAATATATCCCAAAATACTTCATGAGTATTCCATGGGATCAAGGTTGTATGGAGAAACATTCATTTAGAAATCGGTAAGGGCGAGGGTCGGCAATTGGTTGAAATTCCATCGAATCCCCCGCATGTAATAATTCAAAAGCTATAGTTTCGGTAATTTTCATTGGATACCGCGGATGAAATAAGTAAAGAGAGAACCTAAACAAAATCTCAAACTGCTATCATAATGATTATTCTTGGTTCAATGCCTTGAATATGAATGTGATAGGTTATGCTAACTTAACCTGACCTGAGCTAACCTTAAAATACGTTTAAGAGAATCGCGTACGAAGCGATAAAAGTGGAATAAAATATGAAGATTATACCTAGATCGTTGCAATGCGAGCACAGTGCGATAGGCGTTTACCTGAAATATGTTTCAGATTTGTATGAGTACAATGTACGATGGGATTATCAGAGGAGACGAACACATTCGATTGATTCCAAAATATTCACCTTGATGCATCTCGGATTAACTTTCTTAGCTACGAGCAACGACATTTTTGATATTTGAATTTCGTGAATATAAGTGAACTGTAAACATCACACAACCACTTGTTGTCAACATGCGTTCTCTGGCTGGAATTGATGATTCTTGTTTGCACTGTATTTGGCGTCACTGTTGAGTATTCAAATACTAGAAGTGAACAAAATTCCACGGGCTTTATCCTTAGAGCATATAGACATGGAGGGAGCCTTCGGGCTGAAAAGTGGCCGATCACGGACTTAGGCCAGATAGAGAAAGCAACAGCACAGGATATCGGTTCTCCCTCTGAGCCAGGAGCGTAGCGTCGTAAATTCAGTGCCCGCGTCGGTACCAGAAACGGAATTCAGATTTTGTATCGTATTCTCGAAAACTGTATATTATCTTTATTATAGTGCAATAAGTGGTGTCATATCATAACATTTATATTATAAGAAAGTATAATACTTTAATAATTTATTACATCTTTAATTGTAACGTGGAAGGAAGATGAGGAAAAAGATCAATTCCGTTTGAAATAAAAACTGCATTGAAATTTAAAGGATACAATTATACGGTTTTTAGGTTATATAAAAAAAGTCAGCGATTAACTGTGTCGTAAAAAATTATAATTTTATTTATCAATAACCAAGCATTTGAGTAATTATAATTTAGTTTGTACTATACTTACTTAATTAACAAAAAAAAAAAATTATTAGTTCGTACTTATTTGTGTACCACTTATTCGTGATTGAAGAGAATATACTTCGTATACCGTTTACACAATCCAGTGACTGGAAGCATTGTATTTCAAAATGATCACTGCATACATACAAGTATTTTTGAATAAGCGGAGGGCAATGCTGCCTCAAAACCTTCATCCATGCTTCCCTCAAATCTTCGCGAGTTGGTAGCCTGTTTTATACTGAATATAGGTATGTGAGAACGGTGAAAATTTAGTGTGGACGGGAATGTAAAGAGTAACCTAACCTATACAATTTCGTAATAACTGACGCTTAAACCACCTGGATCGTCACGTTGTATTTTACAGACGGAGCACTTCAAGACCATGATTTCTTATAGTTTATAAGATATATTGATAGTACGATAATAATAACCACTTGACGCACGGGCTTTTATAGTACGCATCGCGTCACGTAGTTTCTGCGAGTATAGGTGGGTATAGGATACTGCGGGGAGAACTGATATCCTGTGCTGTTGCTCTCTCTATCTGGCCACTTTTCGGCCCGAAGGCTCTCTCCATGTCTATGGCCATGTTTACACCGAGCCGATTTGATGCGAACCAATACCGAAACAACCAATCATGTGCATGGCTCCGATGGAAATTACCTAGATAATCTCCGCGGATTGGTTGTTCCGGCATTTGGTTCGCATCAAATCAATTCGGTGTAAACATGGCCTATATGCTCTAAGGTTAATCGTGTTTCATTCCACCAAGCTAGTTGCGAGTAGTCCATAATTATGGCTGCGTTCCGAAATACTGGCAGGACAGTCAGCAGTCCGTCTTTCTTGCTGTATCAGGTTCCCGATGAGCTGTCTCTCTTTCGCTGAAATTTCAGCGTGGACAGCTAATTTCGGAACGCAGCCTATATAGTCAAAGGTATTACGGCGTAGCTCACCTTCCTTAGTAACATTTCACACCATGGTAAATAATGCTAGGTGATAATATGCATTCCTATCATTTACTATTTACAGTATTTACTATCAAAACATGTTTCCTTGAGGCTTGAGTTGAGGTCATCTTCTCATCGCATGTCTAACAATTAACAGGTAGTATTTAATATTTACTTAATTAAAATTCTATGTGTCAGACAATGACTTGCTCAGTGTTCATTAATCACAATGCTTGTATTATCATCTTATAGGACAAAAGCAATAATTAGCTTATAAAATAGTGCAAAGACTTTTTTATCGTTTTACTCGCTTGATCAATCCTCAAATGCATTGGACAGAGCAAAGCTAACTACATTTTGCCAATTTCAGTAGCCAGCGCGGATATTTATGCTCATTCACATCCTCATACTTTGCAGACAATTAATAGATTGATGATATGGTACAGGGGAATTGAAAATGAGTGATAAAATTCAGTCAGGCCAGCCACAGCCCATCGTGAAAATTGGCCACTACACTCTCGGCCAAACTCTGGGCGTTGGTACTTTTGGCAAAGTAAAAAGTAAGATGATCACTTGGTCATTGATATAACTCTGTAACGTATGTAGACCTATTTGCACGATAAATTCCTTTGACAATTAGAGATTTCATTGAATTTCATGTGCTTCGAATGATTCCTCCGAAATTCAATCGAAATTTTGACACTAAACCTGAATGATACCATGAGATTTTCTGGGGTATCGTCAGACTCCGCATGATTTGGGCTCAGATGTTATGCCATTCCAGAAGTTTCAGGATTCTGATGACCCCAGTTTATTTGTGAATTGCGCAATCCATTTTACAGAAGACTCAGAAAATTCTGATGGATTTTATGAGCCCTCACGGGATTTGAGATATAGAAAATTTTCAAAGATTCAATGTCGGTTATCGTGAAGTTCCCGGACGTTGTATTATTTTCATGAAATTCTCGTGATTTTATGCAGAATTCTCCGATGGAGTTTCATGAAACTTGAAGGATCATGCAGAGGTTTCATGATATTTCTATGGTATGATTTCATGTTCAATTACAAAAGTAGGTTTTTCCTTACAGTCGGAGAACATGCATTAACCAAGCTCAAGGTAGCAGTGAAGATCCTGAACCGACAGAAAATAAAAAGCCTTGATGTGGTCGGAAAGATACGGAGAGAGATTCAAAATCTCAAACTCTTCCGACATCCTCATATTATCAAACTGCAAGTTTACTTCATACTTAATGCTCATTGATTCTTGAAATAATTATTCACATTCTTTCATCCAAATAAACTACTTATCATTGTGCCAACTTCCTTATACATAGAAAATATCAGATTTTAATGTTTCTGTTTCTATTTATTTTCTGCACTTGCCAATATTTTGTATCTTTTCCATATCAAGCATGTGAGTTCCTGAGAATCAAACAGGGTGTCCAGCACTACCGGAATTAAAAATTCCCGAATTTTCCTGGTCATAATGGAAATTCCCTGACATTCATAGTTATTTTCTAGCTGCATAACTACTGAATATGAGTTGTTTCAACTGATTAATTCTGAATACGCATGATACTAATTGTAAATACTATGCTTGTCAATAATTATAAATTCCCGAGTCATCTGAATTTCCCGCAAAGGAAGTGAAGGCAGTCATCGGTATGTATGCACAATGTACAATGAGATGTACGTAAACAAGTCGGCAGTTTGAATTTATATTTGTTAACGCAAAAAACAGACATCAAGTGCACATACGTGACTACTATCGGATCAAAAAATGTGGTTGTGTGGGTTTAGAACTCTATATCCAAGCGGGAGAAGATCTGTGAGCATTGTACGGAACAGTTTCAGAAACTGTAGAATCTTCTACGACCAGCAATTATACACATTACTTTTCGAAAGATTCACTGCAGTAGATGTAGCCTTGGTAGTATTGAAAAACGTAGACTTGGCGAGTTTTTTGTCGTTGATTACCTTCAACGCGTTACAGTTTACTCAATAATGCATATAGAAATTTGAAAAAATTTACACGTAATTCTTTACAACATATTCAATTGTTTCTCAGAAATCGGGCTGCGCTGTGGCCCACTCCGGTGGGACGATCGGCATAATGTATCTTGAGTTTAAGATGCTATTACAGACCCATTTTCACCGATTGTTACTTATTGTTCAAAGTATTCTTATCATTCGGAAACGCGATTCGTCGCTACTCCTACACCACATATCCTATTTGGATGAAACTTTTCCAATTGGATGTAGTATTTTGGATGCAGAAAGTGGCTAAGTATTTCATCTCCACGAATTGTCGGAGAGTTTTATCAAAAATTCAAGGTTGTCCAATCTCATCTACGAACAAACCTGCCCTAACAGTTAGGAACCCCCTAAAACTCAGAATTTCCTCAAAATTTTAGCAAGATGAAATAGTTAGCCACTTTCTGCTAAAATACTGCATCCAATCGAAAAAGTTTCAGTAATTGGTTGTTTGGTGTAGGAGTGGTGACAAATCGCGTTTTCGAATGACAACAATACTTTGAACAATAAGTAACAATCGGTGCAAATAGATCTTCAATAGCACGTTAAGGAGAAACCGTGAATGCAATGAATTTTTCTCATCAGATAGAAATTTCTGTATTTTCTCGAAGAATTATCTAACTTATCACAGACAATTCTGACTACCATTGTCTGAAATTGTAATTCCACATAGTACTGCATACAGCTACTATAATTTAGAAACTCAGCAGATTATGAAGATGACCCACAGATAAAGCAGCGGCAAATCTACGTTATTTATTATAATTCTGTAGCGATATCTATGTCGGGGAATTTTCTGAAAAGTTATGTACATAATAGCTGGATATAAAAGATTCCATGATTTCAGAAACAGTACCATACAATATGACATTATTTAATATATTGAAGAAATAATTTTGACAGAACATCGAATAAGTTTTATTAAACCTCAATTGTCAACATTTTTGGCATCCAACGCGGTGCAGGGCACTCATTGATAGACTGATGTCAAAAACTGATGCAAGTTCCCTTCGATGAAAGCTATTTAGATGATATTATAGATAGATAGATAGATGATATTTCTCGGGTTTTTAAGGGGATTTAAAAAATCCCGTATAATTCCCGGTTTTTCAGGAATTCCTAGTCGCTAGACACCCTGTTGGAAACCGACAGGATCCACTTTGAAATCTTATCAAGTGATGAAAGTAATGAGAGAAGACTCTAGAAACATTTTTCGGATAACTTTAACGGCAAATGTAATCAGGACGTATTCATTGTTCTGCATTCTGCGCCACAATTTCACCGAAATCGATATGAGTTTATATACACAGATTTTTATTTTTTTTTTGTACAGATATCAAGTGATCAGTACTCCGACGGACATTTTTATGATAATGGAGTATGTATCAGGAGGAGAATTATTTGACTACATTGTCAAACATGGAAAACTAAAGGAATATGAAGCCCGAAGGTTTTTTCAGCAAATAATTTCTGGCGTTGACTATTGCCATCGCCATATGATCGTACATCGTGATTTGAAACCTGAAAATTTATTGCTCGATCACAATCTGCACGTCAAGATCGCTGATTTTGGTAAAACAATGAAATACAATATTAAAAAAAAAATAGAATTGTGATTAATTATGAATGTATATGACCTTCAATGAGGTCCAATCTACAGAACAGCCAAATTCAAACTTTTAGAGTTTAATCCCGGAAGTACGCTCATTAATTTCAACTCTGTGCACAGGATTATCAAATATGATGACGGACGGAGAATTCCTTCGAACTTCGTGCGGCTCACCCAATTATGCGGCGCCAGAGGTCATTTCAGGAAAATTATATGCCGGTCCAGAAGTAGACATTTGGTCCTGCGGCGTAATCCTCTACGCTCTCCTGTGCGGAACTCTGCCTTTTGACGATGAGCACGTGCCAACCTTGTTCAGGAAGATAAAAAGTTAGTGGATCACTACGATGGAAGCTGTTTTATGTACTTCTTACCATTCCCAATGACACTGATACTAGGTTTTTCCCGACCAAATGAATTCTAGTACCCGAACAGAACTATTTGTCATTAATTCTTTCTGTCTCTAGCCGGTATTTTCCCTATCCCGGAATATTTAAATAAAACTGTGGTGAGTCTACTGTGTCATATGCTACAAGTGGACCCGATGAAAAGGGCTACGATAGAAGACATCAAGTGAGTCATTTGATCTTGTATTTATATTGAAATTAATCATAATATTTATACCAATATTTTAATTCTTTCCTAATTTCTCGTCTTCACGAATCAATAGGAAGCACGAATGGTTCCAGAAGGAGCTGCCCACTTATTTGTTCCCATCACCGGTCGAGCAAGACTCTTCGGTGATAGATATAGGGGCTGTTAACGAAGTTTGCGACAAGTTTAACGTGAAAGAAACAGAAGTACATTCTGCTCTGCTGAGCTGTGATCCTCACGATCAATTGGCCATAGCTTATCACTTGATAATTGACAATAAAAGAATCGCTGATGAAGCCGCGAAAGCAGAATACAAAGATTTTTATGTTGCTTCTAGTCCACCGCCAGTTGCCTTCAGTCCTAGTGACTCAAACAATAGTCCTTTGCGCATTCATCCAGAGAGAATTGCTCGTGAGTTGAAATCAATCGAGATTTTAAACTCAAAATTTTGAACCTGATATAAGAACACCTTTCTTCTAGCTCTGCGTGAGACAAAGAACTCCCAAAGTGGAGCACCAGTTCAAATCCAGGCTGGAGTTGCGGGTTCAAATCGTGGAACACCTGTAAAACGTGCTAAATGGCATCTTGGTATCAGATCTCAGTCGAAACCAAACGATATAATGAACGAAGTGTACCGCGCCATGTCGGCTCTTAATTTCGTGAGTGGTTCAGCAATTTCATAGCGGGATGATTGAATGATGTAAAGTCAAACACAGGCTGGCTGTTCCGATTGGATCATTCTACGTCAAATCTAGGGTTTACAGTGGCTCCTATAGTTACCCAAAAGTTCTCTCTTCCCTCTATACACGTTATCGAGTTTCTTTTTTATTTAAAATGATGAAAATGTCTGCGCCCGCTCACGGCAGGTCCAGAAACGATGGAACAAACTTGTCTGTGACAGATTATGTGCGCGATTGGTGGCGAGATCACTCAGTATTGTGTTTTTGCAGAAATATCGATCTCTTGAACCGGAAAGATTGTTTTCCCAGTACATCGGTCATAAAAAAAAAAGTAGAATAGTAAATATGAAGCATATTCTTGAGTTTACTATGATCTCTGGTTAAAGCTATTGCGATTATTGCCTTCTTTGTTCAACGCATAAGAAAACACTAGAAAATTTGATTCACCTGAAAGCAGCAATTTTCATATGAGATATATTAATATTGATCTAAAAAGAGTTTATTAAAAGTCACTACATTTCATTATGTATAGTTTGTTATCGATTTTAGAGCTCTGAAGTCCCCTATTTCAAAACAGGTAATCCCCTTTCTCCCTAAACTCGATGACTGAGTTTGCTGTGATCCCTGCAAATCCACTTGTTCAAATGTTGTGAAATCTCATCAACAGATTCGATTAGTCAAATATATATGATAGCCTTTTCACAGAATCATTTCATGTGAAATAATTTTGGATAGATTGCAATATTTCCTGAAAATTTAGTCGTAATCGGACATGTCGGAGCCTAATTTTGTCTTTCTTTGGCTGAATTCATACTAATTGTTGAATTTTCTTCGGATTGTTATTTCCACACAGGAATGGAAGATCATCAACGCATACAGCGTGAGAGTTCGACACAGGAATAGAATAACTAATAAATACAGTAAAATGTCTTTACAATTGTATCAAGTCGACTACAAAAGTTATCTGTTAGATTTTAAATCGAGATCGAGCGAGGATACGGAGAGTGTGAATGAAGGTGTGTATGAATTTGTATTTAAAACTAAAGAAATATGAACCATAATCAGGGTGGCGACAATGCAAGTGAAATGAAATTCCCTGACTTTTTCCACGTAAAAATTTGGTGTTCCTTGACCTCGGTAGACAGAATTCAAAATACGTTAAAGGCATGCTATACTCGATTTTGATGAGAAAAATGGTTCTGTCAAATATCTTGTAAACTGTGATTACAAACGGATTGCCGTTTAGGGATTTGATAATTTATAAGGAGTTATTGGTTTGATCCGTCAGTCGAAAATGACAGAAACCCCAAATTTTTGTTTTGATTGCATCGTGAGAAGCTACCACGTGCCACATTTTGACCCTCAGCAGAGCCAAAAAAGTCATTTACGCCAAGGATTCGAGAGCCGCGTTCTACGTGAAATACTGAACACATCCATACCAAAACATCTTTGTTTCAGGCAAAAACAAAGCCGAGATATGTCATGGCAGATTTCGTAGTGATTATTGACTGCAAAATCCCGGAAGCCATGACAATTCTCAGGTGCTCCAATGCCAGTGTTCGTAATTTGGCTTTAAATTGAAGTTAATTCCCCGAATTTTCTAGACTGACAAGATTCCTTGACATTTCCCGGTCTGCCGCCACCCTAATGATGAGTTAATGTGAAATTCTTTATTGAGGGTGAATTATGGTTTTCAGATTCCATGGATGCGCCATCTCAGTCAACGGGACATCACACAATGGAATTTTTTGAGATGTGTGCAGCGTTAATAACACAATTGGCTCGCTAGCTGATAAAGGGGACAACAATATATTACAGGTGAAAAGTTTAGCCCTGTTGAATAATATTTTACCTCTCCATATCTAATCCACGAGCTTCTGATAACAATTCTCTGTTCAAATAATGAAGACTCACTTTATCGTGTAGTGAAACACCAAAAACCATGAACTGAACAAGATAGAAGAGCAAAATACGAGATGGCAGAATATGGGATACTAGAGTAACGAGTGTCTCTGTTTAGAGTAGATTAAAACCCAGATAAATAAACGCTGTAAAATATTTGAAAATTTTGAAAGGGACTTGAACTAAACGTAAAAAAAAAATAATAAATAAATAAAACGTTGAGCATCGAATTTTTATTTGAATTGAAATCAGGCTTGAAACAAGACGTATTTCGTGAAGAGACAGAGAGAAAGAAAGCTAAATTCATTCATGTATGTAATACTAACCGACAAATGAATTGATAAATGGAAAAGGGGATATTTGGCAGTATTTAGTGGTCAATCGTAGTGGAAACGTTTATTTTAATAATAACTATCACTACAGAAATTTAGAATAATATACTGTAAGGTACGTCTGTATATGTATGTATGTATGTATGTATTATATCCTTTGTATGAGGTAAGAATATATCATCTAAATGAGAGAACAGAAAATAAAGAAAAAACAAACATCGAAGTACAATACCTTCGTATCCTTTTTATTTTATTATTATCGTATGTTATTCGTATGTTGTGTATAATTTGTGTATATATAATATAATATATTTATACATGTCTCACATCGCGTAATGACTATAATCATTATGCGTTACAATTATCGTCATCATCATCATTTACGATAAATTATTAATACAATTACTTAGCTATCTAATTGGGTTCCTTTATGGTGTTTTTTTTTCATTTCATAATTTTCTACGATCTAACTTACACATCTTTTCCTTTTTTCTATCAATTTCATTAGAATATCGAAAAGATGGGGGGAATGGGGAAAGAAAGAACTCCTCAATTTATCTTGGTTCACTGAGATGAAAAGAAAACTGAATTTGTGCGTAAAAATATACAGTATAGTAATTATTATATTCAGTTTCAGTTCTCGTGCTCTTTGCTTCTCCAAACTCGGATTAAATTGATTGTGATTAGTTGACCAAAATGAACAGTGAATTATTGTGGCACAGATCTCTAGCCAATGAACATACATATGGCAGGTAGAAATAAAAAATCGGACAATTTCAGAAGGTCTTAAGTCTGTTTAGAAACTAGAAATACGAAGTTCTGCTTTGGTGTTTGAAAATCGGAGATGCACAGAAATATGCGTTTGTGGAATGAGTTTCCAAAAATCACTGCCGGAATCAGAAAAAGAAATGTGAAGCAACGTTCAACTTCATTTCCAAGTTTAAACGAAATTTTCGCATTAATTCGCTAGACTTCATCATGTAGTTGTCCTAATTCCAATAATTTATGTAGCTCTAATCCAAGAACGGACAGCAAAAACTTTCCGATTGCTACATGTGTTAACACTGCCTTTATTCTACATCTCAATTTTCGTATAGAATCCCAATTGTTTTTAGTTTTCAGCCTCAACGAAGGTCCCATAAACTTCAGTTCGAATATTGTTAGAATATTTGCTGGCCATAGTAAAGTCGCCTGAAAAGCAGCTGAAATTTTTCGATTGCTTGGAAATTGGAAATTGAAGAACATTGGTCTCCATTACTCTTTTCCATCCCGACAGTGATTTGTTAAAAATTCATTTGCTGAAAGCTTGTTTCTCAGCAACAAGCAGTGATCTTGTAGCTTTTGACCTACTCAACGAAAGCCTCGTTCTCTCAGCTTTTGGAGAAATCAAGATCCCCTGGGTTGACTATGCGTTTCAAGTCTTTTTATGTCTTGAAACCGTCATTCCCTTCATCATGCACTCTGTATATACGTTTCTAACACGTTTATACATTTCTTAATCATAATATACCTCAAAACCTCGGTTTTATCATGTGTTTTCATGCCCTTGGCACGTTCCATACAGATTTAGCTATGATCGGCAAATTCATACTCAGGGTATTCACGATCTTCACTTTTCGTATCTTGTACCATGAGAAATGAAGATCAAAATTGAAAGAGTGAAAAATGTCTACGGCCTTCTTAAATCGGCATGGAATGTCCCGCGAACATACCTATGTGTACATATTTACATTCTATTATTATCATTCATGTTCAGCTTAATTATCGTTTGTTAATATTACACGAGGAGTAGGTAAAGGACCCGACCACGTTTCATTGCTTAAACATATCTTTTGTACGACTCAAGATTACTGAACGGATATCCACTGCTCGAACGGAAAAGCGGTTCTTTGGCATTGATTAACCAAATTCTGATTCTTATGGTAACAAACTGTACCTGAAGTTCAGGAATGCTCTTTGTTCTCAGTTTTGGTCCTCCCTGTCATCTTTTGAATCGTTCCCAAGACATAAATGAATTTCATAATCGGGTCCGGCTTGCATTTGCATCACTGGAGGATAGAGAATGATCGTATAACTTGAGACACTTACTCAGTTAGGTAATATACAATACACTATAATAGTTCAGCTTTTATGCGTTGTTAAGCACGGCCAAAGTTATCTTGATTCAAAAATTTGGTAATAATACCATGCCACACGCCATGATCTAAATGGCATCCCAATTAATTCAGTTGACGAAAAATAAGGAAGAAATGTTAAGCACCAAAACGATCGCTAGATTGATGAATGAGAATGTAAAAAATGGCACGATAATTCTATACTTGTTTATTCTCGTTTTATTCTATACACAAACGTGGCTAGATATTTCACCGGCGATGCTGCTATTGCAGACAAAATTTACCAGAAAATAATTTTCCCCCACGGCGCTGCCTATTTTATGATCAGTTTAACATATTGATAAGGTGAAAGACAAGAAAGATATAAGTTTTATATATCAATAAAACATCGCACCACGTTTCCTACGCTGTGAGCTTGCGTTACCAACGAAAGCAAATAACAGATAAAAATGCTTCATTCTTTGACAAAATGTGAATTATTTTCTTTTGCCTTAGATATTTGGAAGATTATTTATCATTCATATTGAACAAGAATTGCATGAAAAATATTTTTCTTCCGGTGGATTATTTGGCTAAACTTTATCTTTGCCAATTATCCATAGTTGTGTTTTTTCTCTTTTCTTATTTCTGATTAATACTGCCTCCCTCCCTCGTAACCAACTGGAAGATTTTTTGACACTGCCTCTGCTAATCATTGGAGAGCATAACTATTGACGCATTTATGTCGATTACAGGGATCGGATATGAAACAGTTCTGGAACTATCAAAACTACAAGGTCAAGTGAAAGAGAGAAAATTTAGAGTGCTCTTCCATTTTTTAATTTTTCTTTTCCTTTATCCTCTTTCACTCTGTTCATGAGGTAAGGTCAACGGATTTGTATCTCACCGCGTGATTGTTCTGGAATTATTTTCCATCAATAAAGAGCAATGGTATTGAAACTAGTGGCATAAACCTATGTGGCTCACAACAACTGTTTATACGAATGCAAGGCAGTTTTCTCGGTTCAACAAATTTCAGATGAGAATTTTTACGATTTTTTAACTTCCGAATAATTTCTTTGGCATTTGATCTTGTTCTGCAAGCGAAATGTAACCACAAGTTGATTCCATAGTGGCAAATTTAAGAAACAACATTCATAGACCTACGATTTCGGTACCGCAGCTCGTTTCTGGTTCCATATTTCATGAAAATAGAATCGGAACAAGGGTCCTGCACTAATATAAACTGTCATGATTAAAAACCGAACACACGCTTACGACTGCCTCTTATTAAATTTATAGCATCTCTGCACTCCCCCCCCCCCCCCCCCCCCCCCCCCCGTTAGATTTCTTGATTACCGTCACCGTTTTCACCATCAACAAATTCGACATGCGTGAAAGGAAAGTGTCCAGTTTTCCCATGCAATTCGCCCTCCCACTGGCCATTGATATTGGTTTTGGTAACCTTAATCATGTCCCCAACTTCTAGCTTGAGCGCCGTTTTATCATACGCATTTGGTACTCTAGCTTGTTTCACCTTGGCAAATGCGGGGAGTGTTCTTTGAATGTTTGAACGTCTCGGTACACAGGTTTGCCCAGTTTCTTGGAGAAGTAGCTGCGATTGAGATTGCTGATGAGCTAAATTCGAATTAGAACTACAACTGCCACCAGAGTCGGGCCGTGAACTGTTTTCCAATGGCGTCATACCATCCTCCTCGTATTTCTGGATATACGGTACCGGCACTGATCCCGTTTGTCCTAAACTGTTCCTAGCTGTCCACCACTGCTCCTCGTCCTTCGATATCACCGTCAAAATTTCTCCTTCGAACAGAAATTCACAAACATTTTAGCCCTATGTTTATTATTTGTTTGATACTGAACACCTTCATCGCTTCTCCTTTTCTCCTTCCAATGATTTGCATGTGTTTTGTTTATTGAATACTTAGATTTTAAGCGGTTGAAAAATTGGAACAAGAAGACGATGAGCTCAGAGATCACAGCAACTCCCGTCATCAAAAAAATTAATTACCCATTCTGAAATAGGGGACTTTAGAACTCTAAAATCGATAACAAACTATGCATGGTGAAATGTAGCGACTTTTGAATAAACTCTTTTTTGATCAATATTGATATATCGCATGACTGGTGGAAAAAGGGCGTAAGCAACATGTTTACGCCTTGTTGCAATTTTCAAAGGCGTATACATTTTTTTTCTCTCATGCAACTAGAAAATCTTCAAAATGGAAAAATACGTCAACATTGGATAGTGAGAAAGAAGAAAAGTAAAAAGGTGGGAACGACGGAGATACGCCTCTAACTGTTGAGAAATTTGAAAAAATCAGATGAATTATTACCAAAAGGGCATATCTGGCAAAATTTTGTTTCACCACAAATGTTCGGAGAACTTATAAATCGCAAAGATTGATTGATTTTGAAAAAAGTAAGAAATTTTGGAAATTTCAGAAAAAATTGTCAAAACTAACAGTATAAGGTCATAACGAACAAAAAATTTTTTATTGCAATATCCAAAAATTTTTACAATCCAGAAGTTTCTAGAGCATTTGCAGTAAAACAGACAATTTTGGCAGATACGCCTTTCTGGCATCAACTTTGAGAACAAAATCATGCCAGTCAATGCCAAAAGGACATATTCACGGCTCTTACATCCATTCACTTTAAAATCTTTAACTCGAAAAAAATCAGTGGCATTTTTCGTTTCAACCAGTTTCGGCAGTGATTGGCAAAAAAAATTTGTTTCATACGCCTTTTTGCCATTGAAATCGTACTTTTCATCGCTCACACCCCTCTTTTATTCGTCACGTGACGTCTCATGAGAAACAGAATGAAAATTGTCGTTTTAAGGAATATCAGACTTTTTAGTGTTTTTGTTTCTCATTTGCACTAGGTGTATTCTTGTGGCCCTGTGCACAGATCACATTAATCACCATCCCCTTCTCCTCTTTCTAACGCCATGTGTCGAATAAAGGAGACAATAAACGCTATAACTTTGAGCAGTGATCACAGTAAACTGAAGTATACCCCTCATATTTACTACGCTGCTCTTTCTGTCATGATCGATATTTTAACAAAAACACGATATGTGTGATCTCACCACCAATCGCGCACGTAATCTGTCGCCAAAAAAGTTTTTTCTTGCGTTTCTGGATTTGGCGTTAGCAGATCGGTGACTGCAGGCGCAGACAGTATTATTATTATAGAGAAAAAAATTATACAAGGTGATGTATCTAGAGGACAGAGGGGACTTTTGGGGCGTTGCTCCATAATTAGGGGATTTTCAGGGGGCTAATATAAGAAAGAGGACTTTTGAGGCATTAGGGAAGTCGCTGTGAATCCTGTGAGATGATAAACTACAGCCTTGCGAAAAATAACTTTTTTTTGAGAGCCTCGACTTTGTCGCAATTCGATTTTTGCAACCACTTCATGAGAGGATAAACTCTTAATGTGGAGTTAATAACTTTTCGACTTTTTTGGATTAAACTACTCGGGTCCTATGGTTGTAGAGAATAATAAAAGCAACACTCTAGAGCCGCGTCAGAGTCAGGTGATTGGGGATGTTTTTGGCTGTAACGAGTCCGCCGTTTCTTGCATGATTCCGGTCACGTGCGTGACCGCCGCTCGGGAGTAAGGATATGCCGGCAGGTAAAGAGGTAGGACCTGGTAGTGAACAGCATGCTTCTGTACCAATTTGGGACACGTGACGACCGATAGTTAGTCATGTAGTCGCAGAATGCGCATACCGCTCAGGCTGTCGGCCTCTTTCGATCATTGCAAACGAGTGAAGGGGGAAGCCAGTGATAACAAGCGAAGAAAAATCTCACTAACAGATCTGACTTTAACAAGACAGGCTGTCTCTAAACTCCAATGGCCATTTAAATTGGATTGTTCTCATATCATCACTATTTCATTGATCTACGTCTGCCGAGCAGTTCTGTAAGGCTGACCTTTATGAAGTTGATACAGCAAAATTATCGAAAATGATATCAGCTGATATTTTCCAATGAAAGGAAAATCTGGATCTTTCTTTGTCCAACCGTGGAAGTTGTGAACTTGAGCCTCATGCAGTCTCCATGTTTTGTGAACTGGTTATGAACAGGACACTCAAGTTTTGTGCCCCATGAAGATCGATAGGCAAGAATTTGACTTCATGAGACGTTTGCTAGGCTTTATAGTGTTGTAATTTGTTGTAAATTATCTAGTGAGGGATACTTTCACATAAGAGTCAACATTTATTCGTCCTTGTCAGTTCTGACA